>CM039514.1:21047411-21590303 GCA_022432975.1 Begonia masoniana
GTGGCGCTAAAACTCTCTTCAACATGCTTAAGTTCAATCATCAAAACTAAACTTCACAGTTAATATTATAGATTGCTAACTCTTCAATGCTTTTTCTAAGTTAATTAGATTTCAAAGTTTTTTTTTCTTTTTTTTCATTTTTTTTTTTCAAATAAGTAAGGGGGATATAAGTTTTTTTTTTTGTATTGACTTTCTCTTATAAGTCACACTACCTTTTTACGCGATTGTCAACATTGGTCATGAAGGCCTCCGATTACTCAGTAGTATCACCTAAAGATACATACTCGTATAGTATTATAGAGGAGTAAAAAGTCAATAATATTGCAACGGAGTTTGTAACGCCCTGAGTCATCACGACTCGGTTCGTTACATGGACTACTTTGAGCTAAACGACTCCCTTTGACTACTAACTACTAACGCAAGGAATCCATTTTAGTTAAACGGACGCAGCGGAATTTAAAGCTAAATCACTTGAAGGCTTCACTCGTGCCATACCTGGTTTCATTAACTCACTAAGTTCTCCTAATCTCATTTGCTTAAACTTCCAATGCTAGAAATACCTTCCAATGAAAATCATGCAACAAAATTTAAAACTAACCTCCCGAAGTTTTCTTATGTCTTACCTAGCAGCATAGACTCATTAATTTCCCTTATTCCTAACCATTAAGTACCACGGCGTCCTCCCCGAAAATTTCGGCAGAGTAACAACTGAAAATGGCGCCCCCCAAAATGCTAAGTACCTGCAAACGAATAAATCCCAACCAATCCAGAATATTCCTACTCAACTATCCAGCATACGAAATCTCCAAATAGCAGTAACGAGGGAAAGTAAAGTACTATCATCCATAAGCGAAGAAAATTCACAGTATAGGGCAACACATCACCCTTAACTATGAATATATACAATGAATACAAAATACCCTCACAAAAGGCAAAAAGTCCTACTCCCGATCAACACCTTACAACGGCTCCATGGGTCTGGTCGCCCTAACACTGCCATCAACTGAGGCCCTGGTCGCATGCCACCAACTGCCACCTACTCCTGGTCAGGCTCTCGGTACTCACCCTCCCGCTCAGCAGTACCTACACCACAGAACACACTATAAGCTTAAAGCTTAGCAAGTGGAGTGCTAAAAATAAACGTGAAGCATGAAAACTGGTTATGCAATCCTAACACATGCACGTCACCTCCGGCTCGAGTCCAACCTGGGATTCGCAGAGCACGTCACCTTCAGCCCGAGTCCAACCCGGGAATCGCGGAGCACGTCACCTCTGGCCCGAGTTCAACTCGGGATTCGTGGAGCCACGTCACCTCCGGCCCAAGTCCAACCCGGGATTCTGGGAGCCACGTCACCTCCGGCCCGAGTCCAACCCTGGATTTGGGGAGCCACGTCACCTCCGGCCCGAGTCCAATCCGGGATTCGCGGAGCCACGTCACCTCCGGCCCGAGCCCAACCCTGGATTTGTAGAGCCACGTCACCTCCGGCCCGAGTCCAACCCGAGATTCGCGGAGCACGTCACCTCTGGCCCGAGTCCAACCCGGGATTCGCAGAGCCACGTCACCTCCGGCCCGAGTCCAACCCGGGATTCGCGGAGCACGTCACCTCCGGCCCGAGTCCAACCCGGGATTCACGGAGCCACGTCACCTCCGGCCCGAGTCCAACCCAAGACTCTCAACGTACGTACAACTGACTCACAACCTGCACGATACTCGCAACCTATGTACAACTCACCCACAACCTACCACAACTGACCCATAACCTGCACCAGACTCACGATATACATACAACTAACCCACAACCTGCACAAGACTCACAACCTACGTCTAACGACGGCTACACATACATATCACGTACAAACCACTCACGACATACACACGACTCACAACAAACAAACAACTGTAGTGTAGGCTCTTCTGGGCGACTCTCAATCATTTACACCCACACTACTACTTACCTGGCGTCCTAGCTCGCTGGATTTGCTCGGTTCCCTGTCCACCTACAGCTCGACCTAAGACAAAAATTCAAACTTTATTAGAATCAAACTTACATTCACCAATTCACTCTCAAACTATTATTTCTAGCCTAACCCAACTGAAACCCAACTAAACGGCCACTAATTTGGGTTTGGTAAAAACCGTCCCGAAACTTCGGATGCACGTAACTTTTGCGTCGACTAACGGAATTGAACGATTCCAATGGCCACGTACTCCTTTAATAACTTAGTTTAACCTGCCAAAAGAAAATTTAAAACGAATAAACTTAGCTAGGTCAAAACCTCCAAAAACAGAACCGGTTTTTACACTAAAATGTCCAAAATTTCCACTTCAACCCGATTCCACCAATTTCTCCACTAATCGACCACCCTAACACTCAACTATTATAATCTAACAAAAACAGTCAAAGTTTCACACAAGAAATCCGAGATTCAAAAATCGGGTCTTCTGTTTTTAGCTCAATCCGAGCTGCATATCGCCCGGCACTCCTTGCCGGCAATAAACTTAGCAATTTGACGCCGAGAGCAGCCAAAAATGGCCGGTGATCGGAGCTCAATCGAGCTCGTCACTCCCGGCCTCAAACAGGACCAGAACAGGGCGACGAGGAAACCAAGCCTTACCGGTTAGCTGGCGCACGGAGCCGAGCCAGAGTTGCTTATCGCCGACGTCTGGCCGGAGTATCGTTGAAGCCGCCGGTGACCTTCACACTTTTTCGATCGTCACTCTCCTCCCTCACTGTTCTGCTCTCGCTCTGCCCGCAACGAAGAAACAGCCGAATGGTTTCTTCATGAAGCCATTCGGTTATTTTAAAAGAAAATAATTTAATTATTTTCTTTTTAAATCAACTTAATAAATTAGCATTTACCATTTTACCCCTTTGAAATTCCGTCAAATTCAGTTCTTCGTTTGTCAGTTTTCCTTAAATTGACTCTTACTCCACGCTGGGTTTAAACCTCACCATCGAAATTCCTAAGAGATCCGACAACTAATCGAATAATTATTTCAAAATAAATTAATTAATTTATCCTAAAAACCTGGGGTATTACATCCACCCCACCTTATAAGAATTTTGTCCCCAAAATTTACGTACCGAATAACTCAGGAAACTGTCGCTCCATGTTTTGCCTCCGAGGGCTCACTCGAGATTGAAAGTAGATTAGGAAATTACAATTTATTCTGTTTTATTTTATTTTATTTTTATTTTTATTTTTATTTTTATTTTTATTTTTATTTTTTTTATGATAACCCTCAAACTTATTATTTATTATGTTATTATATTTTTAGAAGAACTTTCTATCTTTAATTTTCTTTGGTAAGCATTAAATCGTTCTCATCTAAATAAAATTATGAAATCTAATTAGGATAAATGAAATTTATACTAAAGGGAATAATTCTTAGTTAAATGATATTAATGTATGATAATGAAATGTTTCAACAAGATTGCAAAGTTAGATTTTTTTTTAATATTAATATCTATATTTCACAATGCACCTTTTTTCTACCCAACGCTATTACCCTTACCCTCAAACTTGAAATTGGCAGTGTCCCCACTGTCAAACAAAATAGAATGCACATAAAAATAGGGGGTAAGAACTTCTCTAGATTGTTAGTCTTCATTGTCTGGATCGGACTCAGAGTCATGGAGCAGAATAGTTGGGAAGTGAGCAAAGACTGGTTGTGGCTCATCGAATGACCTTTTAAAGCTCTTATCTACTGCTATAGCAAACACTACGGCATCAATATTATTTTTAGAAAAAACTTAAAAAAACAAAAAACAAAAAAAAAAAACAAAAGGATATCAGGAATTGGGTTGCCTATCAATAAACGCTTGATTTTTAAGTCTTCAGCATGATTTTCCCATGCTTCACGTCTTTTCTGTCATCTAGAGAAATTGACGTGATTTCTTTCAATTTTTCTCCAAGATATAATTTAACTCTCTGGCCATTGACTTTAAAACTTTTACCACTTTTTTCATCTCGTAATTTCAAAGCGCCATATGGGTAAACTTCTATTACTTCAAAAGGGACAGACCATCGAGATTTTAACTTCCCTGAAAAAAACTTCAATCTCGAATTAAAAAGTAAAACTGATTGACCTTTCTCAAATACTCGTCATTGTATCTCTCTGTCACACCATTTTCTTTTCTTTTTCTTTTTCTTTACATAACTGTTTCTCTTACTGTTTGCTGATACTAAATGCTTTTTTTCGTCATGTGACACTTAATCATCTTTTATCAAGTAACAATCTTCAGGCTCATCTGGAAATTTCATCGCTTTCAACACATTGAATGTGATTTACTGATCATTGATTCTCATTGTGGAACGACCGTGACCCTCTCCGAGCCGTCACAAGACTTCACTTGACATTGACTTAACTTTGATTTAAGCCCTCGTATTTTCATATAAAATTTTTCATTTTTACTAAACACTTTAAAGGAAAACGGACTTAGACAATTGACTCACCTCTATCGACCTTTAGGGTCTAACTTTGACTTAGACATTTTGGGCGTAAAATATTTCAACTTTTAAAACATTAAAACGAGGACTAAAATCATTATTCGTTAAAACGTCGACTCGATCGTTAAAATCCTTAAAATACATGGGTGACGCTCGTAAAATACGTTTAAAATGTATCGTAAAAGATCGGGTTGAGACATGTTTTGAAAAGACAAAAATTAAAAAAAAATATTTTGGGGCCACATGTGGGGCGGCGCGCGAGTCGCCCAGACAGTGCGCGCGCTGCGTGCAAAGCGCCGATCGATCGGCCCCCAGCGCCAATCGATCAGCAGGCGCTCTGCCACGCCCGCCTAACATCCAGCGCCGATCGATCGGCTGGGGCCCTGCGTGCCCCGCGCCTGCTGCGCGCCAGGATATAACGCCTGGATTTTTCGGGTTTCCACTCTCAATGGTATTTTTGTAAAATAGCAAATTGAGGGCATTTCACGAGCGGGATGTATCGTTAGAATTCTAGTGATTGATTACGAGGGCTTAAGTCAAAGTTAAGTCAATGTCAAGTTAAGTTCTGTGATGGCCCGGAGAGGGTCGGGGTCATTACACATTGTAAGTTCACATTTTTGGACATCAATCAATGTTCTTCCCATAGCAGAAAAGGTCGTTCCAAAATAATGGGCACTTCATGGTCTGCTTCGTAATCTAAAATAATGAAGTCTACTGGAAAAATAAATTTATCTACCTTAATGAGTACGTCTTCTATCTTTCCTTGATGATGAGTTAATCAGCAATCAGCAAATTGCAAAGTTACAGTGGTGGGTCAAACTTCTCTTATTCTCAATTTATTGAAAATCGACATGGGCATTAGGTTAATACTTGCTCCTAGGTTGCATAGAGCTTTTCCAAAATAATTGTTGCCGATCGTACATGGAATGGTGAAGCTGCCAGGATCTTTCAGTTTAAGTGGAATCTTGTTCTGTAGGATGTAGCTCGTCTCTTCAGTCATGGCTACCATCTCATATTATCCTAGCCTTCTTTTTTTTTTTTATAAAATATCTTTCATAAATTTCGTATAATTTGGCATTTGTTCGAGAGCTTCCACCAAAGGCACATTAATGTGTAGCTGCTTTACAATATCCAGGAATTTTTTAAATTGCTTGTACTGGGTGTGTTTCTGTAGTCTTTGAGGAAATGGTGGTGGTGGCTTCTGGATTCTTAACTCATCATGTTGTTGTTGTGGTATTGCTGCAGCATTATTCGATGGATTGCATTTTTCTGTTTCGTCTGACAATTTTTGTTCAACCACATTGTTTTGATTCCTTGAATTTTCTACCTTATGTGGTTTCTCTAGAATCTCCACTTCTCTTCCATTTCTTAACACAATGGCTTTACAATGCTCTTTTCCAGGTATTTGTGGAACTTCCGTGTCACTTGGTAGTTGCCCCATATTCCTTGAATTTATAGATTGAGCTAGCTGTCCCATTTGAGTCTCAATATTTTTTATAGAAGAGGCTAGATTCTGCAAAATTATATTTGACTTGGAAGCATACTCCCTTGCAAAACTTTTTGATTTTTCTTAAGGCATTGGTTTATGATTTGGCTGTGAGAAATCTTAAGTGTAATTTTTAGCTGGTCTGGTTGGTGCTGTAGCATTCTGTTGCTGCAAATTCCATTGAAAATTTGGATGCTGTTTCCATCCAGGATTGTATGTCTACGAGAAAAGATTATTATTTCTATTATACCCCACATAATTTACAGATTCTGGGTTAGTAGGGCATGAGTTGTCATCGTGATTCTCTCCACAAAAAATGCATGAAACCTCTCTTGTTGACGGCTTAGATGGTTTGTTCATCGCCTTGATCGCATTTTCCAGCATAGCAATCTTTGCATTTAAAGCAGCAACTTCATCTAAATCATAAACCCCAGATGCACGCCTTGTAGAGTGGTTTCTATTCGAAGGCCACTGATAGTTGTTTACTGTCATTCTCTCCAGCAAATCATAGGCTTCATTGAAGGATTTAGAAAGAAGTGTTCTGTTTGCTGCAGCATCAATAATTGATCTTGTCTGATCATTTAGTCCATTATAAAATGTCTCCAGCTGAATCCAGTGGGGTATCCCATGATTAGGACATTGCCTTAATAGTTCTTTAAACCTGTCTCAAGCCTTGTAAAGTGATTCACCATCCTTCTGTTGAAAGCTGGTGATTTCGTTCCTCATTCTCGCATTCCTCACTGGTGGATGATATTTCATAATAAACTTCTTGGCGAGATCTCCCCACGTAGTAATGGTGTCTGATGGAATGCTGTTAAACCTAGTCTCTTGCTCTGTCTCTTAAAGAGTATAGGAAAAGCTTGAGCGTCAATGCTTCAGCAGAAACTCCAGGAAACTTGAATGAGTCGCTCAATTCTCCAAAAACTTTGAGATGACGGTGCGGGTTGTCGGTGACCACTCCACTGAATTGCCCAACTGTTTAAAGCATCTAGAACATAACAGGTTTAAGCTCAAATCGGATAGCACAAAAATTTGGTCTCACGATACCAGGGTTCAGATCATCAAGCGTGGTGATGGCAAAATCTTGAATAGGTCTGTCTCTGTCATCAATAATATGTTTGGCATTGTTTATTCCTTCCTCTAAATTAGGCATATTATCTCCTCCAATAAATGGTTGTTGTTGTTCTCTCCTTCTCGCTCGAAACATTCGTTTAATCTCTGGATCTATTGGTACAAGATCCTGGTCGTTCTCTTCGTCAAACATCAAGCAAGGATACCTGAAAAAGAAGAATTAGAATAAAATAAAATAATTATAGCAAAATAACACAATTAAAAAATATCCTCGGCAACGGCGCCAAAAATTTGCTAATGATTTTCTACACCCTAACGCAAGTGCACGTGTCGCTAACGAAGTAATAGAGTAAAAAAGTCGATTCCACTAGGATATTCTTAATCAAATTAAATTGCTATAAAACTTATGTAAAAATATTGGGATAAGTGTAAAATGAAAATAAAGTAATAAAAAATTAATTGGAAGCGAAATAACTCGAAAAGATTGAGGTGATGGAAGCCTTGACTTGGGTTGATTTCCTCATTACATGCATTTATCACTGATGCTATAGAAATGCTACTGCATTTATTACATAACAACAAGAATTCATAACATTTCTAAGGTTCTATCGAATTGCCTATATGAATCCGTTTCAGAATTTTCTTTTCAACTTTGAAAAGGCAAAAACTTAATCTGAATTTCCTGGTGATCTTATTCTTAATGTCAAATAAATTAATGTTAGCGATTTTGCAACAAATTTAATTTATTTAATTACTCATGTATATTACAATTTCTATATACCTATCGATATAATAGGAACATGTGACATCAAATCTGTCTATCGACACAATTCAAATTACGCAATAAAAATCATGAGAAATTGTTCGATGAAAAATACGTAACATCCATATATCAAAATAAAAACATATAATGAGTACTTTCTCCCTAACCAAGATAAAAAAGTCTAACCTAAAATCATAATAATAAAATAAAAAATAATAATCATCCAAAGAGAAATAAAACATGGAAGAAGAAGAAGAATTGTTCCAGATGCCCTCTGTAGCAGCCAAGCTTTTCTCCATTTTTCTCCAATTCCCTTCTCTCTCTTCTGCCTTGTTCTGCGTGCGTTTTCTCTTTTCCAGTTCTCTCCCTTTTTCTAGCCTGTCTTCTTCTCTCTTTAATTCAGCTGCCAAATCCCCCCTTTTTTCTCTTTTCTTGTGTTTCTTTTCTTGTGTTTCTTTTCTTTAATCTTTTCAGCCCAAAATCCTCTTCATCCCTTGATTCTAGGGATTTCTCCAGCCAAATCTCTCTCTCTCTCTCTCTCTCTCTCCTTGATTCTAGGGATTTTTCCTTCCGTTTTTGCTCATTCTCTTTTGGCCATTAAAATAAAAATAAAATCTTCCTTTTTATTTTCCAGCTAGTAAATCTGCGACCAAATGTGATAACAACAAAATTCAAATTAGTGCTAATAATCTGATTTTTCTGAAAATAAACATAAAATTCATAAAATTCTTAAAATCTTTCAATGCTACAGTAATTTCTATAATTTTGACAAATTTTCTTTTATATTCACTCAAATCACATGAGTTATATTAAATAAAAATAGTATAAAATAACTCTTTTTTAAGAGTTATCAACACCTACAATTATAGCGTAACATTAATGTTGACGGCTATAAGTAAATGACATGCATACGAGTCATTTATATGACAACCATCTAAACAGATGATTGATCTATCATACTAAATCAAACTTTTCTTGCATGCAGCATACATATGTACATTCTTTGAAGACAACCTCTGACGTAGAATCATTTATGTAAATGTTTATGTGTTGGCATATTTTTTGGCAAACATATTTCAAGGGAATTTATATATTATTTCCTATTGTGTGATTTAAATCTATGGAAAATTATTTCTTGTCATCCAAGAAATTATCTATATAATATTTAAATGGTGGTTGATTAAAGATCTTGAAGATTTGGAAGTTTGAGAGATATAGAAAGTAGTTACTTGGAAATCAAGTAGCTTTAGATATGGAATGAATTATAGCGAGATAAGTGATCACAACAAACAAGGAATATATTCCTTAAGTATTGGGATGCGATTTGATTATATTGGCGGCACTTTCCTAAAATAGCACACAGAGTGTCACACAAACCAAATTAATAAAATCAGTTTTCTTATTGTGTGCAATTATGATTTGATCTGTGATTTGAAGATTACGATTCTGTTAAGCTGGTTTACAGCGAGATTCAAGATCACAACAACAAAGGATTTATTCCTAAGTATTTGGAAAATTGATTTGAAGATGGAAATAATATTTTGAAAACCGATCTGAATATTGTGATGCTGTTAAGCTAGATACGAGATCACAGTGTGTTAGGATTCGTTCCTAATATTTTGGGATTCGTTTCAAATTTGTTTTCATGGGCTTTCCATAAATGTCGCATCCAATGTCACATATCCGATTTTCATGGGATTGGGTTTCTCTTATTATGTGCGATCTATTTGGAAAGAATATTTGACGCACAGTATATTATGCATTCTTCCTACACAGTTGAACGCTGCGAAAGCCATTATTATTGAGAGCCAAAAGTCTTTATTTGTTCGAACAATTTATTCTTCACTCACGGTTTAGTGTGGTGTATGTTATTATTCATTCGATCGTTGATTGAATGTATTCACACTTTATTCGTGAGCTGATCTGATTATCTTCAGAGTGTGTTGGTTTGATGCAACCGTAGAAAACGACGACCGTCATCGATGGTGTCCTAGGTGCGATTCTGTTTTTTTCATTGAAACTCAGTCTCGAGAGGAGGCTGCTTGGAACTCAGGAGGAGTTCTGATTGTGGGCAAGGGGATCTTGCCATACACGGATTTCGGGAGGAGTCATCAATGACAATGAGAGGTTGTCATCTTTAGATTCCGTGAGGAGTCGCCATCAACATGGGGATCTTGTTGCATTCAGATTCCGGGAAGGGATCGATTACAAGTCGAGAGGAGCTCGCAAAAACAGATTCACTGAGGAAGTTAGTGAGAGGCAGCGACAAAGATAAGAGGGAGTTTTTATTTGTATTAGTCCGATTGTCTTGTAACTTTAAGAAATCGTGAATTGTTTTTAAATCTGGACGTGGCCCCACAGACGTAGGCAATTGTCGAACTGCGTTACCAACCTCTTGTCTCATTATTTTCTGCACTTTATCATTTTCCATTATCACAGTAATTAATTGGTGTCCCATCGAGTGTTCCACCTACACTAAGGCATCAAGTAACTAACCTTGATCTTTCAATTGGTATCAGAGCCGTTCGCTTCTGTTTCTTAAGCGAGATCCACGGGATTTGATCTTGGTATAACGGACTCTATGAAGGAATGAGGTTCAACTATACGTCCGACACTATTGGATGGAAGTAACTATGCATACTGGAAGGCCACGATGAGAGTAACTAACCTTGATCTTTCAATTGGTATCAGAGCAGTTCTCTTCTGTTTCTTAAGTGAGATCCACGAGATTTGATCTTGGTATAATGGAATCTATGAAGGAAGGAGCTTCAACTATGCGTCCGCCACTATTGGATGGAAGTAACTATGCATACTGGAAGGCCTGGATGAGAGCATTCATCAAGGCTATAGATGAGAAGGCTTGAAGATCTATTTTAAGAAGATGGAATCCTCCCAGAACTACTAAAGAAGGAGGTGTCATATCTCTTAAATCTGAAAAAGATTGGTCGGTCACTGAAGATGCACTGGCAAATAGTAATTCAAAGGCACTGAACGCTATTTTTAATGGTGTTGACCCTACTCAGTTCAGGCTTATTTCAACGTGTGAGTCAGCTAAAAGAGCATGGGAGATTCTCCAAACTACTTATGAAGGAATATCGATGGTGAATCTATCAAAGATGCAAATGCTCACGACAAGGTTTGAAAATTTAAAAATGCATGAAGAAGAAAGTATTGCCGAGTTCAATGTCAAACTATGTGATATAGCCACTGAGGCATTTGCACTTGGTGAAACATTCTCTGAAGAATGTTTGGTACGAAAGACTCTATGGTCTCTTCCACAACGCTTTGCCTATAAAGTTACTGCAATTGAAGAAGCTAAAGATATCTCCAAGATGAAATTGGAAGAACTAATGGATCACTTAGAACTTTTGAGATAAATATTGGGATTGATGCCGAAACAAAGAAGTTCAAAGGCGTAGCACTAAAGACTGACACACAAGACTTTAATGTTCATGATGAAGTTGACCTTGAAGAGTCTCTTGCACTACTATCAAAGAATTTTAGTCTAGTTATGAAAAAATTTGGGAGAAATAATAGCGGTGTCAGACCCAATGTCAACAATACAAAATCGAGTTCTTCTGGCAATAAGAAGTACAGGGAAGACAATCACACTCCAGATCAATCTGTCCAGAACAGAGAAATTCAATGTAGAGAATGTGACGGTTTTGGGCATATACAAGCTGAATGCCCTAACACTTTGAAGAAAAAGAAAAGCGCTCTCAACACTACTTGGAGTGATGATGAATCGGAGAAAGAAGATGAATTTCAGAACAACCATGTTGCATTTACTTGTAAAGCTGAATCTACAGAAAAATGCGGTGTTACACACGAGGTCACAGATGATATATCGGCTTGTAGTGATGAAGTTAAAGATGAAGTTACCAAAGAAGACCTCATTGCATAATACAAATATCTTCATGAGAAATGGACTGAGCTTGTCAAAATAAATCAGCATCTTTGTATTCAGAATGGAGACTTGAAAATTGAGAAGATCAACCTACAAAATTCGGTCTCTGAATTAGAAGCCAAATTAAGAATGAGTTGGGATAAAGCGACAGAACTATTTAACGAGCTGAATCACTTGAAGAAAAAATGTCAAAATTTTAAATACAAGTTCCTCTAAATTGGATGATATCTTAAGTGTCAGCAAGCCCAGTAGTGATCGTTCTGGATTAGGTTTCAAAGGGAAAAGTTCAGTAGCACAAATAGTGTTTTCTCAGCCTCGAAGCAAAGGGAAAAACATGGTGTCTCCTACAGTGTCTTATGAGTAAAAAGAAAACATAGTGTCTCAAACGATGCAAATAAAGAATTCTGATTACAAAGGAAAACAAATTGCAATGAATGGTGCAAAAGTCAAGAAGAAGTATGTAACGCCCCGAGTTATCTGAACCCGGTTTGTCACACCATGCCCGTACATGACTAAAAATTTCAACCGTATTTCTTTTTTTTTTTGAAACTTGCAGCGGAAATTGTTTAAGTAAAAATAAAGTTAAACAAAGCTATTGTACAATGCTTGAATACTCAGTTGGAATTTTGAGGAATAATCGACAAAAGGAATAAAGAATTAAATCGCAGTTTACTTCATAAGTTTCAAAAGTCAAACGCATAGCCTGCTGGACAAAGTCAACAAAAAGGGGCTGGTGCAGAAAATGGAAAACATCATCCGGTGGCAAAACGACAAAGTGCTCTCTACATCATCCGATGGATTTAAACACGACATCCACCGGTCACTAAACGACAAAAGACCGACAAAAGACTTTCTGCATCATCCGGTGGATCTACACACGGCATCCACCGGTCACTAAACGACAAAATACACTCTACATCTTCCGATGACGTCAGCCAGATGATTTCCTTCATCCGTTCGACTTTGCTCTACATCCACCGGTGACTAAACGACAAAAGTTTTTCTACAACTACCGATGATGTCAGCACGCATCTGCCGATGAGTTTACTGAGACATCATCCGATGGACTTAAACCTACACCTTCCGATAGACACATAACTATAACCCGACATCTACCGATAGACTTCGTCTACCGATAGTGAACAAAACAACATCTTTCGATAAAACAAGCTATATATACCGATCACTAAATGACAAATTTCGTTCTATATCATCCGATGGCTTCCCCTGAAGACATCTTCCGATAGACAACAGAACAACAACTCAACCTCTGCCGATAGACTTCATCTAACGATGGAGAACAGAACCACATTTCATCTACTCTTTGGTATACAAACACAACTCTAAATACCGAAAAGGATTTACTCACTTCACTGAGACCGTTCAAAACATTTCAACCATTACATTAGTAAAATCCAGTGAGTGCCAACACTATAACCAAACAGAACACTATTATCAGAAGAGAAAACTCAAAAAAACTTATTCAAAACGTTGAAATCACTACTGTTATGAAAACTCAACAAGCTTAAATTGAAACACTGTCAACTAGACTTTCACACCAATTGACATCAGTTAATCCGCCTCATCAAGTACCAGACCCGTGGCATGAGTGTGCTCCTCCAACCATCCTATCCCTCAATGAACTCAGAGGATTCACCTGCTGTCACTTCTTCACCTACATCACAAAACTCATCTATTAACCTAATACTAAGTAAGTAAAGCAGTAATGAAATGATATGCTGAAACATAAAATTCCTAAACATGCAATTTCTACTTTCTCATCTCAGTTGCATTCACATACGTTCATAAGTTGATCTGATCCCTCGGTTCTCTTGGGAAGTGGATCAATTTTCCCAATGTTATACATCCTCTACTCGATTAAGGGGCGGATGAATTCCCTTAATAGCTGATCTGATCCCTCTGTTCCCTTGGGAGTGGGATCAATTCTCCCAATGTTATACATCCTCTACTCGATTAAGGGGCGGATGAATTCCCTTAATAGCTGATCTGTCACATTCAGTTCATACCTTATCGTTCTTACATGGAAATTCATTTTCGTAATCTTTCAAAAACATGATGCATGACATACAAAACCATTTCCAAAATACATAACCCTATTGTTTTGTGATGTAGGCCCGAAGGCACATGCATACTTTACTTACCTGGTCTTCTGGATGGTTTAGTTGAAATCTCCTCCGGGAATTAGCTCGAACCTAAATCCATAAACCGATCATTAATTAAACCTTCACTAAACTTCATCCTATTCAACCAGAGACCTAAGGAAACTAATTGAGAACTCTGGTCGTAATGCATTCCCGATACTGCACTAAACTGAAATCGACACTCATCTATAGCATCCTTGAAACCCTCGCATTGGACTCCCTCGGTTATCAGACTGCTAAAATATAAGAAATGGGGAAAAACTTACTTAGATGGAAGAAGAGTCTGGTGGAAGATTCGTCGAGAGCTCCGCTGAGCTTGAGCTGGACACCGAAAAGGAATAAATGATAAAACAGTGGCGGCTACAGTGCATAAATCTCTAAACCCCTTCCCTTAAATAGGTTATCTACTTTTAACTTGCCAAATTTACATAAATGCCCTTGCTTAGTCACTCTTTAACCTAACCAATAACTCTCCCAATTCTTCCATGAATTTGCACATCATTAATTGATAAGTTAAATTCGGTTTAATTGAAACCGGGTGCTACAAAGTAAAAGCCTAATTCTACGCCCATCAGAAATGGTAATAGATTTAATTCTGTTTGTCACTATTGTAATCGTAGAGGTCATATTCGACCTAGATGTTTTACCTATCTTGCTGATTTGAGACAAGGTACTGCTAGAAACTCTCTCTTTCACAGACTTCCACAACAAATATGGAAGAAGAAATTCACCTTGAAGTGTAATGTCACTCATACCTCTTTAAAAGCTACTACAACTGATACGTGGTACTTTGACAGTGGATGTTCTAGGCATATGATTGGTGAAAAGAAGTTTTTGAATAACATCACATCTGATCGTATGGGAAAAATGACATTCGATAACGGTGTCAAAGCAAGTGTCACAAGCACAGGTACACTGAATGTTCATGGACTACCACAGTTAGAGAATGTTCTTCTGGTAAATGGTCCAAAGGCAAATTTGATAAGCACTAGACAGTAGTGTGATCAAGATTTAAATGCCTATTTCACTCGTGAGAGGTGCACAGACTCTTATCAAGATAAAAATTACATCATAGAAGGGGCAAGATCTGCTAATAATTGTTACCTTATCTCATCGTCTTCAACTTGTTATCGTTCAAGCATGGAGGATTCTATTTTATGGCATCGAAAATTGGGACACGTCAATGATAGGATGCTGAAGATGATTATTTCAAAGGAAGCTATCTGTGGGATTCCCAAGCTAAATTTTGATGAAGATCGTTTGTGTGGACCATGCTAAATAGGTAAACAAACCAGGTGCCTCACCCAAAGTCACAGATGACAGCAACCAATCGTGTGCTTGAATTACTTCATATAGACTTAATGGGACCGATGCTTCTGGAAAGCATTGGAGGGAAACGATATGCTTATGTTACAGTTGATGATTTTTCATGATTTACATAGGTGGAGAAAAATCCGACCCCTTCAAAGCCTTCAAAGCCTTATGTATTCAACTCCAATGTGAAAAAGAATGTGCCATCATGGGAATTATTCGCATCCGTAGTAATCATGAAAGAGAATTTGAAAACTCAAAATTCTTAAATTTCTGTAATCACCTCGGAATATCTCACGAGTTCTCGGTAGCCAAGACACCTGTAACACCCGGGAAATTCTTATACGTGCATAGCCTAGTTAAGGTATGTCAAGGGAGTTAACATTATACTAGAGCTATTCTTATTATATGTGTTAGAAAGGGAAGAGAGTTGACAAGTCAAAAGATAAGGAAAGTTTGAAAAGTCAAAGTATGTATGAACCAATGGGAGGAAAAAGTAAAAATTAAATTGTGTGAAAAGTGAATGAAAAAGGGACATTTCTTTTGGTGTTCCACGTTGGAAGAAAGAAGGGAAGGAGGTGTGGTTAATTTGTGAAATTTAAAAATTTAGTGGAAGAAAACAAAAAGTGGAAAAAAAATTAGGTT
Source organism: Begonia masoniana (assembly GCA_022432975.1). NCBI lineage: Eukaryota > Viridiplantae > Streptophyta > Magnoliopsida > Cucurbitales > Begoniaceae > Begonia > Begonia masoniana. The sequence goes on from CM039514.1 coordinate 21,063,209, forward strand.
AAAAAGGTAGAATTTTAAACTTTTTCCATCTTCTTCTTCCTTTCTTTCTCTCCCACGAACCAGACCTCCATCGAAGCTTCTTCCTCCTTCTTTACATAGCTTGCTCAAGGATTTTAAGGTAAAAATGGATAGGTTTTGGTTTTTATATGTTTAGGTGTTGATTATTAGTGTTTTAAGGGTATTTTAAGTGAGTTTAGTGGGAGTTTGAAAACCCTAGGTTAGAGATTCCAAAAATTACTTTTACTTGGATGATTTTCTTCTTCTTTTGATCATTTAATCCTTAATCATGTTAGTTTAGGTTGTTTGGGTGGTTAGATTAAGGATTGAATGAGAGTTATACAAAAACCGGGTTTTAGGGCCAAGAACACCGATTCTGTTCCCTGGTTTTTGGATTGGCCAATGTACTTGGTTGGATAATTTAAGCATTTCAATGGATAGTAGACGTGTAGAGGTTCGCGAATTGGGGTGGCATGTCGAAATCCGTTGAAAAACGAGGGAGTTATGGCCGTTCGAAGTTGGACGTTGTAATTTTGGGTAAAAATCGGGTTTTGTGGTTTTAGGTGGAATCGTTGGTTAGTTTTGGTTTTAGAATCCTTTAGAAATTTATGAGTGATTTGCTAAGTTATTTTCTATACTTGATAGGTTATCGGACGAGTGAATTGACCGATAGAAGTGAGCAACGTAAAGCTGAGCAGTCAGGTAAGTAGTGGGTGCTATTGTAACACCCCTAATACCGTACCCGTATTTACCGTATTATATTTTTTTTTTATACTTTTTACTTTTCTATGCTTTAAATAAAACTTAACGCGGAATCTAAACTGAAGTTGAAATCAGAACTGAAAACGGAATTGAAATCGAACCTTGAAATCATTTAAAACATAAACTAAAACAATTTAAATAAAACTTAAAACATTTAAATATTTAATAGAAATTAAAACAGGGGCAGAATCGGAACCAATCGTTGCCAGGAGGCAGCGATCGATCTCTGCAAACTACAGAGATCGATCGCTGCATGCTTGCATGCAACAAGCGATCGATCTCTGCTTTTCCGCAGAGACCGATCGCTGCAGCATGTAGCAAGGGCGGCGATCGATCTCTGCTTTTCAGCAGAGATCGATCGCTGCACACAATGCAGCGATCCCTCCTTTCCTTCATCAATACCAGAGACTTTAGCAATTCATACTTATCGTACTTCACAGCATCTAACACATCGATTTGTTCTCTGGAATCCGATTTCCAGAGAGCAAATCATCTTCTTTTCTTCACCAGTAATCACCATAACTCACTACTTGCACTCAACCGATTAAAACATAATCTAAACTTAATCGACTCGCGTCGGACTTTGCGAAGTCCAACTGCGTGGATAGTTCTAAAAACCGAGCTATCCGTAACAACCTAAACCAATCAAAACATTTTCAAAACATTCAGTAAACAGTTTAAACCAAAGCGTTTTACAGACAATTACCAAAATGTTATCTAACCCCTATCCAGAACCAAACACCCTAATATGTTCTATACAATTTAACATCAGCCCATACGTCACATAAAGCCCAAAATCTATACATACTTCCCCACGGGTCAAAACGCGCCTAGACTGCTCAGCGCACTCCCACGGCCATCATCCATCAACTGCACCCTACGTCAGGAGGAGGAACGTCGTCCTCACCTGGCTCAATATCTCCTGAAATATCACCTACACCATACAGACACATATGAGATATTGAAATCTCAGTAAGCTACGTAACTGCAGATGCATGCGTGCAGTGCATATGAAGTTCAGAAAACATGCATATCAGACATATCAGGTCATTTCATACAGATTGCCACCGAGATATCAGCCCTCTAAATGGAAAGGATACATCCCGCGGTCGGACTACCACTTTCGATTTAGAGGAGGGGGGTACATGCTCACAAACCCTACAGCCATGCCTGAGCCCCATCCCGCGTGACCAGATACAGATTACGTATTTTCGTTCATTATTCATTTCATTTGAAAACTTGTGCAGAAATCCATTTTCATGCCATTTTGAAACACGTGATGCATGAACAGTTATAAGCATAATGTAACCATACAATAAACAAACACATGTATACCATCAAGACCGAAATAAACTAACCTATAAACAATTAAACCTAACTACCCAACCAAAAGCAGAGTAAACAAACAACTCTTCAGGGATCCTCGATACGACATCGAAGTATGGTGTAGACCGATTGGTCAAAGTAAGTCACGAAAACTTACCTCGAGCGCGCAGAATCTCAAGCTTCGTCCACGGGAGTCGTGTGTCTGAGACAAAACACGATATTCGTCGTTAAAAACAATTTAAGCTATTAACGTCCAAATTACAAAATCCTTAACTATTGAATTTTTCATAAATTCCTCACTTAGCTAATCAAAGCATTTAGAACGTCAATTAGTGCTCGATAACTTGAAATTCCTATTACGAGAAATTTCCGAAAACTCGAAAATTCTCAGATTTATACTTTTTCACAAATTGGTTTATCTTCGTCCAATAACGTCCGATACGTTCAATATATACCTAATCACGGCTAACCTATTAATTACGAGTCCTAATTCGCGTTTTTTACGAGATTTAATCGAAACCCTAATTATCTAAAACGGCGTAAACGTTGAAATAAAAGCTCTAAGATTGTAGGTACATACCGAGGATAGTGAGAGGAAGAGAAACCACGGAAGAAATGAGACAAACGGAGCTCGAATCGGAGTCGGATCGAAGGAAACTCTCGCGGCAGAGAAGAGAAGCCGAGAGAGATGTTGCTTCTGGAAATCGATTTTCACAAAGTGAAAATCGATTAAGGCATGTTGCCTTATTTATAAATTAAAATAGCTAAATGACCAATTTGCCCTTACACTTAATTCTATTTTTGTTTCGTCCTTCGGTTCGTTAATCGTTTAGCTATTCGGTTTCTCCAAATCTCCTTATTTCACCAATAAGTCCAACTTGTCATTTGTGATTTAACAAAACTGTTCGCTCGCAATTCGGACCTCGTTTACTATTTTTGCGAGAACGTCTTTTACATTACGAAAATTGTATTTACCCGGAATATAGTGTTTGATCTCCTAAAATTCCCGTAAATTTCATAAAATTCTTATTATTTGTTAGGATCGTAATGACGCTTTCTGTTTGCGAAACTGATTTGATTTGACACATTTACTAAAAATGCATTAAACAATGAAATAATAATATAATATAATATATCCAAAAAGTCCGTACAAGCCGGATATTACATTCCACCCTCCTTATTCAGAATTTTGTTCACAAAATTAAATCATACAAACAAATCAGGATACTTAGTCATCATATCCTGCTGTCGTTCCCATGTAGCCTCTTCCACCTCGTGGTTCCGCCATAGAACTTTGACCAGCGGAATTTCTTTGTTGCGTAGAACCTTGATGGAATGCTCCAAAATACGTACCGGCCTCACCTCATAAGTCAAGGTAGGCTGTACCTCGATCTCTGTAGCCTCCACGACATGTGACGGGTCACGTAGACATCTCCGAAGCATAGATACGTGGAACACATCGTGGATACCCTCCATAGAAGCTGGAAGCTGCAGTCTGTACGCCAACGTCCCGATCCTCTTCAGAATAGGAAAGGGCCCCACATAACGAGGGTTCAACTTACCCCTCCTTCCAAATCTCGCTACGCCTTTGAACGGAGAAACTTTCAAGTAGACCTCATCGCCTTCCTCGAACTCCAGCTCTCTCCGTCTGGTATCAGCATAGCTCTTCTGCCTGCTCTGTGCTACCTCTATACGCTGTCGAATGATGGCAATCTTCTCTGCCATCTGCTGTAGAATCTCAGGACCAACGATGCTGGCCTCGCCAACCTCGTCCCAATACAACGGAGATCTACACTTTCGACCATACAGCGCCTCATATGGAGCCATGCCAATAGTAGCCTGGAAGCTGTTATTATAAGAGAACTCGATCAGTGGCAAATACCTGCTCCACGATCCCTGAAACTCCAGCACACATGCTCTGAGCATATCCTCCAGAATCTGATTCGTCCTCTCTGTCTGTCCATCAGTCTGAGGATGAAATGCGGTGCTGAAATCAAGCTGAGTCCCGATAGCCTTGTGCAGACTCTTCCAGAATTTCGATGTAAACCTCGGATCTCGATCCGAGACAATAGAAACCGGCACTCCGTGCAACTTCACAATCTCCTGTACATAGAGCTCTGCGAGCTGATCCATAGAAGACGCCATCTTCACAGGTAAAAAGTGAGCCGACTTTGTCAATCGGTCCACAATAACCCAAATGCCATCATGGCCTCTCGTAGTCCTCAGGAGCCCCACAATGAAATCCATGGAGATCTGCTCCCACTTCCACTCCGGAATCGGCAGTGGTAACAGTGTTCCAGCGGGTCTCTGGTGCTCAGCCTTTACCTGCTGACATACTAGGCAGGTCTCAACGTACTTGGCAACCTCCCTCTTCATGTTCGGCCACCAGAAGTGCTGTCTCAAATCCCGGTACATCTTGGTACTCCCCGGGTGCACAGAATATGCCGAAGAATGTGCCTCGGCCAATATCTCCTTCTTTAGATCCTCGTCACTAGGCACGTACCACCTATGCCTGAACTTCAGAATACCATCCTCTGACAAATGGAAATCTGACGAGTCTCCCAACGTCATGCTCGATCGAAGCTCCATACACTCCGTATCACTCTGCTGAGCCTCGCGTATACGATCAAGAATAGTCGGCCTGAGAGAAATGTTGGCAAACATATAGGACAACTCTGCCACTATCTCCACGTCGAATCTCTCAATCTCAGACCGCAGCGTAACTGACATCGCTGCAAGTGAAGGCTGACTCGCAGAAGGCACTCTACTCAAGGCATCAGCAACCTTGTTTGGGGGTTGTGGTTTGTAGTTGGGATTGATATTTTGTGGTTGATTTTGTGAGATTTGTTTTGTGTAGATACTTTTGGATTGATACTGAGGTGATTTTGGGGTAAATCGTGGTTTTAAATGTTTGTTTTTGAGGTTTTTGGATTTAAAGAACTTTAGCCGTTATATTGTCGATTTTTGTTAAAAGTCTATAACGTCGAGTTTACATTCTCTATTTTGTTCGTTATTCAATTTAAGTTGGTTTTCAAAGATTTTTACGGGACGTAGAGTTAAGGGTGTCGGGAATGTGTGGGTAAATTTGCAAGTGATTTGGAGGTGTTTGGCTTGGGAAAATATGAAGAAATGTGGGAAAAAGTCGGAAAAGTCAAAAAAGGGTGTTTTTGGGCGAGAAAAACCCGAGCCGGCCCGATCGATCGGGCCTGGGTGCCGATCGATCGCGGTCGGGGTGTTTTTGGGTGAGAAAAATCCGAGCGAGCCGGATCGATCGGGCATAGGCGCGATCGGTCGCGGTCGGGTGCGCATGGGGCGCGCAGCGCGCGCGCGGCGCCCAGCGCCCTCCTAGCACCTTGTTTTGAAGAAATTTTTTTTTATTACCGACTGTAAGTAATTATTTTCTCTAGTTAGTTTAATATCTAAGATTAGATTATTCTAACCTTGTGCAGGATTAGAATTAAAATGTCGGGAAACGAAGGAGAACTTAGGCAACCCAGAAACAAGCTTGAGGAATTAGTTAGACAACTCATGAAGTTGGTTGGTAGGCAGACGGAGTTACTTGGATTGCTCATCAATTATGGAGGACAACGAAATATTGGAGCAAGTTATAGTGGTGCGGAATTTAGAGGGTTAAATCCTCCGATGTGGGAAGAAAATAAGGAGGTGAATTTATTGGAAACAGTTGGCGTACCCTATGTTAGTGTAAGGAATAAGGTAATGGAAGTGGATGAGGTGGAAATAAAGTGTATTAAATTGATTGGGTCTTCTTCACAGTCTCATGGAACGAAAAGACCGGGCAGATATTTGGATGACCTGAGAGGAGAAAAGAAGCCGCGACGGAAACAAGGAAAAGGTTTTTTGCGTTGTCCCAAGTGTTTGAAATATCATCCAGGAGAGTGCGGACAATATGATGGCAAGTGTTATAATTGTCTAGAATCTGGCCATCTTTCCCGAGAATGCCCAAAGCCAAAGATCGCCCGATGCTTCAAATGCAACGAGCCCGGACATATAGCCAAGAATTGCTCCATAATAAAGAAAGATCTAAGCATAGCGACAACTAGAATCATCGGCAAACCAATTGGTATACCTAGAGTTTCTTACTTTAGTGTGATTTTTATAAAAGATAAAATTAAATAGATAGAAAGTTGACCGTAGTTAGCAAATCCTTGAAGTTCTAGGATACGATGAATTAGATAAGAGTTTGAAGTTGGAAACGAAATTTATCGGGAGATACCTTATATCGTCGAGGTATCATTAGTATGTTTACGTGGATAAATGAAAAATATCAAATGTAGAATAGTTAGATTTACGCATAGTGGGAGTAGTTAGATGTTGATTATGTGTGGGTGTCTAGTTAAGTAAATTGTTAAGAAGGTATGAGAAGTAGCTATTGCCGAAACACTTTTAAAGGAGGTGACTGATTAGGGCAATGTGGTGACTGGGAAATCTGAGTGATCATGTAGGAGTGTTCGTATTAATCAATATCAAGGATGGAAGTCTAGAGATTTAGTTAGAATTAATCACAATTGCAAATTGGGGAGGTTGAGAAATTTATATAGAGTTGAACAACTGAAAATTTGTGGATCTCTAGGAATTTGGGTATCATCTTAGGAATTAATCAATCAATGATGGTTGGAGAAACTTGAAAAAGATTACGACCAGCACTGTATAGGAGAATTAAGGCTTGTCAAGAAGCAGTAGGCATATCGAGCTTTTAGTGTTATTCGACCTAAGAATATAGAGCCAAAAACCCTAAAGGTGGGAATAGAAACCTAGATGTCTTGATTAGATAGAGAAAAGTCTAGCCGCTTGAATTATGGTAGTGTTCTGAGGTTTGGGCTAAGGCACGCTATGGTAGGAGGTATAGTACGTTAGCGAGGGTGATAACCTATGATAGAAATATGATGGTAGGAGACTGGGAGTAAGAGTGTTAAGTTAGCTGCAACAAGTTTACAAACAAGAAGGTTGTTAGGCGAATTGTTGTAAGGAAATTTGGAAGAATAATTAGAAACCGAGTTTGAAGAGCAGGAGAGAGTAGATTAGTTATTACATTTTAGAGTGAATTCTGAGAGAAATTAAATATTTATATTAGCATTGAGAAGAACTTGGGAAAGGTTTAGTAGTGTGTGAATTGGGAAGATATAGAACTTTGAATGAAGAACGAGAACTCGCACGAAGACATTTAAGTGTGTTAAAAGTAATATTAAGTTCGAAAGTTTCAAGTCAACTTGTAGGTAACGAAATTGAAACCGTTGAAGTTGTCACTAGCTTAGGCTTGAGTCGATAAGTTTAAGAGTGGATAAGCTTAAGTATAAGATGTAAGTTAAAACTCGAGCGTTAGTAGAACATGGGTAAGAAAATTGAGATTTTGTAATATAAAATAGAAGAGTGGCTAGATTTTTATTATGGATTTTTGGATGAACTTTGGAGTAAGAGATAAGTGAGGAGATTAGTTAACTTTAGTGAAGAGTTAAAATGGTAAGATTAGCCATTAAGAATTTAATTTTGAGAGTGAATTTAGAGGGAATGTTAATTTAGGAAGTTTATGAAAATTGAAGTCATTAGAAGTATAAGTAGTCAAGCTATAAGGTGCAGAAGATGTAAAAATTTTCATTACTAGATAGGTTATTAGGGGTACCTGGTAGATGATTTGGGCCGTAGCGTAGTTGAGATTCAGCGTGGCAACCCAAAAGTTAGAAGGATAGTTTGGGGCAAGTAAGTTGAGGAATAATAAGGCCACAAATTTTGAGGACAAAATTTTTGTAAGAAGGGTGGATTTTAACACCCGAAAAATTCTTATACGTGCATAGCCTAGTTAAGGTATGTCAAGGGAGTTAACATTATACTAGGGCTATTCTTATTATATGTGTTAGAAAGGGAAGAGAGTTGACAAGTCAAATGATAAAGGAAGTTTGAAAAGTCAAAGTATGTATGAACCAATGGGAGGAAAAAGTAAAAATTAAATTGTGTGAAAAGTGAATGAAAAAGGGGCATTTGTTTTGGTGTTCCACGTTGGAAGAAAGAAGGGAAGGAGGTGTGGTTAATTTGTGAAATTTAAAAATTTAGTGGAAGAAAACAAAAAGTGGAAAAAAAATTAGGTTAAAAAGGTAGAATTTTAAACTTTTTCCATCTTCTTCTTCCTTTCTTTCTCTCCCACGAACCAGCCCTCCACCGAAGCTTCTTCCTCCTTCTTTCCATAGCTTGCTCAAGGATTTTAAGGTAAAAATGGATAGGTTTTGGTTTTTATATATTTAGGTGTTGATTATTGGTGTTTTAAGGGTATTTTGAGTGAGTTTAGTGGGAGTTTGAAAACCCTAGGTTAGAGATTCCAAAAATTACTTTTCCTTGGATGTTTTTCTTCTTCTTTTGATCATTTAATCCTTAATCATGTTAGTTTAGGTTGTTTGGGTGGTTAGATTAAGGATTGAATGAGAGTTACACAAAAACCAGGTTTTAGGGCCAAGAACACCGATTCTGTTCCCTGGTTTTCGGATTGGCCAATGTACTTGGTTGGATAATTTAAGCATTTCAATGGATAGTAGACGTGTAGAGGTTCACGGATTGGGGTGGCACGTCGAAATCCATTGAAAAACGAGGGAGTTATGGCCGTTCGAAGTTGGACGTTGTAATTTTGGGTAAAAATCGGGTTTTGTGGTTTTAGGTGGAATTGTTGGTTAGTTTTGGTTTTAGAATCCTTTAGAATTTTATGAGTGATTTGCTAAGTTATTTTCTATACTTGATAGGTTATCGGACAAGTGAATTGACCGATAGAAGTGAGCAACGTAAAGCCGAGCAGTCAGGTAAGTAGTGGGTGCTATTCTTTCGCCTTCGGGCCTACACCATAGAACGGTAGGGTTTATTTGTTATTGCTTTGCTTCGTGTTGCGTTGATTTATTTGTTTTGCTTCGGGTTGTGTTGAGTTGTTGTGTGGTGTGGTGTGGTGTTGCATATCGTTGAAACATGCATCATGATAGCACGCTAGATACGTATAGCTGCATTGTTTGTCGTTGTGTGTTTGTCGTTGTGAGGGTGTACGATAGGGGTTAAAGAGTAAGGCACCTTTCGGTGCAGGCAATAAGGCACCTTTCGGTGCAGGCAACTAAGGCACCTTTCGGTGTAGGCAATAAGGCATCTTTCGGTGCAGGCAATCTTTAAGGCATCACGAGCGATGCAGGCAAAACTGAGTGTTAGAAACTGCATGTGTTAGGATGTTAAGCATTGTGTGTTTTGCATTCATAAATCCCATACTTACTAAGCGTAAGCTTACGTGTGTGTGCGTGTTCTATGGTGTAGGTGACAACGCGGGTTCAGGTGAGCTAAGTGAGTGAGCCAGAGCTTGGGAGCAGTCGAAGATGCACGAGGCATGCCGGTGCGGCAGTTGTCGGGGCGTCTCGACTATGGTCCTCGGGATGTATGTGAGATTTGTATTTCGATAGTTTAGCTTAGATTTCGGGTTGTGTGGATTAGGTATTTTGGGGGTTGTGTTTTGTAGTTGGGATTGATATTTTGTGGTGATTTTGTGAGATTTGTTTTGTAACATCCGGGTTTTTTTAAGGAAAATTGGAGACAAAATAAAGGAATAATAAAATAGTCGTTTTAATTAATTTAAAAGAGAAGGGAATAAATTGGGTAAACTAATTGATTAATTAATTGGTGTTCGAATATTCTAATTGGAGAACTTAAACCGTGTATAGTGTGAGGGTCAGTTTACGGAAATTTATAATTTCAAAACGATTTATCGAGAGTTCGAAATGGTCGAAAGTACGGGTGGGCTAATTAGTAAATGTTGGTTTATTAAGATTATTATTATTAATTAATTATTAAAAAAAATAATAATAAAATAAAATTTAAATTAAACAACAGAATGGCCGAAGCCATTCTGCTGTTTGCTACCAGAGCCCCGCGAGTGAAGAACGACGAACAGGGGAGGGAGAGCTCAGGCGACGATCGACGGACCGACCACCGGCGAGCTTCGAGGTTTTCCGACCAGACAACTACGGCGAGCCATTTCCGGCAGTCTTCGTGCACAGGACCGACGGGTAAGCCCTATTTTTTGCTCTGTTTTGACTCTGTTAGAGGCCGAGGGTGAGGAGCTCGTTTGAGCTCTGATTGCTGGCGGCTTTTGGCCGTTCTTGGCGTCGAATGGCTGGGTTTATGGTCAGCTTTCATCGCCTGGCCGTGAGGAGCCCGAATTGGGCGAAATTCAGGAAGCCCTCTTTAGGGCATTTCAGGTCTTGCTTGAAATCTCGAGATTTTTGGTTAGTCTATGCTAATTGAGGGTATAGGAGATTGATTGATGTGGAATTGGAGGAGAATTGATGAAAAATCAAAATGGGGAAATTTTTGGGTGAAGGGCAGATTCGGGTTTTTGTTATTTTGACCTAGCTAGGGTCGTTTGTTTTCAAATTCATTTTGGCAGGTTAAAATAGGTTATTAGAGGAGTGCGTGGCCGCTGGAATCGTTCGATTCCGATAACCGACGCAAAAGTTATGCACGTTTGAGGTTTCGGGTCGGTTTTTACCGAACCCAAATTGGTGGCCCGTTTCGGTAGGTTTTTGTTGGATTAGGCTAGAAATAGTAGTTTGAGGGTAATTGGTGAATGTAGGCTTAATTTGAATGAAGTTTGATTAATTGTAGTTAGAGTTGGTTTAAATATTCTTTAGAAATGAATTGTAATGCTTATGTGACTTTTGTGATTGTGATAGGTTACCGAGTGGGGAAATTTGCATAACCAAAGCGAGTAAGTGCAGTGCAAGAGTTCAGGTAAGTAGAGGACGTTTGTTTTGCCTTAGGGCCTACACCACGGAACGGTAGGATTTATTGTTTGATAGTTGCTTTGTTTTGTATTAAATAGTGTGGGAATGAATTGCTTGGTGTTGTCGTTTGGTGTTTGGTTGGTTATTGTTGCTTGGTGATGTTTGGTTGTTGTTGTCGGGTTTATTTGGTTGTTGTTGTTTGGTGTTTGTTGGTTATTGTAGCTTGGTGATATTTGGTTGTTGTTGTCGGGTTTGCTTGGTTGTTGGTTTTTGTTTGGTGTTTGAGTATTGCAGGAGTGACATACTTGGTTGTTGTTTGTTGTTTGGTGTTTGAAAATAAGGGTTGGGGTATGATGTGAATGGTAAGCATGAAATGTGTAAGGAAGCACTAGAGAGTTAAATGCCTCGATGTTAAAGTGCATGACGCACTAGAGGATTTAACGTCTCGATGTTAAAGTGCAGGAAGCACTAGAGAGTTAAATGCCTCGATGTTAAAGTGCATGACGCACTAGAGGATTTAACGTCTCGATGTTAAAGTGCAGGAAGCACTAGAGAGTTAAATGCCTCGATGTTAAAGTAAGTGCATGACGCACTAGAGGATTTAACGTCTCGATGTTAAGTGCAAGGAAGCACTAGAGGGTTGAACGCCTCGATGTTTAAGTGCGAGTTCGCAACTAGAGGTTTAACGCCTCGTGTTCGATGTTAAAGTGCATGACGCACTAGAGGATTTAACGTCTCGATGTTAAGTGCATGACGCACTAGAGGATTTAACGTCTCGATGTTAAGTGCATGACGCACTAGAGGATTTAACGTCTCGATGTTAAGTGCATGACGCACTAGAGGATTTAACGTCTCGATGTTAAGTGCATGACGCACTAGAGGATTTAACGTCTCGATGTTAAGTGCATGACGCACTAGAGGATTTAACGTCTCGATGTTAAGTGCATGACGCACTAGAGGATTTAACGTCTCGATGTTAAGTGCATGACGCACTAGAGGATTTAACGTCTCGATGTTAAGTGCATGACGCACTAGAGGATTTAACGTCTCGATGTTAAGTGCATGACGCACTAGAGGATTTAACGTCTCGATGTTAAGTGCATGACGCACTAGAGGATTTAACGTCTCGATGTTAAGTGCATGACGCACTAGAGGATTTAACGTCTCGATGTTAAGTGCATGACGCACTAGAGGATTAGGTGCAAGGGACACTAGAGGGTTGAACGCCTCGATGTTTAAGTGCGAGTCGCACTAGAGGGTTGAACGCCTCGTTGTTAACGTGCATGAGCAAATGGTGGAAACTGTATGTGTTGTGCTGAAGTGTAGTGGCATTGTTGTGTGGTGTGGCATTGTCTGGCGTGGCAAAGAATAAGGCATCCTTTCGAGTGCGGGCAAATCTGTGTTTTGTTTCTTGTCGTTGTGTTGTTTGGTTGTTTTGTTCAGCGTTATGTGTAGCTTGCATTCTATTTGGTTGTATGTGTTAATCCTTACTTGCTAAGCGTAAGCTTACGTGTGTGTGTGTGTTTGTTCTGTGGTGTAGGTAATGATGCGGTTACAGGTGAGCTGAGCGAGTGAGCCATGACTTGGGAGCCGTCGGAGAAGTACAGGGTATGCCGGTGCAGGCAGTTGTCGGGGCGCCTTGACCATGGTCTTCGGAGAATGTGGGTTTTATATTTTGGTAGTATTGTAAATGTCTGCTTGTAAGTTGATGGAAATGTGTAGTTCTTTTTGGGTGGATGTCTGATGTGTATTCGTTGTATTTAGTCATAGTTAAGGGTGATGTATCGCCCTGTATTGTGGACTTTCTTTATTTAGGGATGTGAGTGTTATAGTTTCTTTCTTTTCTGTTATTGGAAATTTAGTATGCTGGATAGTTGAGTGGATGGATAGTTGTCTAAGAGTATACTGGATCTGCTTGGGGATTTATTCGTTTGCAGGTATCTAGCGTTTTGGAGGCGCCATTTTCAGGCGTTACTTTGCCGAAATTTTCGGGAAGGATGCCGTGGTGCTTAAAGGTTAGGATTAAGAGTAATTAGTGAGTCTAGGCAGCTAGGTATGAAGTAAGAGAGTTTCGGGAGTTTAGTTTTAAATTCAGCTGTGTAAGTTATTTTTATGTTTGGGAGTCGGTTTTAACAGTGGGATTGGTTAGCAAAGTAGCGCTCCGAGCCAGGGTGGGTTCGGGGGCGTTACAAGATGGTATCAGAGCATAAATGGTCGAGTCGTTCAAAGGATTACCCGACATTGCCGGCCGTCATGCAACGTGCTTCACCGACTGTAAGTATTTCTTGACGTTTAGTTAGGTTACCTGTTTGTTTGGCTTAACCTCTGTTTGTTTTCTGATTATAATAAATAAAAGTAGGATTGAGAATATAACGCTTAGAGAATATTATGATGCGAATGTAAGTTTGATAACCAAAGAATATGAGGAAAGAGGTAGGGTTGGTATGATTGGAGTGTAAGCGTTAGCCAGGTAGAAGTGAGAGTTGTAAGGAGATACATTTATGAATAGATAATAAGATTTGAATAGATAGAAGTTTGACCATATTTAGCAAACCCTTGAAGTTTTAGGATACGATGAACTAGATAAGAGTGTGAAGTTGAAAATGAAAGTTATCGGGAGATACCTTAGATCGTAGAGGTAACTTAGATCGTAGAGGTATTATTAGTATGGGAAAATGTAGAATAGTTAAAGTTACGCATCGTAGGGGTAGTTAGATGTTGATTATGTGTGGATGTTTAGATTAAGTAAATAGTTTCGGCCAGAGTCATTAAGTTTAGGAGTGAATAGACTCAAAGCTTAGTGTAGAGGGTGTGTGATGCAAGATAGATGGGTAGCCGATATACTAGATGTGGGAGTCAACTTAACTCAAAGAGAGGGTTAAGATAAGCTGGTGAGCTATTAAATATTTAGTGTTCCGCATGAAGCTAGGAAAGTTAGAAGATATTGAACACGAAAGCGAAGAAAGGTTCACATGGATTTAGAAGTAAGTGGAGTTTGAGTTTGGGAAAGTTAGTTGAGTTTGGCAGAGTTTGGGAGAGTTTGGGAAAGTTACGAATGAGTATGAGAAATGAGAAATTGTACTCAAAGTGTGTGAGTGATTTAGGGATAATGTGTAGGGATAATGGTAAGTTAGAAAGTCTAAAGGGTCGACTCGTATGTAACGAAGTCGGACTTGCTGGTGTTGGTCAAAGTCGATAGGTTAAAAGTGGATAAGTTCAAGCATAGGATGTAAGTTAGAACTCGAGTGTTAAAATTGTATAATATAGCTAGAAGAGTTGCTAAAGTACGTTATGATTTGGATAGGATAGACTTAGGAGCAATATGTAATGGAGGAAATTAGTTAATTTCAATGGAGGATTGTAATAAAGTTAGAAGTTTTGTGAGTGAGATTAAGAGTAGTGAAAAGTGAGAAATGAGATAATTTAGATTAAAGACTCTTGGAGTATGGGGATGATGTAGTGATCCTCCAAGGTAAATAGGTGCAAGAGGTTATAGTGATAATTTCGAAATGAGATATTAAAATATAAAGGATTTTTTTTTTTTTGTAAATTGAGAACTTAGATAGGAAGTTTACTTGGCAGATTCTTGATGTTATGTGAGTGCGCATAATAAGTTGGGAAAGAGTTAGTTTAGACTTACAAATTTGAGTGTTTGGTAATGATTGAAATTAGGATATAGATAACTTGAGCATAGTGAATGTAAGTACGAAGAAGTTGATGGGTTTAAGAGATGAGAGCTTTGAGTGTGAGAGTTGTGTTGACATAATTAATGAAATATTATGATTGTTCGAGGTATAACTGTCTTAATTATCTGATATAAGTAAGTATAAGAAATAAGAAGTGATAAATTAGAAAGGATATTGATAGGAAGGAAAGAAAGTTCACACGGAGGTTATACGAGAGAACTTAGGAAGTTTGGAGAATGGTGTTTGACAAATGATAAGAAAATATCGTGATTGTTCCAGGAAAATAGATGCAGGTAAAACAGTCTTAAAGTAAGAAATGAGTAGGTTAGATACGGGTTAATAGACATTGAAGTGTGAAGTGGGGAACTAGATGAACTTAGTACGAGAAAAAGTTAACGTTGAAAACTTTGCTAAAAGGGTTTAGGAGTATAGTGATAATTGTTTAAGTTAAAGTAAATAGACACATGAGTTCTCGAGTTATGGAGTGCAGAGTAGGCGAAGTCAACAATTGGAGAGGTAGGATGTGCCATTGTCGGATAGGTGAGTAAGGCCGTAGCGAAATGTAGAGTTTATGTGGCAAACCACATTAGAGGGAGTAAATTGAGGACTTAGTTCATTCATTGAGCTTATGGTGTTATGTTATGGAGGTAATTATGTAAGTGTTCGATGGACACTAGATTAGGAAAATAATTAATTAGATGAACTTAAATGGGCCTGAAAGTATAAGTGATAAGTGATTTAATTACAATCAATAAATGTACGAGTATTTGAGTTAGGAAGTGCGGACTTAAATGAAGTCAAAGCTTGAGGGATGTAGGAAGGAATTTTCGTTACCCGATAGGTGAATAGAAGCATCTGGTGAGTGATCAAGTGTATAGAGTAATTTAGAGGTAGTAATATAACTCAAAAGTTAGGAGGATCGCTTATGGCAGGTAAGTTGAGGAATAAGGTACGTCAAATTTTGAGGACAAAATTTTTGTAAGGAGGGTGGATTGTAACATCCGGGTTTTTTTAAGGAAAATTGGAGACAAAATAAAGGAATAATAAAATAGTCGTTTTAATTAATTTGAAAGAGAAGGGAATAAATTGGGTAAACTAATTGATTAATTAATTGGTGTTCGAATATTCTAATTGGAGAACTTAAACCGTGTATAGTGTGAGGGTCAGTTTACGGAAATTTATAATTTCAAAACGATTTATCGAGAGTTCGAAATGGTCGAAAGTACGGGTGGGCTAATTAGTAAATGTTGGTTTATTAAGATTATTATTATTAATTAATTATTTAAAAAAATAATAATAAAATAAAATTTAAATTAAACAACAGAATGGCCGAAGCCATTCTGCTGTTTGCTACCCGAGCCCCGCGAGCGAAGAACGACGAACAGGGGAGGGAGAGCTCAGGCGACGATCGACGGACCGACCACCGGCGAGCTTCGAGGTTTTCCGACCAGACAACTACGGCGAGCCATTTCCGGCAGTCTTCGTGCACAGGACCGACGGGTAAGCCCTATTTTTCGCCCTGTTTTGACTCTGTTAGAGGCCGAGGGTGAGGAGCTCGTTTGAGCTCCGATTGCTGGCGGCTTTTGGCCGTTCTTGGCGTCGAATGGCTGGGTTTATGGTCAGCTTTCATCGCCTGGCCGTGAGGAGCCCGAATTGGGCGAAATTCAGGAAGCCCTCTTTAGGGCATTTCGGGTTTTGCTTGAAATCTCGGGATTTTTGGTTAGTCTATGCTAATTGAGGGTATAGGAGATTGATTGATGTGGAATTGGAGGAGAATTGATGAAAAATCAAAATGGGGAAATTTTTGGGTGAAGGGCATATTCGGGTTTTTGTTATTTTGACCTAGCTAGGGTCGTTTGTTTTCAAATTCATTTTGGCAGGTTAAAATAGGTTATTAGAGGAGTGCGTGGCCGCTGGAATCGTTCGATTCCGATAACCGACGCAAAAGTTATGCACGTTTGAGGTTTCGGGTCGGTTTTTACCGAACCCAAATTGGTGGCCCGTTTCGGTAGGTTTTTGTTGGATTAGGCTAGAAATAGTAGTTTGAGGGTAATTGGTGAATGTAGGCTTAATTTGAATGAAGTTTGATTAATTGTAGTTAGAGTTGGTTTAAATATTCTTTAGAAATGAATTGTAATGCTTAAGTGACTTTTGTGATTGTGATAGGTTACCGAGTGGGGAAATTTGCATAACCAAAGCGAGTAAGTGCAGTGCAAGAGTTCAGGTAAGTAGAGGACGTTTGTTTTGCCTTAGGGCCTACACCACGGAACGGTAGGATTTATTGTTTGATAGTTGCTTTGTTTTGTATTAAATAGTGTGGGAATGAATTGCTTGGTGTTGTCGTTTGGTGTTTGGTTGGTTATTGGTTCTTGGTGTTGTTTGGTTGTTGTTGTCGGGTTTATTTGGTTGTTGTTGTTTGGTGTTTGTTGGTTATTGTAGCTTGGTGATATTTGGTTGTTGTTGTCGGGTTTGCTTGGTTGTTGGTTTTTGTTTGGTGTTTGAGTATTGCGGGAGTGACATACTTGGTTGTTGTTTGTTGTTTGGTGTTTGAAAATAAGGGTTGGGGTATGATGTGAATGGTAAGCATGAAATGTGTAAGGAAGCACTAGAGAGTTAAATGCCTCGATGTTAAAGTGCATGACGCACTAGAGGATTTAACGTCTCGATGTTAAAGTGCAGGAAGCACTAGAGAGTTAAATGCCTCGATGTTAAAGTGCATGACGCACTAGAGGATTTAACGTCTCGATGTTAAAGTGCAGGAAGCACTAGAGAGTTAAATGCCTCGATGTTAAAGTGCATGACGCACTAGAGGATTTAACGTCTCGATGTTAAGGTGCAAGTGACACTAGAGGGTTGAACGCCTCGATGTTTAAGTGCGAGTCGCACTAGAGGTTAACGTCTCGATGTTAAAGTGCATGACGCACTAGAGGATTTAACGTCTCGATGTTAAAGTGCAGGAAGCACTAGAGAGTTAAATGCCTCGATGTTAAAGTGCATGACGCACTAGAGGATTTAACGTCTCGATGTTAAAGTGCAGGAAGCACTAGAGAGTTAAATGCCTCGATGTTAAAGTGCAGGAAGCACTAGAGAGTTAAATGCCTCGATGTTAAAGTGCATGACGCACTAGAGGATTTAACGTCTCGATGTTAAAGTGCAGGAAGCACTAGAGAGTTAAATGCCTCGATGTTAAAGTGCATGACGCACTAGAGGATTTAACGTCTCGATGTTAAAGTGCATGACGCACTAGAGGATTTAACGTCTCGATGTTAAAGTGCAGGAAGCACTAGAGAGTTAAATGCCTCGATGTTAAAGTGCAGGAAGCACTAGAGAGTTAAATGCCTCGATGTTAAAGTGCATGACGCACTAGAGGATTTAACGTCTCGATGTTAAAGTGCATGACGCACTAGAGGATTTAACGTCTCGATGTTAAAGTGCATGACGCACTAGAGGATTTAACGTCTCGATGTTAAAGTGCATGACGCACTAGAGGATTTAACGTCTCGATGTTAAAGTGCATGACGCACTAGAGGATTTAACGTCTCGATGTTAAAGTGCATGACGCACTAGAGGATTTAACGTCTCGATGTTAAAGTGCATGACGCACTAGAGGATTTAACGTCTCGATGTTAAAGTGCATGACGCACTAGAGGATTTAACGTCTCGATGTTAAAGTGCAGGAAGCACTAGAGAGTTAAATGCCTCGATGTTAAAGTGCATGACGCACTAGAGGATTTAACGTCTCGATGTTAAAGTGCATGACGCACTAGAGGATTTAACGTCTCGATGTTAAAGTGCAGGAAGCACTAGAGAGTTAAATGCCTCGATGTTAAAGTGCAGGAAGCACTAGAGAGTTAAATGCCTCGATGTTAAAGTGCATGACGCACTAGAGGATTTAACGTCTCGATGTTAAAGTGCAGGAAGCACTAGAGAGTTAAATGCCTCGATGTTAAAGTGCATGACGCACTAGAGGATTTAACGTCTCGATGTTAAAGTGCATGACGCACTAGAGGATTTAACGTCTCGATGTTAAAGTGCATGACGCACTAGAGGATTTAACGTCTCGATGTTAAAGTGCATGACGCACTAGAGGATTTAACGTCTCGATGTTAAAGTGCATGACGCACTAGAGGATTTAACGTCTCGATGTTAAAGTGCATGACGCACTAGAGGATTTAACGTCTCGATGTTAAAGTGCAGGAAGCACTAGAGAGTTAAATGCCTCGATGTTAAAGTGCATGACGCACTAGAGGATTTAACGTCTCGATGTTAAAGTGCATGACGCACTAGAGGATTTAACGTCTCGATGTTAAAGTGCAGGAAGCACTAGAGAGTTAAATGCCTCGATGTTAAAGTGCAGGAAGCACTAGAGAGTTAAATGCCTCGATGTTAAAGTGCATGACGCACTAGAGGATTTAACGTCTCGATGTTAAAGTGCATGACGCACTAGAGGATTTAACGTCTCGATGTTAAAGTGCAGGAAGCACTAGAGAGTTAAATGCCTCGATGTTAAAGTGCAGGAAGCACTAGAGAGTTAAATGCCTCGATGTTAAAGTGCAGGAAGCACTAGAGAGTTAAATGCCTCGATGTTAAAGTGCATGACGCACTAGAGGATTTAACGTCTCGATGTTAAAGTGCATGACGCACTAGAGGATTTAACGTCTCGATGTTAAAGTGCAGGAAGCACTAGAGAGTTAAATGCCTCGATGTTAAAGTGCAGGAAGCACTAGAGAGTTAAATGCCTCGATGTTAAAGTGCATGACGCACTAGAGGATTTAACGTCTCGATGTTAAAGTGCATGACGCACTAGAGGATTTAACGTCTCGATGTTAAAGTGCAGGAAGCACTAGAGAGTTAAATGCCTCGATGTTAAAGTGCAGGAAGCACTAGAGAGTAAGCCTCGTTGTTAACGTGCATGAGCAAATGGTGGAAACTGTATGTGTTGTGCTGAAGTGTGGTGGCATTGTTGTGTGGTGTGGCATTGTCTGGCGTGGCAAAGAATAAGGCATCCTTTCGAGTGCGGGCAAATCTGTGTTTGTTTCGTGTCGTTGTGTTGTTTGGTTGTTTTGTTCAGCGTTATGTGTAGCTTGCATTCTATTTGGTTGTATGTGTTAATCCCTACTTGCTAAGCGTAAGCTTACGTGTGTGTGTGTTTGTTCTGTGGTGTAGGTAACGATGCGGTTACAGGTGAAGCTGAGCGAGTGAGCCATGACATGGGAGCCGTCGGAGAAGTACGGGGCATGCCGGTGCAGGCAGTTGTCGGGGCGCCTCGACCATGGTCTTCGGAGAATGTGGGTTTTATATTTGGTAGTATTGTAAATGTCTGCTGTAAGTGATGGAAATGTGTAGTCTTTTTGGGTGGATGTTGATGTGTATTCGTTGTATTAGTCATAGTTAAGGGCGATGTATCGCCTGTATGTGGACTTTCTTTTATTTAGGGATGTGAGTGTTATAGTTTTCTTTCTTTTCTGTTATTGGAAATTTAGTATGATGGATAGTTGAGTGGATGGATAGTTGTCTAAGAGTATACTGGATCTGCTTGGGGACTATTCGTTTGCAGTATCTAGCGTTTTGGCGGCGCCATTTTCAGGCGTTACTTGCCGAAAATTTTCGGGAAGGACGCCGTGGTGCTTAAGGTTAGGATTAAGAGTAATTAGTGAGTCTAGGCAGCTAGGTATGAAGTAAGAGAGTTTCGGGAGTTTAGTTTTAAATTCAGCTGTGTAAGTATTAATTCAGCTGTGTAAGTTATTTTTATGTTGGGAAGTCGGTTTTAACGTGGGATTGGTTAGCAAAGTAGCACTCCGAGCCAGGGTGGGTTCGGGGCGTTACATGTTTTGTGTAAATACTTGTGGATTGATACTAGGGTGATTTTGGGGTAAATCGTGGTTTTAAATGTTTGTTTTTGAGGTTTTCGGATTTAAAGAACTTTACCCATTATATTGTCGATTTTTGTTAAAAGTCTATAACGTCGGGTTTACATTCTCTATTTTGTTCGTTATTCAGTTTAAGTCGGTTTTTAAAGAATTTTACGGGACGTAGAGTTGAGGGTGTCGGGAATGTGTGGGTAAATTTTCAAGTGATTTGGAGGTGTTTGGCTTGGGAAAATATGAAGAAATGTGGGAAAAAGTCAGAAAAGTCGAAAAAGGGTGTTTTTGGGCGAGAAAAACCCTAGCCGGCCCGATCGATTGGGCCTGGGCGCCGATCGATCGCGGTCGGGGTGTTTTTGGGCGAGAAAAACCCGAGCGGGCCCGATCGATCGGGCATGGGCGCGATCGGTCGCGGTCGGGTGCGCATGGGGCGCCCAGCGCCCGCCCAGCACCTTGTTTTGAAGAATTTTTTTTTATTACCTATTTCTACTATGTTTTAACCCGATCTTTTCCAACATATTTTAAACGTATTTTGGGCACGTTTTCTAATAAAAATCAAGGGTTCGAAAAACCCAAAAATCGAGTCGAAAGTTTTACGAAAATTATTTTAAATTACGTTTTAAACGCGGAGTTTGTTAGCAAAGTAACGTACCGAGCCGGGGTGGGTTCGGGGGCGTTACAAGACCTCAGCAAAACAAAGTTATTGAACGAAAAATTGAACTATTGTAGAAATGTCCCGCGTAATGTTACACGAGAAAAATGTTCCTCAAAATTTCTGGGCCGAGGCAATGAACACTGCATGCTATACCATAAACCGTGTGTATCTCCGTGGAGGAACCTCCATGACACCGTACGAGATATGGAAAGGTAAAACTCCAAATCTTCACTATTTTCATCCTTTTGGTAGTACGTGCTATGTGTTGAATGACACGGAACACATAGGGAAATTATACTCTAAGAGTGATGAAGCTATTTTTCTCGGATATGCAACAAATAGTTGCGCCTATCGGGTCTACAATAAACAAACTAGAACTGTCATTGAATCGGCCATTGTTCAAGTAAATGATTCCTTGGAAACAGTTGATATGCCTAAAGACGATATACCCAGTGGTCAAATAATGAAAGTTCCAGTGCTCTCACTGATGTACCAGATGTTCTTCCTAGCAGTGTCTCAGGTAATGTCTCTAATATAACTATCACAACTAGTGAAGTGGAAGCGACTGCATCAGATAGCAGACAACTTTCTACTCGTGTCCAACAAGATCATCCTTTTGATAAAGTCATTGGCAGTCTTAATGATGGGCTCCGAATCAGAGATAAACCGAGAGTAAACTATCGAGATATGATTCATATGACGTGCTTCACCTCAACCATTGAACCTCAAAATGTGAAAGAAGCTCTCCTATATGAATACTGGATTGAGGCAATGCAAGAAGAACTTGATCAATTCTCTCGAAATCAAGTTTGAGATTTAGTGTCGTGTCCTCCAAATGTAAACGTTATCAACACCAAGTGGATATATAAGAACAAGAGTGATGAGCATGGAAACATTACACGCAATAAAGCACGGTTAGTTGCTCAAGGATATTCATAGATTGAAGGAATTGATTTTGATGAGACATTCGCTCTGGTTGCTCGACTGGAATCCATCCGACTTTTACTAGCTCTAGCTTGTGTAATGCGTTTCAAACTATATCAAATGGATGTGAAGAGTGCATTTCTAAATGGCTTTCTAAATGAAGAAGTTTATGCCACTCAACCAAAGGGTTTTGAGGACCTTCATTATCCCGAGTATGTGTATAGATTGAAGAAAGCGCTATACGAGCTTAAACAAGCACCCTATGCCTGGTATGAACGTCTCACGGTGTATTTATTATCCAAAGGATATGAGTGAGGGGGAGTAGATAGAACCCTTTTCATTCACCGAAACAACGGTCAGTTTTTACTTGTTCAATATTATGTTGATGACATAGTGTTTGGCTCAGTGTCACAGGTGCTAGTGGATGAGTTTGTAGCAAAAATGAATGGCGAATTTGAGATGAGCATGGTCGGTGAGCTCAATTATTTTCTTGGTCTTCAGATTCAACAAAGAAATGATGGAATTTTCATCTCCCAAACCAACTATGCCAAAAATCTGTTGAAGCGTTTCAAGTTAGAGAATGTCTGTCCCAAAAGAACACCGATTGGGACACATGAAAAACTATCCAAAGATGAAAAATGGACTTCTGTTGATGCACGACTATATAGAAGTATGATTGGCAGCCTCTTATATCTAACTACTAGTCGGCTAGACATTTGTTATAGTGTGGTATTATGTGCTCGGTTTCAAGCAAATCCTCGAGAGTCTCACCTGGTGTCAGTGAAGCGAATTCTCAAATATGTTGGCGGGACAAATGACTATGGAATCTGGTATTCTTTTGACACAAATGCCAATCTGGTTGGTTATTGTGATGCTGATTGGGCCGGAAGTTCGGATTATCGGAATAGTACTTCCGGTGGATGTTTTTATTTAGGAAACAATTTAGTGTCATAGTTTAGCAAGAAGCAGAACTCTATTTATCTGTCTACTATCGAGGCAGAATATATTACAACTGGTAGTAGCTGTACTCAGATTCTTTGGATGAAACAAATGCTCAAGGACTACGGTGTCACACAAGATGTTATAACGTTATATTGTGATAATTTGAATGCTATTAATATCTCCAAGAATCCAGTACAGCATTCTCGGACAAAACATATTGATATTCGACATCATTTCATTAGATCCCTTGTAGAAGACAAAGTCATTACCTTGGAGCATATGGTGACCAAAAAGCAAATTGCCGATATTTTTACCAAAGCTTTGGATGATGTGAGATTTGAAAAATTGAGGTCTGCCTTAGGCCTCTGTGTCATGTGAAGAGGTTATTCTGTGTTGTAAGTTTTTTTTTTCATATATAAAAATAAATAAATAGCCACTTGTTTTAGGCGATTTCTTTTATTGCTATTTTTTTCTTTTGAGCTTTTTGGTCTATAACTTCCTACATGACACAATGGGTTCTATGAAGCTTTTGGTTGTCGTTATGAAAATTTGGAGTTAATCTCAAATGTATTGATGAAAGTTTTTATGAGATTAACTTATTGGAAGATTTATGTTTTATTTTCCAAATTGAGTAGAATTTTGGATTTATTTTCCAATTTAAATGAGGATTTATGGTTTATTTCCATAAACTCAAATGACTATTCTCCTGCTCAAGATTTGTGTTTTCTAATTCCATGGCGATTATTGAAGAAGTACTTGTGAATAATGTTTCTGAGCTGAATCTTAGAAGCAATTTGGGTCAAGTGCCCTCAATATCGAAGATGTCACTTGCAGAGTTTCCGATGCTGATTTTCAAGAACAGGTGTATTTCATGAGTCATTTGTTTAAATTCTCCTCTATCGTGATCAATACACATCTGGGCAGTCACTAGTTGATTATGAGGAGTTTATTTCTAATTTCAACAAGATAATTACTGATGTCACTGGTAATGTCAAACGTGTGTGGCCCCGTGGGAATTGATTGTGAATCATGCCGATTGCTAGAATGAAAGGTCAGCGCTTCCGTTTCCTTGTTTGAATTATGGTATTCTGTCTTCTCAACAAGCTGTGATTTAGGATAAAAAAATATTGATATGGATAAAGAGGAGATTAGGAATAGCTACAAACTTCTGGCAGGTGATTACGTTAATGTTCTAGAAGGTGTTCCTGCTCTCGACAATGTTTCTGATTCTGACAATGCTTCTGATTCTGCATTGTTATCTCATTTCATCAAGATGTCATTGAGATGTCACTGAAGTAGCAGAGGAGGAAGTTCCAGTATTTCATGTTGAAGGAGAATCTGTCGAAGGAAAATGATACTATTGAGCAGTTGCCAACAACTACAATCGGGTTAGGTCATTCTTTTGATGATATTTCTTCTTAGTGATGGATTTCTTATGAACTTCTAAAATGTTCTCTTGCTTCTGGATATTCTATTTTTTGTTGATGGATATGTTGTTATGGTGGTTATATGCCTTGATATTTATGTGTGGTTACTACATGGTGGATACTTTATTTTTATACCCTTTTGTCTTTTTATGGCAAAAAGGGGGAGTATTTTGCAAGTGTTATGGTGTTGGTGTTGTCTGCAATGTTACAAGTGATTTCCGATTAAGGGGGAGTTCTGGTTAATTGCCAACATGCAATAGAAGTTTGTGATTTTACCAAAAAATGCCAAAGGGGGAGATTGTAAATGTTTATGTGTTGGCATATTTTTTAGCAAACATATTTCAAGGGAATTTATATATTATTTTCTATTGTGTGATTTAAATCTATGGAAGATTGTTTCTTGCCATCCAAGAAATTATCTATATAATATTTAAATGGTGGTTGATTGGAGATCTTGAAGATTAGAAGTTTGAGAGATATAGAAAGTAGTTACTTGGAAATCAAGTAGTTTTAGATATGGAATGGATTATGGCGAGATAAGTGATCACAACAAACAAGAAATATATTCCTAAAGTATTGGGATCCGATTTGATTATATTGGCGGCACTTTCCTAAAATAGCACACGAAGTGTCACACAAACCAAATTGATAAAATCAATTTCCTTATTGTGTGCGATTCTGATTTGATCTGTGATTTGAAGATTACGATTCTGTTAAGCTGGATTACAACAAGATTTAAGATCACAGCAACAAAGGATATATTCCTAAGTATTTTGAAAGTTGATTTGAAGATGGAAATAATATTTTGGAAGCCGATCTGAATATTGTGGTGTTGTTAAGCTAGATACGAGATCACAGTGTTGTTAGGATTTGTTCCTAATATTTTGGGATTCGTTTCAGATTTGTTTGCATGAGCTTTTCATAAATGTCGCACCCAATGTCACAGATCTGATTTTCATGGGATTCGGTTTCTCTTATTCTGTGCGATCTGTTTGGAAAGAATATTCTAATTATGCATTCTTCCTGCACAGTTGAACGCTGCGAAAGCCATTATTATTGAGAGCCGAAAGTCTTTATTCATTCGGGCAATTTATTCTTCACCCACGGTTTAGTGTGGTGTATGTTATTATTCATTCGATCGTTGATTGAATGTATTCACACTCTATTCGTGAGCTGATCTGATTATCTTCAGAGTGTCTTGGTTTGATGCAACCGTAGACAACGACGAGTGTCACCGACGGTGTCCCAGGTGCGATTCTGTTTCTTTCATTGAAACTCAGTCTCTGGAGGAGGCTACCTGGAAGTCGGGAGGAATTCTGATCGTGGGCAAGGGGATCTTGCCACACACGGATTCCTAGGAGGAGTCATCAACGACAGGAGCTTGTCATCTTTAGATTCCGTGAGGAGTCGCCATGGATCTTGTTGCATTCAAATTCTGGGAGGGATCAATTACAAGTAGAGGGGAGCTCGCAAAAATAGATTCACTGAGGAAGTTAGTGAGAGGCGGTGACAAAGATAAGAGGGAGTCTTTATTTGTATAAGTCCGATTGTCTTGTGACTTTAAGAACTCGTGAATTGTTTTTAAATCTGGGCGTTAGTCTCTCTCTCACCGGATGAGAGGAGAGCTGTTGGACACTGTAGAGCATGAAATAAAGGGAGGGGAAAGAGAAAGCTTGTCGCGAGAGAGACACTGTGGCGTGAGAGGGAGGGTTGGGCGATTGATTTCATCCAGTCGATGGGCGGAGAGGGTTAGGGTTCCAAGAGCTCCGTTAATTTGGGAGTGTGAGAGGAGAAGAGAAATTTGTTTCCTATATATACTGTAACACCCGAGAATTTCCTATAACGCGTATAGGCCTAAGATTAAACGATTAAAGGGTTAATGTTTAAGGATGAAAGGTTTAGAAACAATGCAAAGTGAAGAAGAGGGTTGACAAGGCAAACGGGATTAGGTTTGAAATTCAAAGGTTGGAAAAGTCAAAAGTTGTTTTAACCAATAGCAAATTTGTCATTTAATGAAATAAAAACTATGGAAACTTTTATGAATGAAGTGATTAAGAAGCAATCAAGTTGGATGGAATAGAGAAAGGAAAAGAGTGGGTTTAATTTATAATTTTAGAAAAATGGTGGAAAGAAACAAAAAGTGAAGGAAAATTTTAGGTTTAAAGGTGATGTTTGCTTCTTTACCCCTACAACCTCCCACGATCTCCCTTCCCCCATTGCAGCAACTCCTCTCCTTCTCCACACCTAGGGTTTGCAAGGATTCAAGGTAAAATTTAGTGGGTTTTTAGTTTTATACCATTAGGTGTTAGTTTGTGGTGTTTTTATGGTAGTTTAGTGAGGTTTGATTAGAATTTGGAAAACCCTAACCATGGGGTCCGAATTTTGGGGTTTAAATGGTGGTTTTCTTCCCTAATTTCTTGATTAAGAGGTTAGATGAATTAAATGGGTTGATTTTAGGGATAGATTGGAGATTTGAAAGGTGTTATGCAAAAAACCGGTTTTGTGCAATATGTGCACCGGTTCTGTTTTCTGGAATTCGGGTTAGCCAACTTGTGTATTTGGTTAATTTAAGTGTTTCAATGGATAGTAGACGTGTAGAGGTTTCCGAGTTGGGGTGGCACGTCAAAATCCATTGAAAAACGAGAAAGTTATGGCCGTTTAAAGTTGGATGGTAAAACTTGTGTAAAAATCTGGTTTTGTTGTTTTAGGTTGAATTGTGACATAGTTTAGGTTTAAGAATTTCCTTAGGGTTGTTAGGAATTTACAAAGTTAAGTTTTCGTTATTTTAGGTGATCAAGCTAGTGAATTATCGGACGAAGTGGACAATTGAAATTCGAGCAACCAGGTAAGTAGCGGATGAGTGTTTGTTGCATTCGGGCCTACACCATAGAACGGTAGAGATTGTTTGCTTGTTGCTGTGTTTTAATTTGTGTCATGCATCGTGTGTCATGCATCATTGTTTTCTAAACTACGAAACCACGTATTTTGCATGTGTGAGTGGCGAGGATGAAAGATAAGAAGTGATATGCAACTTGGTCTCGAGCAGAATAGCTTCGTCGGGCAAGTGGCTCGTTGAGCACCCCGCGATGGATTTTACTATAGATGCTATGCTAATTTACGTAATGTGTCGTGAGTATGAATGTCTCGACCTGTTCGTGCTTGAAGGCACAATGAGGATTCTACGATCGATTGGGGGAGATTCGGTTGGCCGTCCCGGACTGTGTTAGGATGTGTGCCTACGGTCTTGCTCCGTGGATCAAGGCGTGGCCGTCCTGGACAGTGTGGGGGCGTGTGCCTACTTGATTCACCTGAAAGTGAAAGACAAATGTAACCAAAATGAAAAGAAAACAACAAAGTGAGTAGAAACTGCATGTTAGGGTTGAGTCGAGCATGTGTTGATGTGCTGTGCATTATTTCCCTACTTGCTAAGCGTTTGGCTTACTTTTTGTGTTATGTGGTGTAGGTGACGAGTTCTATATAGGTGAGATAGAGGTGACGACCGAGGACTAGGCAGCAGTCGGAGGAGTGCGGGGTGTGCTGGTGCAGGCTGTTGTCAGGGCGTCTTGGCCACTGTCTTCCTCGGGTAGTGTGGGAGGTGAATGTTTTGGTGTCAATGGTTTTGTTTGTAAATGTTTTGTACATGTTGGTTTTGAGAAAAAGTGGAAGTTTTAGTACGTCGTATTTATAAATATTTTCGTAACTATTTTGGAGATTTGGAAGTTGGTTGTGTTGTGGATATTGGGTGTATGTATTTGGGATTTTAAACTGGTTGGATTTCTGATTTTAATTGCAGGTTTTGGTTTATCGAATTTTAAGCGTTACGCCGTCCGTTTTGATTTTAACTAAATAACGTCGGGTTTACGTTCGCTATTTTTTTATTTATCCGTTTTAAGTTTGTTTTCTAAAATTTTTACGGAACTTGAAGATTGGGGTGTCGGGAGTGTATGGTTAAAATTTTAGGATTTTTGGAAGTGTTTTGCTCGTAGAAAAATGAAGAAAAGTCGAAAAAGTCGGAAAAATTGAAATTTGGGCATTTTTTGGGTGAAAAACAGAGCGTGTGGCAATCGATCGCCACTGGGTGCCGATCGATCGCCCATGGGACGCGTTTTTGGGCTAAAAAACAGAGGGTGTGGCGATCGGTCGCTGTTGGGCGCCGATCGATCGCCCACGGGGCGCGCGCGCGGCGCTCAGCAGTGCCCCAACATGTTTTTTTTTTTAATTTTTATTTTTTTTCGTATTTCTAAATTGTTTTAACTCGACATTTTCAGACGTATTTTAAATGTATTTTGGGCACATTTCCCAACAACTTTCGAGGATTCGAAAAACCCTGAAAAACTGAGTCGAAAAATTTACAAAAATCAATTTAAACGTCGTTTTTAAAACGGAATTGGTTATCCAAGTAGCGCACCGAGCCGGGGTGGGTTCGGGGGCGTTACAAGTTGGTATCAGAGCAAAAGTGGTCGAGTCGTTCAAAGGATTACCCGACAATGCCGATCGCCGTGCAACGTGCTTCACCGACTGTAATTATTTCTTTATTTTTAGTTAGTCTCTTTCTAAGATTAGATTTTCTAAATTTTTTCAGGAATAGAATTAAAAATGCCAATAAACCCCGGACGACCCCGGAATGAACCAGAACCGCATGAGGACCCAAATAAACAACTCAGGGATTTATTGAACGCGCAATCATAATTGTTGGGTATTTTTATGAATCAGGGGCTACCAGGGAATTTGACAGCGGGGTCCGGCTCTGGTGCGGGCTCAAGCGGAGAGAGGTTCAGAAGTTTAAAGCCTCCGACATTTGAAGGACGTTTGACGGATCCGACAGCTGCCGAGAGTTGGATATGTACGGTGGAGGATATGTTTAGTGTCGCAGAGGTGGAAGAACAAAACAAGGTTAAATGTGCTACCTTCCATTTGTCGAATAGTGCTCAGAGCTGGTGGGGAACAGTGAAGGCCACAATAGATATTCAGAGCGTGACCTGGGAAGAATTTAAGGAGCTGTTTTATGAAAAATATTACAACCGAACGGTTCAAGCTGCGAAGCGATTGGAGTTCATGGCTTTAAAGCAAACCAGATCTGTGGGAGATTATATTCAGCAGTTTGAATCTCTGTCCCGATTTGCCGGCAATATGATCAGCAGAGAGGAGGATAAGATCTTTCAGTTTGTACAAGGTTTGAAGCCGGAAATTGAAAGCTGGTAAAGACCTTTGGGATTGATGGCATATCATTTAACCGTGTGGTGGCTAAAGCTCTGGAGGTGGAGGCAACTGTTAGTAAAATTCTTAAACCTACTGAAGCACCAAAACGAATGTTTAAAGATATTACTGCACAGTTTAGTCGAGACGGATCATCTTCTCAGTTCCATGGTACTAAACGACCAGGAGGAAATTTGAAAGATCAGAGGAGTGGCAAGAAGCCACAACCACAACAGAAGAAATTGTTTCCGCAGTGTCCTAAAGTGCCTGAAGTCTCACCCGGGAGAGTGTGGATGGTACGACGGCAAATGTTACAATTGCTTTGAGTCCAGCCATATGTTTCGAGACTGCCCGAAGCTGAAAGTTCTTCGATGTTTTAATTGCAACAAACCTGGTCACATGGCAAAGGATTGCCCGACAACGAAGAAAGAACCAGTCAAGGCAATGCCCAGAATTTTTTCTATGATCGAGCCTGACAGTGAAGACCGTTCTGCAGTGATTTCAGGTACTGTAATTGTTAATTCAGTGCCAGCTTTTACATTGATAGATTCAGGGGCATCCCATTCGTTTTTAGCAGCAGCATTTGTCGTAAAATTGAATTTAGAAGTGAAGCCTGCTGGGTGTATGTTTCGAAGTGTTTTTACCGTATGGTGAGCGTCTATATTCCGATCAAATAGTGCAGGATAGTATGATATCAGTCGGAAGGAAGCAGTTACCAGCTACTTTGATTGTAATGGGGATCACCGGGTATGATGTTATACTCGGTATGGATTGGTTGTTCCGTCACCATGCCACGATTGATTGCAGGGCGGGGACTGTTAATTTCCATCCTCCGGACGGTGAGAGGTTATCATTGCAGTCTTTGAGGGGTCTACTAGAAGATTTCGGTTATGGCGTCGCTCGATGCTCGGGAATCTGCTAAGGGTGAGTTTATTTGTTTTCTTGCAATTGTTGTAAATGTCCATTCTTTGGTATAAGTGAAACCTCAGGATGTTTTAGTCGTTCGAGAGTTTCCCGAGGTGTTCTTGGATGATTTGCCTGGTCTACCTCTGGACCGGGAAATCGAGTTTTCTATTGACACATATCCTGGAGCTGAGCCTGTGTCGAAGAATCCTTACAGGCTAGCTCCTCCTGAAT
Source organism: Begonia masoniana (assembly GCA_022432975.1). Classification (NCBI taxonomy): domain Eukaryota; kingdom Viridiplantae; phylum Streptophyta; class Magnoliopsida; order Cucurbitales; family Begoniaceae; genus Begonia; species Begonia masoniana. Next base: position 21,093,881 of record CM039514.1, read on the forward strand.
TAAAAGAATTGAAGAAGCAGTTGGTAGAACTAGTTGACAAGGGCTTTATATGCCCTAGTTTTTTGCCTTAGGGAGCACCCGTGTTGTTTGTGAAGAAGAAGGACAGGTCGCTTCGAATATGTGTTGATCACCGGGAGTTGAACAAGCTAACTGTTAAAAACAAGTATCCGTTGCCAAGGATAGATGACTTGTTTGATTAATTGCAAGGAGCTCGGATATTTTCAAAAATTGATTTAAGAACGAGGTATTACCAGTTGAAATTCAGATCGCAGGATATCCCGAAGACGGCTTTCTGGACTCAGTATGGAAATTATGAGTTCCTGGTTATGTCGTTTGGTTTGACGAATGCTCCAGCTGCATTTATGGACCTGATGAATCGAGTGTTCAGAGAGTATCTCGATAAATTTGTGATTGTGTTTATCGATGACATTTTGGTTTATTCCCGTGATGAAGAGGAGCATAAGCAGCATCTGAGGATAGTTCTGGAAACTTTGAAGCGGCATCAGCTGTACGCAAAGTTCTCGAAGTGTGAATTTTGGTTGACTAAGGTGCATTTTCTTGGCCATGTTATTTCTAGCGGTGGAATATCAGTGGATCCGGCCAAGATTCAGTCGATTAATGAATGGCCTCAACCGACGAATGTCAGTGAAATTTGGAGTTTTCTGGGGTTGGCTGGCTATTACAGAAGATTTATTGAAGGGTTTTCTAAAATAGCAGCACCTATGACACGTTTGACACGAAAAGACGTGAAGTATGAATGGTCTGAAGAGTGTGAGCTAAGCTTTCAGACGTTGAAGCAGAAATTGACAACAGCTCCGGTTTTGATGTTGCCTATAGCCGAGGAGAAGTTCTGTATTTATTGCGATGCCTCTCGGATTGGGTTGGGTAGCGTGCTTATGCTAGAATGAGAAGGTGATAGCATATGCTTCCAGGCAGCTAAATCGTATGAGAAGAATTATCCGACCCATGATTTGGAGTTAGCTGCTGTGGTCTTTGCTTTGAAAATCTGTATTTATTGCGATGCCTCTCGGATTGGGTTGGGTAGCGTGCTTATGCAGAATGAGAAGGTGATAGCATATGCTTCCAGGCAGCTAAAATCGTATGAGAAGAATTATCCGACCCATGATTTGGAGTTAGCTGCTGTGGTCTTTACTTTGAAAATCTGTATTTATTGCGATGCCTCTCGGATTGGGTTGGGTAGCGTGCTTATGCAGAATGAGAAGGTGATATCATATGCTTCCAGGCAGCTAAAATCGTATGAGAAGAATTATCCGACCCATGATTTGGAGTTAGCTGCTGTGGTCTTTACTTTGAAAATCTGTATTTATTGCGATGCCTCTCGGATTGGGTTGGGTAGCGTGCTTATGCAGAATGAGAAGGTGATAGCATATGCTTCCAGGCAGCTAAAATCGTATGAGAAGAATTATCCGACCCATGATTTGGAGTTAGCTGCTGTGGTCTTTACTTTGAAAATCTGTATTTATTGCGATGCCTCTCGGATTGGGTTGGGTAGCGTGCTTATGCAGAATGAGAAGGTGATAGCATATGCTTCCAGGCAGCTAAAATCGTATGAGAAGAATTATCCGACCCATGATTTGGAGTTAGCTGCTGTGGTCTTTACTTTGAAAATCTGTATTTATTGCGATGCCTCTCGGATTGGGTTGGGTAGCGTGCTTATGCAGAATGAGAAGGTGATAGCATATGCTTCCAGGCAGCTAAAATCGTATGAGAAGAATTATCCGACCCATGATTTGGAGTTAGCTGCTGTGGTCTTTACTTTGAAAATCTGTATTTATTGCGATGCCTCTCGGATTGGGTTGGGTAGCGTGCTTATGCAGAATGAGAAGGTGATAGCATATGCTTCCAGGCAGCTAAAATCGTATGAGAAGAATTATCCGACCCATGATTTGGAGTTAGCTGCTGTGGTCTTTACTTTGAAAATCTGTATTTATTGCGATGCCTCTCGGATTGGGTTGGGTAGCGTGCTTATGCAGAATGAGAAGGTGATAGCATATGCTTCCAGGCAGCTAAAATCGTATGAGAAGAATTATCCGACCCATGATTTGGAGTTAGCTGCTGTGGTCTTTACTTTGAAAATCTGTATTTATTGCGATGCCTCTCGGATTGGGTTGGGTAGCGTGCTTATGCAGAATGAGAAGGTGATAGCATATGCTTCCAGGCAGCTAAAATCGTATGAGAAGAATTATCCGACCCATGATTTGGAGTTAGCTGCTGTGGTCTTTGCTTTGAAAATCTGTATTTATTGCGATGCCTCTCGGATTGGGTTGGGTAGCGTGCTTATGCAGAATGAGAAGGTGATAGCATATGCTTCCAGGCAGCTAAAATCGTATGAGAAGAATTATCCGACCCATGATTTGGAGTTAGCTGCTGTGGTCTTTACTTTGAAAATCTGTATTTATTGCGATGCCTCTCGGATTGGGTTGGGTAGCGTGCTTATGCAGAATGAGAAGGTGATAGCATATGCTTCCAGGCAGCTAAAATCGTATGAGAAGAATTATCCGACCCATGATTTGGAGTTAGCTGCTGTGGTCTTTACTTTGAAAATCTGTATTTATTGCGATGCCTCTCGGATTGGGTTGGGTAGCGTGCTTATGCAGAATGAGAAGGTGATAGCATATGCTTCCAGGCAGCTAAAATCGTATGAGAAGAATTATCCGACCCATGATTTGGAGTTAGCTGCTGTGGTCTTTACTTTGAAAATCTGTATTTATTGCGATGCCTCTCGGATTGGGTTGGGTAGCGTGCTTATGCAGAATGAGAAGGTGATAGCATATGCTTCCAGGCAGCTAAAATCGTATGAGAAGAATTATCCGACCCATGATTTGGAGTTAGCTGCTGTGGTCTTTACTTTGAAAATCTGTATTTATTGCGATGCCTCTCGGATTGGGTTGGGTAGCGTGCTTATGCAGAATGAGAAGAGGAGATGTCCAAGGAGTTGAGCATGGAGTTTTGGAGATTTGATCTAGAGTTGGTTTCGGATGTGACAGCAGTATTGGCAGATCTATCCTTGAAGCCTACCATTTTGGAAAAGATTCGGGAAGCTCAACAGGGAGATTCGGAGTGTAACAAATTTAAGCTGAGTATGGTGTCTGATGATCGGACTGAGTTTAGCTACTCAGATGATGGTATTCTGAAGTTCCGGAATAGATGGTATGTGCCAAGCAATGAGCAACTTCGGAAGGAGATCTTAACTGAAGCTCATTCGTTGAGGTTTTCTGTTCACCCAGGCAGTACGAAGATGTACAGGGACCTCAAACAGCATTATTGGTGGCCCGGTATGAAGAAGTCAGTGGCTGAGTTTGTAGAAACATGCTTGGTTTGTTATCAGGTAAAGGCAGAACATAAGAGACCTGCTGGGAAGTTGCAGCCTTTGCTGGTTCCTGAATGGAAGTGGGACCAGATTTCCATGGACTTCGTTGTTGGATTGCCTAGGACGACGAAGGGCTTTGATGGTATATGGGTGATCGTAGATCGTTTAACAAAGTTAGCCCACTTTCTACCGGTGAAGATGACATACAGTTTGGATCAGTTTGCTGAACTTTACATTCAGGAGATTTTAAGGTTGCATGGGGTGCCGACTTCGATTGTATCAGATAGGGACCCGAGGTTCACATCGAAGTTTTGGAAGAGTCTACATAAGGCAATGGGGACTCGGTTGAACTTCAGCACTGCTTTTCATCCTCAGACGGACGGACAATCTGAGTAGACTATTCAGATTCTTGAGGATATGCTTCGAGCTTGTGTATTGGAGTTTCAGGGTTCCTGGAGTAGGTATCTACCTTTGGTGGAGTTCTCGTATAACAATAGTTATCAGGATACTATTGGTATGGCTCCATATGAGGCTCTCTATGGAAGGAAGTGCAGGTCTCCTCTTTATTGGGATAAAGTTGGAGAATCCAGTTTAATTGGGCCAGAGATTGTACAGCAAACTACAAATAAGATTAAATTTATTCGACAACGTATTCTGACAGCTCAAAGTCGCCAGAAGAGCTATGCAGATGGTAGGAGGCGTGAGCTAGAATTTGAAGTTGGAGATGAGGTTTTCTTGAAGATCTCGCCATTCAAGAGCGTACTGAGGTTCGAGAAGCGGGGTAAGTTGACTCCGAGGTATGTTGGACCGTTCCCGATCACGAAACTAGTAGGAAAGACTGCATATCAGTTGGAGTTGCCTGCTTCAATGGAGGGTGTGCACAATGTTTTCCACGTATCGATGCTACGTAAGTGCCTGAGGGATCCATCTCATGTAGTGGTGCAGCAGGCAATCGAGGTGCAGCCTACATTGTCCTACGAGGAGAAACCGGTGGAAATATTGGATTATGCAGTGAAGAAATTGCGCAACAAAGACATTCCACTGGTGAAGATGCTGTGGCGCAACCACAACGTGGAGGAAGCAACGTGGGAGCGACAACAGGACATGATGGAGCGCTATCCTGAGCTCTTCAGGTACGCAAATTTTGAGGACAAAATTTTTGTAAGGAGGGTGGATTGTAACACCCGAGAATTTCCTATAACGCGTATAGGCCTAAGATTAAACGATTAAAGGGTTAATGTTTAAGGATGAAAGGTTTAGAAACAATGCAAAGTGAAGAAGAGGTTGACAAGGCAAAAAGGATTAGGTTTGAAATTCAAAGGTTGGAAAAGTCAAAAGTTGTTTTAACCAATAGCAAATTTGTCATTTAATGAAATAAAAACTATGGAAACTTTTATGAATGAAGTGATTAAGAAGCAATCACGTTGGATGGAATAGAGAAAGGAAAAGAGTGGGTTTAATTTGTAATTTTAGAAAAATGGTGGAAAGAAACAAAAAGTGAAGGAAAATTTTAGGTTTAAAGGTGATGTTTGCTTCTTTCCCCTTCACCCTCCCACGATCTCCCTTCCCCCATTGCAGCATCTCCTCTCCTTCTCCACACCTAGGGTTTGCAAGGATTCAAGGTAAAATTTAGTGGGTTTTTAGTTTTATACCATTAGGTGTTAGTTTGTTGTGTTTTTATGGTAGTTTAGTGAGGTTTGATTAAGGTTTGGAAAACTCTAACCATGGGGTCCGAATTTTGGGGTTTAATTGGTGGTTTTCTTCCCTAATTTCTTGATTAAGAGGTTAGATGAATTAAATTGGTTGATTTTAGGGATAGATTGGAGATTTGAAAGGTGTTATGCAAAAAACCGATTTTGCGCAATATGTGCACCGATTCTGTTTTCTGGAATTCGGGTTAGCCAAGTTGTGTATTTGGTTAATTTAAGTGTTTCAATGGATAGTAGACGTGTAGAGGTTTCCGAGTTGGGGTGGCACGTCGAAATCCAATGAAAAACGAGAAAGCTATGGCCGTTTAAAGTTGGATGGTAAAACTTGTGTAAAAATCGGGTTTTGTTGTTTTAGGTTGAATTGTGACATAGTTTAGGTTTAAGAATTTCCTTAGGGTTGTTAGGAATTTACTAAGTTAAGTTTTCGTTATTTTAGGTGATCGAGCTAGTGAATTATCGGACGAAGTGGACAATTGAAATTCGAGCAACCAGGTAAGTAGTGGATGAGTGTTTGTTGCCTTCGACCCTACACCATAGAACGGTAGGGATTGTTTGCTTGTTGCTGTGTTTTAATTTGTGTTGTGCATCGTGTCTCATGCATCAATGTTTTCTAAACTACGAAACCACGTATTTTGCATGTGTGAGTGGCGAGGATGAAAGATAAGAAATGATATGCAACTTGGTCTCGAGCAGAATAGCTTTGTCGGGCAAGTGGCTCGTTGAGCAACCCCCGAGGGATTTTACTCTAGATGCTATGCTAATTTACGTAATGTGTCGTGAGTATGAATGACTCGACCTGTTCGTACTTGAAGGCACAATGAGGATTCTACGATCGATTGAGGGAGATTCGGTTGGCCGTCCCGGACTGTGTTAGTGTAACACCCGGGATTTTAAAGGAAAACTGGGGAGAAAATAAAAGAATAATAAAATAGGTTGTTTTAATTAATTGAAAAGAAAAGTTAATAAATTTGGTGGAACTAAATAGTTTCTAATTTAAGTTCGGGTATTTCCAGTGAAATTAAGCCGTGGGTTATAATTTAATAATGAGATTTAACGAAATTCAAAATGGTCGAAAACACAGGAGGGCAAAACTGGTAAATGATGATTTATTAAAATAATTTTAATAGAAATTATTATTAATTATTAATTATTATTATTATTAATAATTAAAACAACAAAATGGCTGAAGCCATTCTGTTGTTCATGCCAGAGAGCGATGACCGAACGGAGACGAAGCACGGGCGACGATCGGCGGAGCAACCACCGGCGATGTCCGACGTCCTCTGGCCAGACGACTGCGACGAGCAGACTCTGGCCCGTCTCTGTGCACGATCCGACGGGTAGAGCCATAGGTGGACAGGTAACCGAGTATCCTCAGCGAGCTAGGACGACAAGTAAGTAGTGGGTAATGTTCTTTCGCCTTCGGGCCTACACCATAGAACGGTAGGTTTTATTTGTTATTGTTTTATTCGTGTAGTGTTGTGCTATCGTTGTGCTTAGTGTTGAGTTGTGGTGTGTGTGGTATGGCATTGCATTTCTTTGAAGCATGCATCATGATGTAGAGCACGCTAGATACGCGTAGCTGCATGGTTGTCGTTGTGTGTTTGTCGTTGTGAGGGTTAACGATAGTTAGTTAAAGTGTAAGGCACTTTGGTGCGGGCAATGTGTAAGGCACTTCAGTGCGGGCAAAGTGTAAGGCACTTCGGTGCAGGTAATGTGTAAGGCACTTCGGTGCGGGCAATGTGTAAGGCACTTCGGTGCGGGCAATGTGTAAGGCACTTCTATGCGGGCAAAGTGTAAGGCACTTCGGTGTGGGCAATGTGTAAGGCACTTCGGTGCGGGCAATGTGTAAGGCACTTCGGTGCGGGCAACTTTATTTTACTTCGTGTTGTTGAGTTACGTTGTTGTATTGTGTTGCATTGTTTGGTCATGTTGTCATGTTGTGATGAGTCGGGTTGTTGAGTTGCATTGTTGTGTTGTGTTGTATTGTTTAGCATTGGTAGTCAGTTAAAGAGTAAGGCACCTTTGGGTGCGGGCAACTATGAGTCGAGTTGCTGAGTTGCATTGTGGTGTTGTGTTGCATTGTTTGGCCGTATTGTGTTGTTGTGCATAGTGCTTGGCTTTTAAATTGTATTTGTTATCCCCTACTTGCTAAGCTTAAGCTTACGTGTGTGTGTGTGTGTGTTCTGTGGTGTAGGTGATGACAGGAGTACAGGTTAGAGCTACGAGGAAAGCTAGGATTGGGACGCAGTCGGTTGATGTACGCTGTGTGCCAGTGCGGGCAGTTGTCGGGGCGCCTCGACCATGGTCTTCGGGGATTTGGGGCTTTGTATTTTGGTAGTTTATTGTAAATGTCTGTTTGTAGAAATGATGGGAATATGTAACTCTTTTTAGTTGATGTTTTTAATAGTTATAGTATAGCTATTTGTATCTGTTGAGCATAGTCATAGTTAAGGGTGATGTGTCGCCCTATACTGTGAACTTTTTTCATTTAGAGATGTTAGTGTTATAGTTTCTCTCTTTACTGCTATTTAGAGATTTCATATGCTGGTTAGTTAAGTAGGAGTATTCTGGATCTGGTTGGGGATTAATTTATTGCAGGTACCTAGCATTGTGGAGGCGCCATTTTCAGGCGTTACTTTGCCAAAATTTTTGGGAAGGACGCCGTGGTGCTTAAAGGTTAGGATTAAGGGAAATTACTGAGTCTAGGCAGCTAGGTATGACATAAGAGAGTTTCGGAAGATTTTGTTTTAAATTAAGCTGTATCAGTTTTATTTTATGTTTTGGGGTTTTAGAAAATTATATTAAATTATGTTTTAACGTGGGATTGGTTGCAAGTAGCGCTCTGAGCTAGGGTGGGTTCGGGGGCGTTACAAGATGGTATCAGAGCAAAAATGGTCGAGTCGTTCAAAGGATTACCCGACAATGCCGGCCGCCGTGCAACGTGTTTCACCGACTGTAAGTGTTTCTTTACTTTTAGTTAGTTTCTATCTAAGGTTAGATTGGTTTAACCCCTGTTTGTTTGTCTGTTTGGTTTAACCACTGTTCGTTTTATGATTGTAGTGGCCTAGAAAATTCCGAGTGTACCGAGACAACTTTGGTGGATCCCTTAAGTCAATTCATAGACGTAGTAAACGATAGTTCGAATAGCTAGGCATTTTATTGGAGAAGTGAAACTGAAATAGATATTAGAGAATCTTAAGATGAGAGTAAGTTTGATAACCAAAGGATGTGAAGAAAGAGGTAGGGTTGGTATGAGCGGAGTGTAAGCGTTAACCAGGTAGAAGTGAGAGTTGTTAAGAGAGGCGTGAGTTACGTTCTAGCGTGACAAAGGGTGAGGACACGATGAGTTAAATGCATTGCAAAAATAGACTTTAGAATGAGGGGGATAGAAGATATAGATAACTTAGGGTGATACGCCTAGGAGTGTTACACATAAGGAGACCCTTAAAGTTTTAGGATACGATGAACTAGATAAGAGTTTGAAATTGGAAATGAAATTTATCGGGAGACACCTTAGATCTTCGAGGTACCATTAGTATGTTTACGTGGATAAATGGAGATAGAAAAATGTAGAATAGTTAGATTTACACATAGTGGGAGTATTTAGATGTGGATTATGTTTGAGCGTCTAGTCTCAGTAATTTCGAGTTAGAGAGCCGATCAAAGATTTTGAGGTATTAGAGGGTCAGGGTTAGATGCAAGGTGATAGTCAAGTTATAGACATGGTTGGTCCTTAGGGAATACGTACCAACTTAGCGGTTTACTCAATTAAGGACTATTGATTATTAAGAGGCATAGTTAGAATGACCCAAACTAGAGTCATAGAGAGTTGACAACCCTTGATGAATGCTTGAGGCTAGCATTATTGGAGAGTAAGGATCGTGAATGCAACAATGAGGACTAGTGGTAGAGTAAATGGATAAAGAAATCATCATCGAAGAATCATGGAGATGTCACTTCGGTATAGGTTTTATTAGAAGAGTAAATGATGGATGTACCTAATTAGGAAAGGGAGGAATCAAACAAAGGATTGTATTCAATGAATACATGAATGATTAAGTGTTAGAGTATGAGATTAGAATGATTAGAAATTTAAATGCCTTGACTGAGTAGAGCCTCTTGAATTAGGATGATGTTCGGAGATTTAGAATAATGTACGCGATGTTAGGAGGTATGGTAAATCAGCGAGAGGGAGTACCATTGTAGAAATGTAACGGGTAGGAGACTGGGCGAGTAGGAAGAGCAAAATATAATAGATTTAATTATTAAACTTGGAGAGAATTCCGAGAGAAATTAGATATTTGTATTTGTATTGAGAAGAACTTGGGAAAGATTTAGTAGTGTGCGAAGTTGGTGAATAACTTAGGCTGGAGCTGATAAGTTTAAGTGAATAAACTTAAGCGTAGGATGTAAGTTAGAACTCGAGTGCTTTAAGATCTTGGGTCAAGGAAATTGAAAAATTTAGAGAATAACGAGTAAGGAGAATAACGAGTAAGAAGGAAAGAAAGGTCTCACATAGAGATTTTACTAATAAACTCAGGGAAAGGTTAAAATCTGAGGTCTTAGAATCTGAGGTCTATACCTTAAGTATCTAGTAGTGTATGATCTGAGGAATTAGAGAATTTCGAATAAGAGGAACGAGAACTTGCACGAAAAGTATTTGAGTTACTTAAGGATAATGTTAAGTTAGAAAGTTCTAAGGTTTGACTCGTATATAACGAAGTCAAAATTGTTGATGTCGTAAATTGTAACGACCCCAGTTGGAGTCGCCTCGTAATTCATAACTTAACCTCTTAAATTCATATTTACCCTGATCTCTTTAGATCTTTCACCCTTCGACCACTTTACACTAAGGTCCCCTTTGTATTATTTTTTTTTACCTTTCCTCAACAGAACTTAAGGACTTTAACATAACAGACAGAAACTAATTCATCGAACTTGACTTTCTCTTAAAACTAACAACATATTCGTTCACAGAGTCGAGCGACCATACGCAGTCATCAGTTCTATAACAAATTCGGGCAGGAAAGAAATGCCCCCAGATTATTCGACGTTATTCTGCTCGGGTTTGCATGGGTTTGCATGCATCGGCTAACAGAGTGTACCTCTTCCGATTTGTCACGTGTACTCTGCATGACTCAATTATCGTTGCCTAATAGAAGACATCTTCCGGTGGGCACGTGCATCTCTCGTGACTCATTAAACATCACTCGGTCACTAAACGACAACAACATCTACGTCATCCGGTAATTGAAATACACTACATCTACCGATCACTAGACGACAAAACGATTCGTACATCGCTCGACATTATAAATACACTACATCACCCGATCACTAGATGACAAAACAACACTTACATCATCCGGTATTTGAAATACACAACATCTACCGATCACTAGACAATAAAACGATTCGTACATCACCCGACATTAGAAATACACTACATCGCCCGATCATTAGACGACAAAACAACACTTACATCATCTGGTATTTGAAATACACAACATCTACCGATAGTCATGTGCAATCCACGTGTTCTTTTAAGACACCTTCCGATAGAGAACATCTATCGGTGGATGCAAGCTCATACATCTTCCGATAGAGAACATCTATCGGTGGATGCAAACATACACAGACTTCTAACTTCATTGACTCATCACTCTTATAAATGAAAATCAGAGACTCATTCAGAATTCTTGTAGCGGAAGACTTAGTTAAAATAACTCGTTCTATATCCTTGTAAACATTCTCAGACTTAGTAATTAAACCAGACAATTTCAAAAGTTCGATGTTTTAAAATAATCTCATCCTACTTAGACTTCCATATTCATAATCATCACTAAAATCATAAGAGCATTAACCAGGGGGTTTTGTTCGCCATCCAGCCACAAAATTGCTCCCTGAACACCTTCCAGCAACCAAATTTAGACATCTTCATTAGCTTTGGAATCCTCACTTTATATTTCGTCACCTACATCATAAGGTTTAAACTATAAGCCTAATGCTTAGTAAGAAATGCAATACTAACATGTATACGTGAATGCATAGTTGCAAGAAAATCATGATCATGTTCGTTTCATGCTCTTTTCTTGTTCTTATTCATGTTCTTGTTCATCATTTTCATCATATGGATTAAGGGAGGATTTGTGCCGTAAAGGGGGGATGACAGTGCCAGTGTACATAGTCCCTTTCGGGCCGTATTCATGGTCCTTCTCTTTGGACAGTGACATACGCCAAACCGCCTCTAACCCTCACTTAATCCGGTTGCATAAGTTTCATATTCTTTCTCATATCTTGTTCATGGGGGAAAACATGCTCATAAATCATTTTCATATGCTTGAGAAGTAAATCATGATGCATGACATGAATGTTCTTAAATCATCAGACTATGGAAAATATCATACTAGACAGTTGACTTCATAGACTCTATCAGAACATCACATAACATAGTTCTCAAACATCCGTAAATCATCCAAGTACAAACCATCTTACTAACTTAAAACAAACATCAAACACATAACTAATTTAGTACCCTTAAGATGTAGGGCCCTAATGGCCGGAAATCTTAATACATTCACTTACCTGGCTTCCTTAGCAAATTCATGCACTACACTTCAAACTTCTTCACCTGATATCATTTCACATTTCAGAGTTAAAATAGATCCTAAATATTCTGAAATCAAAGCTAGAAAAGTCCTAACTAAATGTCATCCTAGAATCTGTATTCCTGAGTCCTTTCAGCCTGAGCACCTTGTGTGTGGACTAAGTTTCCAAAATCTAAAATAGCCTAGTTCAACTTAACCACTAGTTCCAGTCGGTTATTTAAAGTCTAGATTCGAATCAGGAATGCTATTACCAAACACCGATTATAAATGTTCCTATTATTCGGCCATTGAAGAATCTTGAAACATTGGGTTCTAGCTGAAAACAGAGTTCCAAATAATTACTCGGCAACTACATTGTCTAAATCTTACCTTGAATGTAGGTTATCGGAGTGGATGCTGGAGGAATCGATCGCTAAAGAGGGAGTCACCGGCAGAGAAAGAGCTCTGGAAGCACGGGAATTGTCGAGAGAGAATGTCGGCTACAGTGGGGTTTAAGTGAGGTTTAAGGTTTCCGTTTTCTTTTTATACTAAATAAAATCCCTCTTAATTACGGTTCTGCCACCACACAAATAGAAACCAAATAAGCTTAGGCATTAAAATTTAAATTAAAGATCAACAATAAATGTGACAGTTAATTCCGTTAAGAAAATCACCTAGCTGAAAATGTCGGGTGTTACATAAATAGATTAGGCTAGAGTTAGAGTTGATAAGCTTAAGAGTTGGCGAGCTTAAGAGTGAGATGTGAATGAGAACTCAGTTAGAAGAGTTTGAGAGTATAGGTGAGGATTTATTATGTCAAGACCAATGGATAAGGTTAGGGTGATTAATGGAATATCGTGATTTCTCGAGGTAAGTTAGTGTAAGAAATGTGAATGATAAATTAGAAAGGAGATGATAGAGTAGAAGAGAAATTGAAATTGAGGACTTAGGGTAAGAAGTTTATTAGTAGATTTTAGTGTTACGCTATTGAGATAGCTTTGGAGATCTGAGATAGTTATATAAGCATTCGATAGGCACTGGATTAGAAAAGTAAGCGACTAGGTGAACTTAGTTAGGAAGATTTAAAGCTGTGAATTACACGATAGGTATTTCAGTCAAATGATGTTCACTAATAGGATTTAAGTTGGGAGTCTTCAAGGGGTTGAAGACAATGGGCATTAAGGATATGTTGTACACCATTTAGAGTATTGTATGAAGAGTTAGAAACGAGTTAGTCCTGATCTAAGAATTTATAGAGGTTAGTAAAACTTGAGGTAATAATTGTACTCATTAGTATCTTAGGATTACTCGATTGTGGTAGCATAGAGAGTCATAGCGGTTTGTGTGTGTTTAGTAGACACAAAGTAGAAAAAGATGAACTTAGCTAGAGAAAAAGATCGAGTAGAAAATTCAGTTAGAAGGGTTTGAGGGTATGAATTAGATTATAGTTAGTGAACGTGTGAGTATTCGGGTTAGAGCGTAACCGATAGGTAAGTAAGGGTATTAGGTAGTTAAGATGAGTACATTGAGAAATAACAAGGCCACAAATTTTGAGGACAAAATTTTTATAAGGATGGTGGATTGTAACACCCGGGATTTTAAAGGAAAATTGGGGAGAAAATAAAAGAATAATAAAATAGGTTGTTTTAATTAATTGAAAAGAAAAGTTAATAAATTTGGTGGAACTAAATGGTTTCTTAATTTAGGTTCGGGTATTTCTAGTGAAATTAAGCCGTGGGTTATAATTTAATAATGAGATTTAACGAAATTCGAAATGATCGAAAACACGGGATGACAAAACGGTAAATGATGATTTATTAAAATAGTTTTAATAGAAATTATTATTAATTAAAACAACAAAATGGCCGAAGCCATTCTGTTGTTTATGCCCGAGCGCCCGAGCGCGATGACCGAACGGAGACGAAGCACGGGCGACGATCGGCGGAGCAACCACTGGCGATGTCCGACGTCCTCCGGCCAGACGACTGCGACGAGCAGACTCCAGCCCGTCTCCGTGCACGATCCAACGGGTAGAGCCGTAGGTGGACAGGTAACCGAATATCCTCAGCGAGGTAGGACGACAGGTAAGTAGTGGGTAATGTTCTTTCGCCTTCGGGCCTACACCATAGAACGGTAGGTTTTATTTGTTATTGTTTTCTTCGTGTAGTGTTGTGTTATCGTTGTGCTTAGTGTTGAGTTGTGGTGTGTGTGGTATGACATTGCATTTCTTTGAAGCATGCATCATGATGTAGAGCACACTAGATACGCGTAGCTGCATGGTTGTCGTTGTGTGTTTGTCGTTGTGAGGGTTAACGATAGTTGGTTAAAGTGTAAGGCACTTCGGTGCGGGCAATGTGTAAGGCACTTCGGTGCGGGCAATGTGTAAGGCACTTCGGTGCGGGCAATGTGTAAGGCACTTCGGTGCGGGCAAAGTGTAAGGCACTTCGGTGCGGGCAATGTGTAAGGCACTTCGGTGCGGGCAATGTGTAAGGCACTTCGGTGCGGGCAACTTTGTTTTACTTCGTGTTGTTGAGTTACGTTGTTGTATTGTGTTGCATTGTTTGGTCATGTTGTCGTGATGTGATGAGTCGGGTTGTTGAGTTGCATTGTGGTGTTGTGTTGTATTGTTTAGCATGGTAATCAGTTAAAGAGTAAGGCACCCTTGGGTGCGGGCAACTATGAGTCGAGTTGTTGAGTTGTATTGTGGTGTTGTGTTGCATTGTTTGGCCGTATTGTGTTGTTGTGCATAGTGCTTGGTTTTTAAACTGTATTTGTTATCTCCTACTTGCTAAGCTTAAACTTACGTGTGTGTGTGTGTGTGTTATATGGTGTAGGTGACGACAGGAGTACAGGTTAGAGCTACGAGGAAAGCTAGGATTGGGACGCAGCCGTTGATGTACGCTGTATGCCGGTGCGGGCAGTTGTCGGGGCGCCTCAACCATGGTCTTCGGGGATGTGGGGCTTTGTATTTTGGTAGTTTATAGTAAATGTATGTTTGTAGAAATGATGGGAATATGTAACTCTTTTTAGTCGATGTTTTTAACAGTTATAGTATAGCTATTTGTATCTGTTGAGCATAGTCATAGTTAAGGGTGATGTGTCGCCCTATACTGTGAACTTTCTTCATTTAGAGATGTTAGTATTATAGTTTCTCTCTTTGCTGCTATTTGAAGATTTCGTATGCTGGTTAGTTAAGTAGGAGTATTCTGGATCTGGTTGGGGATTAATTTATTGCAGGTACCTAGCATTGTGGAGGCCCCATTTTCAGGCGTTACTTTGCCGAAATTTTCGGGAAGGACGCCGTGGTGCTTAAAGGTTAGGATTAAGGGAAATTATTGAGTCTAGGCAGCTAGGTATGACATAAGAGAGCTTCAGAAGATTTAGTTTTAAATTCAGTTGTGTCAGTTTTATTTTATGTTTTGGGGTTTTAGAAAATTATATTAAATTATGTTTTAACGTGGGATTGGTTACAAATAGCGCTCCGAGCCAGGGTGAGTTCGGGGGCGTTACAGTTAGGGCGTGTGCCTCCGGTCTTGCTCCGTGGATCAAGGCATGGCCGTCCTGGACTGTGTGGGGCATGTGCCTACTTGATTCACCTGAAAGTGAAAGACAAATGTAACCTAAATGAAAAGAAAACAACAGAGTGAGTAGAAACTGCATGTTAGGGTTGAGTCGAGCATGTGTTGATGTGTTGTGCATTATTTCCCTACTTGCTAAGCGTTAGGCTTACTTTTTGTGTTATGTGGTGTAGGTGACGAGTTCTATACAGGTGAGGTAGAGGAAACGACCGAGGACTAGGCAGCAGTCGGAGGAGTGCGGGGTGCGCTGGTGCAGGCTGTTGTCAGGGCGTCTTGGCCACTGTCTTCCTCGGGTAGTGTGGGAGGTGAATGTTTTGGTGTCAATGGTTTTGTTTGTAAATGTTTTGTACATGTTGGTTTTGAGAAAAAGTAGAAGTTTTAGTACGTCGTATTTATAAATATTTTCATAACTATTTTGGAGATTTGGAAGTTGGTTGTGTTGTGGATATTGGGTGTATGTATTTGGGCTTTTAAACTGGTTGGATTTTCGATTTTAATTGCAGGTTTTGGTTTATCGAATTTTAGGCGTTACGCCGTCCGTTTTGATTTTAACTAAATAACGTCGGGTTTACGTTCGCTATTTTTTTATTTATCCGTTTTAAGTCTGTTTAACAAAAATTTTACGAAATTTGAAGATTGGGGTGTCGGGAGTGTATGGTTAAAATTTTAGGATTTTTTGAGTGTTTTGCTCGTAGAAAAATGAAGAAAAGTCAAAAAAGTCGGAAAAATATAAATTTGGGCATTTTTGGGCTGAAAAACAAAGCGTGTGGCGATCGATCGCCACTGGGCGCCGATCGATCGCCCACGGGCGCATTTTTGGGCTGAAAAACAGAGGGTGTGGCGATCAGTCGCCGCTGGGCGCCGATCGATCGCCCACGGGGCGCGCGGGGCGCCCAGCAGCGCCCCAACATGTTTTATTTTTTTTTAATTTTTATTTTTTTCCTATTTCTAAATTGATTTGACCCGACATTTTCTGACGTATTTTAAACGTATTTTGGGCCCGTTTCCCAACAACTTTCGAGGATTCGAAAAACCCGAAAAATCGCGTCGAAAAATTTACAAAAATCAATTTAAACGTCGTTTTAAAAACGGGATTGGTTATCCAAGTAGTGCACCGAGCCAGGGCGGGTTCGGGGGCGTTACATATACTGTTGGAGAACGGGCGCTCGTTGTCAAGGAATAGACTCTCGTTCCTGCTTACGCACATCTGAGAGCCTGTTTGTCGAGACCGAGACTCCACCCGGGACAAATTTGTTAACAAAACAATACTTTAATGGCGACTTTTTTAACAAACATACTTTAAGGCTGAATTTGTTAATCACCTGATACTTGGAGGGTTATTTTGATAATCACTAGCATGTTACATAAATAGACTAATATGTATGACTTAGTTAATATAGCGCGTATGATTATCTATATTGTGATACATATAAAGCAAAAATGAAAAACAATATATCACCTTAAGTAAAAAATAAATTGTCATTACCTTTGAGAAAAAGCTCAAAATGCAATCGACTGTGCGGTAGTTTACCATGGTATAATTACATGATATTAACGCAAAAATTATGATAATTGAAATGTAATTTACTTGATAATGTATAATAATGAAAAGTAATCATGGACGCATGATGAATGAGACATAAACATCATAATAGAGTTTAGAATTTGAGTATATCACAATGTCAAGTTTAGCGATTATTTGATATTAAAATTCTAACTTTTTACAAAGCCCATACCGTAATTAAGCATATTTTCAGACAAAGGCAATGTCAAGAAGGCAAGACAAAGATGGACGTGGAAGTATAGCATAGAGTAGTTTGTAATGTCACTATTTTGTTTGAGGTCTAATAAACTTTAGTCTGTTGGGCTGAGATTTTTGTGATGGGCCTCATCGACTTTGTTTGAAGCAATATTGAAATATTATGATTTTTTGTATTGAATTTATATGACTGCGTCCCTTTATATTATGGCTTTATTGTTTGTTTTAAATCTTACTTAAAAATGCCTCGTCATAGCCAAAATGTATCTAAAGGTTGTAATTGAATCAAAAAAATTGATAGTGAGCAATGTTATAGTTCTCCATTCGGATTCTTCTTTATACAATTTTGTCTTTCATTGGCAAATTTTAATCAAAAGTTTATGCAAAGACGAGACTGCATGTCAATATTGCTAGAATTTGGAGACTCGTGTTTAGATGGCAAGCATAGATTTAGTTTTAACCCAATCGAGAGGTCTAATAAGGTAAGATTAATGATTGTTGACCTGTCACTACTAGCTGAGCCAAACTCAACTTACTCAAGGCGAACCGCAACAAGTTGGCTTAGTTCGGTCCAAGTAACTTCTAGCTCACGAGCGGCACTTAGATTAGGCCAAGCAATTGGATTGACTACATTCATTGTTTTTTTAAATTTGTATACAAAATTCAATAATAAATAAATAAATACAGCAATTTTTAACTCATTTTACAATTTCAATGGAAATGCATCCAATAAAGCAGCAGGGCACCATCGGTAATCAGGAGCCATTCCCATGTAAACCCTAGTCATTTTCATAAATGCCCTTCATCCCCATACAGCCCCATTTAATCTCATCCACTTTCTTCCTCGGTACCCAAAAGAAAAAAGAGTCACCTTTTTGAAATTATGACCTGAAACTCCCTAGTTTCAATCTGGGAAACAAATATTCCCTGCTGATTTAAAGCTTTCCATAACATCTCGTGAATTATAGTGCAATTTTTCAGCTCCTTCAACCAGCCAAATCCGCTCTCTCTCTCTCTATCTCTCTCTGCAAGAACAAAGGATCCTCGTGATGGAGAGCTCGTCGATTTCACGAGTTTTGTATTTTGATTCAGAAACTATGAAATGCTTGCGAAAACCCAGTGTCGAATTCTGCCATCTCCTTCAAATACCCCCTCCATTCTTCTGTTCTTCCATGAATTTCTTCATCTTCAACCATGGAATCGAAAACCCATTTGTTCGTTTGTTCAATCACCTTCCTCTGCTCTGTACTTTCCCTCCATGCCTACCCTCTTCAAACCTACATCGTTCAGCTTCACCCCAGAGGAGAAACCAGCTCTTTATTCTCCTCGAAATTTCAATGGCATCTCTCCTTTCTTCAACGAACTCTTTCCGCTGAAGTAGACCCTTCTTCTCGCTTTCTCTACTCCTACAGAACCGCCATCGAAGGATTTGCAGCTCAGCTTTCCGAAAATGAGCTTCAATACTTGAAGACATTGCCTGATGTCGTGGCGATAAAGCGCGACAGGAGACTGCAAATTCACACCACTTATTCTTACAAGTTCTTAGGACTTGATTTAGGCACGGAAGGTGCTTGGCAAAAGTCCTCATTCGGCTATGGAACTATAATTGGCATGCTTGACACCGGAGTTTGGCCGGAAAGTCCAAGCTTCAACGATCACAATATGCCTCCCCCGCCAAGAAGATGGAGAGGAGTTTGCCAAGAAGGGCAAGGCTTCAATTCATCCAACTGTAACAGAAAACTGATCGGAGCTAGATTCTTCACCAAAGGCCATAGAGTTGCTTCAATATCATCATCCCCCGATTCGTTACATGAATATATTTCCCCAAGAGATGCTCATGGCCATGGCACTCACACGTCATCGACTGCCGGAGGAGCTCCGGTGCCGATGGCCAGCGTGCTCGGAAATGGGGCCGGAGTGGCTCGAGGGATGGCCCCTGACTCGCACATTGCTGTGTATAAAGTTTGCTGGTTTGGCGGCTGTTATAGCTCTGATATCATGGCAGCCATTGATGTGGCCATAAGTGATGGAGTTGATATTCTCTCCCTCTCTTTAGGCGGATTTCCAATCCCGCTTTTTGATGACACCATTGCCATTGCGAGTTTTCAAGCCATGCGACGTGGGATTTCAGTTATTTGCGCAGCCGGAAATAATGGACCCACTCAAAGCTCTGTCGCTAATGTTGCTCCTTGGATCACCACCGTCGGTGCGAGTACTCTCGACCGAAGATTTCCAGCCTTGGTTAAAATGGGTAATGGAGAATTCCTCTATGGAGAATCTATGTATCCGGGTGTAAGGCTAAGAAGCCATGGCCGAGAGCTTGAGCTTGTTTATGTGGCTCAAGGAAACATAGGGAGTCAATATTGCTTAAAAGGGTCGCTTCCTAGAGAAAGGGTTCGTGGAAAAATGGTCATTTGTGACCGAGGGGTAAATGGCAGAGCCGAAAAAGGTCAAATTGTAAAGGAAGCCGGAGGAGCAGCCATGATTTTAGCGAATACAGAGATAAATCTCGAGGAAGATTCAGTTGATGTTCATGTCCTTCCTGCCACGTTAATTGGATTTCGAGAATCCGAACGAATAAAAGCCTATATCAACTTGACAAGAAATCCCCGAGCTAGGATTGATTTCGGAGGAACCATTATTGGTGGATCAAGAGCTCCTGCAGTGGCTCAGTTTTCAGCCAGAGGGCCAAGTCTTTCAAACCCTGCAACTCTTAAACCCGACATGGTTGCTCCTGGCGTAAACATCATCGCCGCTTGGCCTCAAAATTTGGGCCCTTCTGGCCTTCCACAAGATGATCGGAGAGTGAACTTCACAGTTATGTCCGGAACATCAATGGCTTGCCCTCATGTCTCCGGTATAACTGCTTTGATTCGCTCTGCCCACCCTCTGTGGTCTCCGGCAGCCGTTAAATCTGCAATCATGACAACTTCAGATGCTAGTGATCATCTGGGAAGACCAATTCTCGACGGAAACAAACCAGCTGAAGTTTTTGCAATTGGGGCCGGACATGTCAATCCCGCCAGAGCGATTGATCCTGGATTGATCTACGACATAATGCCGGACGAGTATATAACTCATCTCTGCAGTCTTCGATACACCAAAACCGAAATTCTCACAATCACAAGCCAGAATGTGAGCTGCACCGACATCTTACAGAAGAACAGAGGTTTCAGCCTCAATTATCCGTCGATTTCCGTCATTTTCAAGCGAGGAAAGATGAGCAAGATGATTAAACGAAGAGTGACGAATGTGGGGACCCCGAATTCCACATACTCAGTGGAAGTAGTGGCTCCACATGGAGTCAGGGTGAGAGTCAAACCTCAAAAGCTAATCTTCAAAAACATAAACCAGAGCTTGACTTATAAAGTACTGTTTATATCAAGCAAGAGATCAAAATCAGGAACTGTGAGCTTTGGAGAAGGTCATTTGGCTTGGCACCACTCTCAGAACGGCAATCAGAGAGTCAGAAGCCCCATTTCAGTTACTTGGAAGTAGCTGAATTACAATCATTGCCTGCTTATTTTCTCTCAAAATGCAGAATTCTTACTACCAAGAGAGTTTATGTCCCATTTCCTACAGAAAACTTTATAGTTTCTACTCTTTTCATACCCATAAAAGAGATAGTTGGATTATGTATTTGCCTTCTAGACGTATACTCAATTTAATCTCTAGTTTTCCTCTTTTTTTTTTTTTTTTTTCCCTGCAAACTGCTACAAAAAAATTGAAATGGTCAAGTCAATGTAGTCCTTGAAGTAAGATCTAATCTAAAAGAGCAGCATTTGTTAACTGCGAATATAAAAATTTTGTATTTCAACATCACTAAACTAGGACCGCACAGATTTTCCAGGTCGTTCAACAAAATGTTGAGCAAAAATAATGCCATAACTCAGAACAGATGAAAACAAATGTAAAAAGGTAGAGAAAAAAACGACATTTCATCATTTTTTTATGAATTGCAAACCGTTTGCATTCGAATATCGCTCCATGAATCTCATAAATCTATCCCATTCGCGTGGACTCCTCATTATGTACTTTGCCTCGATTCCTGCCGGTTTTCCATTGACAAACTTGGCGCTTACATCGACCGATTGGATAACTCCTTCCTCGTCGATCATGTAAAAGCCAGTAATATCACCAACTTCACCGGAGGCATCAAATACAGATGGTTGATCAAACCTGAATTTAGCTACACCGTTAGTACCGTCTTTCGATTTGGTTAGTGAAACATCTGGTACAGTCAGTTCGTCGGTTCCTTGGATGAACTGAATCGTTGGTTTGACCATCGTTATGACAAGTTTTGAAGCCCGACAACTTCGATTGATGGGAGAACATCGTGAAGTTGATAGACTCAAACGCTGGCCACTGAAAGTAGAGTATAGACTAGGAAGGACAGCTTGAGGAAGCAAACCTAAACAACAGAATATAAAATTCAACCTGTTAGACATTGAATGCTATATAATTGAACTAGCTTTGAGATCACGATCTCTAAAACTCTACACAAATGGGTAAATTGGATGTGGGTGAGAGTTATTCATGTGCATTTCTAAATTTCAACGAGAAGAATGGAAAAGAGAGTTGCTGAATGGGCAATTGCAATCCCACTTCATCGATATTTTACCAAGAACTGCATTGTTTTCCCTGCAGAAACATCATCTCACACGAGCAAGCCACGAGTCTAAAAGCAATTTTCATGGCAACCTTCATTTTTTCTCAGCCAGAAGTACTTTAAACCCCTTTTTTTTGTTGGGTTAGAAATTTCAGGGTAGCAAGAGGAAAAACAGTGACTGGGCAGACCATGGTCAATGTCTATGCTAATCCTAAATCCATTCTTCGCAATAATCAACAGGACGGAACAAAATGGAAATCACCTTTAAGGAAGTATCATCATAAACCATATTACAAGATCTGCAGAATCAAAGAGAAAAATTGCACCCAAAAAGACGGAGGAGCAAAAAGTAAAATCCAAAATGGAAAAAGAAAAAAAAAAGACTCACTGGGAAATCCAGGAGGAGCATGTTTACCTGGGCCAAATCGAGGTTGCAGCAGATAGTGAGAGACTTGAGAGGTCAATGCGAGAGTGTGCAGAGTCGCCATTGTTAGAGAGAGAGAGAGTGAGAGAGAAGCAAGAGGAGAACAGAGAATGGTGGTCTGTTGGAGAACAGAGCTGTGGAAGATGAAGAGCCATCCACTCTACTTGATGACATCCTTTACCTCTCTTCAAATGATTGGTGGAAAGAGGCCATCCTTCAATTTTTTTTCTTTTTTTTTTCTTTACCTCTCTTCAAATGATTGGTGGAAAGAGGCCATCCTTCAATTTTTTTTTTTTTTTTTTCTTTACCTCTCTTCAAATGATTGGTGGAAAGAGGCCATCCTTCAATTTTTTTTTTTTTTTTAACTTCTATTCTAAATCAGTGGTCGTCACAATGACGATCCTGTCTTAAGAGTTAATTTATTTCTTTGAAAAAAGATTATAAAAAAAAAAGATTAATATACCTTCTTATTCTACTTTCTTTAAATATTTATTGACGTGTCAAATAATAATTGATCTAATTAATGTAATAAATTATAAATAGTTAATTTATTACATTAATTACATCAATAATTATTTGACAAGTATTTTAAGAGAATAGAATAAGAAGGTAAACGTAACATTATTAAAAAAATATGAGAGGTTAAAAAATAATCCAAGATAATGGAACATTACATTTCAATTTTAATTAATAAGTATTTTGTTGTGCAAAAACAATATGTCATACAAGTGCATGTGTTGTAATTCAATAATATATGATAAATGAAGTATCAATGTCAAGAAAACAAAATTCTTTAAACTTAAATCAATGTAAAACTATATTAATTCGAGGGAAAATTAGTTAATTAATTTAAACTAAATAACTAAAACAGAGCATAAACAAACTAGATAAGAAAAATCAAGTGATGACAATATGATTTATATTTGATTTCCTTTAATATGAAATTTAATATTGATGTGTAACGACCCCTTTTCCCAGTATGATATTGTCCGCTTTGGGATTTGGTCGTGGCCCAATATCCTCCTCTCACGGCTTTGTTTGGCGAGGACTTCCTAGTCGGTCACCCAACCTAGTACTACTCTTGCTGAATCACTTTTAACTTCAGAGTTCTTATAGGATCCGTCGTCAATTGTGATCCAAAACATGTCTTACTATCTTGGGAGGATTTCTTTACATATGTTTCATTTCCATATATGTAACACCCAGTTCTATCGAACAAACTCTCTTTTATTGTAAATGGTATACACTTTATTAGGCAATAATTAAAGTAGGGTTATTGAGTGACTAGACAAGGGTATAAGAGTAAATTGAAAATTTCAAAAGTGGATAACCTGTTTAAGGGAACGGGTTTAGCGATTTATGCACTGTAGCCGCCACTGTCTCATCATTTATTCCTTTTCGATATCCAGCTCAAGCTCAGCGGAGCCCTCGGCGATTCTTCCACCAAATCCTTCTTCTATCTAGGTAAGTTTTCCTCATTTCTTATATTTTAGCAATAAGATAGCCGATGGAGTACAATGTGAGGATTTTGAGGATGCTGTAGGTGAGTGTTAGTTTCCGTTTAGTGCAGTATCGGGAATGCATTATGACCTGAGTTCTCAAATTAGTTTCCTTAGGTTTCTGGTTGACTAGGATGAAGTTTAGTGAAGGTTTAAATAATGTTCGGTTTATGGATTTAGGTTTGAGCAAGTTCCCGAGGGAGATTTCAACCAAACTTTCCAGGAGACCAGGTAAGTGAAGTATGCTGGTGCCTTCGGGCCTACATCACAAAACATTAGGATTTTGTTTACTTGAATGTGTCAGTATGTCATGCATCATATTTTAAAAGTATACGAAAATGAATTTGAATGCATGTTGGCATGGTAAGAATGAACATAATGAAACAGCTATGTGAATCAGATTTATTGTTAAGGGAAGTAATCCGCCCCTTAATGAGACAGTGGATATTTAGACTTTGGGAAACTTGATTCGCTTCCCATCGAACAGGAGGATCAGAAACAGCTATGTGAATCAGATTTACTGTTAAGGGAAGTAATCCGCCCCTTAATGAGTCAGTGGATATTTATACTTTGGAAGAAGTGATCCAACTCCCAATTTCACAGGGGGATCAGATCAGAACGATGCATATGCAACTGAGATGAGAAAGTAGAAACTGCATATTTAGGAATTTATGTTTCAACATTGCATTACATTATTGCTTTACTTACTTAGCATTAGGCTAATAGATGAGTTTTGTGATGTAGGTGAAGAAGTGACAGCAGGTGTGTTTACTGAGTTTGCTGAGGACTAGACTGGTTAGAGGAGTGCAACTATGCAACAATCTGGCAGTTGATGGGGCGGTTTAACTGATGTCAGTTGGTGTGAAGGTTTAGTTGACAATGTTTTAATTTAAGTATGTTGAGCGTTCATGACAGTAGTGGTTTCAATATTTTGAACACGTTTTTGAGATTTTTTTTAGATAATAGTATTCTGTTGAGTTTTAATGTTGGTACTTACTGGATTTTGAGTAATGCATTGGTATGAATTGTTTCTAAATGGTTTCAGCGAAGTAAGCAAATTCCTTTCTGTAGTAAAGTTGTGTTTGTTTAACAAGGGATAGTTGAAATGTTGCTCTGTTCTCTATCGGTAGATGATGTCTATCGGCAGATGTTGAGTTGATGTTCTGTTGTCTATCGGAAGATGTCTTCAGTAAAGCCATCGGAAGATGTTTTCAGGAAAGTCATCGGATGATGTCTTCAGAGGAAGCCATCGGAAGATATAAATAAAATTTGTTGTTTAGCGATCGGCAGAGGTTGGATGAAGGGAATCATCCGCCTGACGCCATCGGTAGATGTAAGATAAAGTCGATCGGATGAAGAAATCATCCGGCTGACGTCATCGGAAGATGTAGGAAGACTTTTGTCGTCTTATGACCGGTGGATGTAGTGTATTAAACTAATCGGAAGACTGTAGTAGAAGTCTTGTCGTTTAGTGACCGGTGGATGTCGTGTATTAGACTTACCGGAAGATGAAGTGGAAGTTTTGTCGTTTTGTCACCGGAAGGAGCCTTCTGTTATCTGTTTCAGTCTCTTCCGTTGACTTTGTTCAGCGGCAGATGCGTTTGACTTCTACAACTTTTAAAGTATTCCGCGATTTAAACCCTTTTTCTTTTGACCGATTACTCCTTAACACCTCAACCGATTATTCAAGCAATGTTCTATAGTTTTGATTAACTCTATTTTCCTCAAATGATTTCCGCTGTAATTCTTTAAATGTTTTGAGGTTTTAGAAAATATCAAATTTTGACTTTCGAGTGAAATTTTAAATTTGGTCCGAAATTTTCTTAGTTATGTTCGGGTTTTTGAGTAACAAACCGGGTTTGAAAAGAAAAAAAAACGGGGCGTTACAATATACCTCCCTAAGCGATGTGAGATTGTGACGACCCCCTTTTTACGACCCGGGATTTGCCTATACTCGAGTTCGGGATTTGCCTACACTCGGCTTAGGTCCCGAGGTTTGCTCCGTAGTCGTGCTCATACGTACACATTCGAGTCATCACAATGACCCCCCCTCGGTGGCCCAACGTCTTCGTTGGCCACATTTTTAGTTGGGTACAGGCTCTGATACCATTTGTAACGACCCCTTTTCCTAGTAAGATATTATCCGCTTTGGGGATTGGGCCGTGGCCCAATATCCTCCCCTCACGGCTTTGTTTGGCGAGGACTTCCCAGTCGGTCACCCAACATGGTATTACTCTTGCCGAAACACTTTTAACTACGGAGTTCTTATGAGATCCGTTGTCAATTGTGCTCCAAAACGCGTCTTAGTATCTTGGGAGGGTTTCTTTACATATATTTCATTTCCATATACCTCCCCAAGCGATGTGGGATTGTGACGACCCTCTTTTTACGACATAGGATTTACCTATACTTGAGCCCAGGATTTGCCTACACTCGGTTTAGATCTTGAGGTTTGTCACGCAGTCGTGCTCATACGTACACATTCGGGTCATCACATGATGTTATGGAGATGTTGCAACAAAACTGTTTAATAATCGCGTTCATATAAGGCTCAATAGAGTTACTGGACTAATTCTTTGTAACGCCCCGAGTTATCTGAACCCGGTTCGCTACTCATTACTTGACCATGACTAAGAAATTTCAAATAAATTTAAAACTTCATTCGACATACAAAATTTGACGTTTACTAAACGTTCAAAACATTTGAAAACTTTGCAGCGGAAAAATTATTTAAAACTACAATGGGGTTAAACTAGCGGTGAAAATATTGTTGGAAAGATTAATGGAAATATCTCAAGTGTCCGGTCAAAAGAATTAAGGTTTTAAGTGATGGACTACTCAAGGAATTACAAAAGTCGAATTCATCTGCCGACGACAAAGTCAACAGAAGAAGCAGAAGTAGAAAACCAAAGGCCTCTGCCGATGACGTCTACACGACTTCACCCACAACTTCATCTGCCGATGAAGTCGTGAGAACTTCATACACCGCTTCATCTGCCGATGAAGTCAACATAACTTCATCTGCCGATGAAGTCAGCGCAATTTCATCTCTCAATAGATAAACACACGACATCTTCCGATAACAACAATATGACTCCTTCCGATAGAATTAAAACATACACTACATCTTCCGATTCACTAAACGACAAACAGATTACTCTACATCTTCCGATTCGCTAAACGACAAAACCCCCTTAACTCTCTCAGATTACACCTGCCGATCACTACTCGACGACTCAATACTCTACACCTTCCGATCGAATAGACTACATTTGCCGACACGTGCTTCTCACATGACTCCTTAAGGCATTTGCCGATAGACTTTCATCTTCCGACAGACTGACGCACCACATCTACCGATAGACTTCCTTCTTCCGATAGACATCAACACGATTTCCTTCCACAGAACGCAATAAACCTCTACACATATCCACGGATACAAAAATTATTCAATTCCTACCAATGGGCTAAACAACCTGTCTATAACCCGAGAAAGCTTCGACTATCTAACAGACTTAAAACATTTTACCAAAAATCCATTCATAACACTCCAAGTCATTGTATTGATCAAATTCAGTAAAAACATGAAAATCAGAAATTCTCGAAAACAAAGTCAAATAGCTGTAATCTCATTTACTAAAAACTTCATATACTCGATTAAATCATTATCCACTAAACCTCCACATCTGTAGACAACATGCTAAACCGCCCCATCAGTTACCATGCCGAAGCCTGAATGCACTCCTCCAACGTCCACTATTCCTCAACACGATCAGGAGACACACCTGCTAACACTTCTTCACCTACATCACAAAACTCATCTATTAGCCTAATGCTAAGTAAGTAAAGCAGTATATGAATGAAGTAAAATGCTGAACTTAAACTCCTAAATATGCAGTTTCTATTTTTCTCATCTCAGTGGCATACGCATTCGTTCATAACATGATCTGATCCCATGGTTCCCTTGGGAGTGGGATCAATTCTCCCAATGTCTACATCCTCCTACTTAATTAAGGGGCAGATGAATTCCCTTAACACTTGATCTGATCCCATGGTTCCCTTGGGAGTGGGATCAATTCTCCCAATGTCTAAATCCCTTCATAAGTTAAGGGGTGGATTAGTTCCCTTAATAGCTTGTCTGTCGCATACAGTTCATACCTTACCATTCCTTACATGAAATTCATTTTCGTAACTTTTAACAAAACATGATGCATGGACAATAGAAACATTCAAGCATACATAAACCTACTGTTTTGTGATGTAGGCCCGAAGGCACAAGCAATACTTTACTTACCTGGCTCCTGGAAATCTGTCTGGTTGCTAGCTACTTCGGAGGTCTGTTCACCTAAGTTCATACAGAATATAAATCAAGGCTTCACTAAACCTTTCAAAATATCAAACAGCGGTTCGAGAAATCTAGTTAGAAACTCTACTACCCGAGCATTCCTACTTATCGCTAAAACCCGAATCTACACTCAATCTCAGCATCCTCAAAATCCTCACATTGCAATCCTCTAGGCATTTCACCACTATAGCACAAGAGAAATAAGGAAAAGAAACTTACCTAAGTCGAAGGAGAACCGAGCGAGGAGAATCGCCTAGAGAGCTCGGCTGCTTGAGCTGAAAGTTTCCGAAGAGAAGAGTATGAGAGGGGAGTGGCGGCTACAGTGCAGTAAACCCAACCCTTATCCTTAAATACGTTACCCAACTTTTGAACATTGTAAATTACTCTAATACCCTTAACAAGTTGTTCAATAACCTTATTTAATTCATTACCTAGTCAAGTGTATTACTTTAATAATAAAAGGCTGGTTCGATAGAACCAGGTGCTACATTCTTACAATATTTTTTTCATATCATATATAATTCATTAAAACACAATTCTAAATTGGTCATGTAGTTCAAATAAAATGATGTGTAAATATTTGAAATTAATAATATAACATATATAAAGTTTACATTCTCCTATAATTCAATATTGATCTTAATTTTTATTTATTTTAAGCAAATAAAATTTAAATATTTATTCATGTCTTTTGAACAATAAATAAAGTAATTGAAAGATCGTGATTAGTTATGCGGTGTCTTAGTGTTTTGTGGAACACTACGTGAGACACGATAATAAGTGCAATAATTAACAATAATAAAATGCGGAAAGTAAGGAGACAGGTGATTGGTAACGCAGTTCGGCAATTGCCTACGTCTGCGGGGCCACGCCGAGAATTAAAAACAATTCTCTGAGTTCACAAAGTTACAAGACATTCGGTCTAACACAAAGTAAGACTCTCTTTTTTCTTTGTATTCGCCTCTTCCTAACTTCCCCAGCGAATCTATTTTTGCGAGCTCCCCTTGTCTTGAAATCAATCCCTCCTGAAATTTGAACGCAACAAGATCCCTTGTTGATGATGACTCCTCCCGGAATTCAAATGTAACAAGCTCCCCTTGTCGATGATGACTCCTACCAGAATCCGTGTATGACAAGATCCCCTTGCCCACGATCAAAACTCCTCCCGAGTTCCAGGCATCCTCCTCCCAAGACTAAGATTCAATGAAGAATACCATAAACGCACTTGTGACACCGTCTGTAACACCAGTCGTTGTCGTCGGATGTAACCAATCAACACACTCATAAAATAACGAAAACTAATCAGAACAAAATGTGTAGGACAGTTTATTATAGACCAAATGAATAACAACTTACACCACACGAAATCGTGGGTGAAAAATAAATCGCCCGAATGAAT
The DNA here is from genome assembly GCA_022432975.1 of Begonia masoniana. Taxonomy (NCBI): domain Eukaryota; kingdom Viridiplantae; phylum Streptophyta; class Magnoliopsida; order Cucurbitales; family Begoniaceae; genus Begonia; species Begonia masoniana. Next base: position 21,123,124 of record CM039514.1, read on the forward strand.
AAATACTTTCGGCTCTCAAGAATAATAGCTTCAGCAACCTTAATTGTGAGAGAAGAATGCATAATATACTGTCCATCAAATATTTATGTTTTTTGATCTTCAATATTCTCTCCAAATATATCGCACAGAATAAGGAAATCGAATCCTATGAAAATCAGATCTGTGACATCATGTGTGACATTTATGGAAAGTGTTTCATACTTAATAGAAATGGATCCCAACGAATTAGGAATGGATCCCACAATTGTTGTGATAATATATCTTGCTATAATCCAGCAAGCAATTATCATAAATGTCCATCAAATATTTCTGCTTTTTGATTTTCAATATTCTCTCCAAACATATCGCACAGAATAAGGAAATCGAATCCTATGAAAATCAGATCTGTGACATCATGTGTGATATTTATAAAAAGTGTTGCATACTTAATAGAAATAGATCTCAACGAATTAGGAATGGATCCCACAATTGTTGTGATAATATATCTTGCTATAATCCAGCAAGCAATTATCAAATCAATTTTCCAAAAATAATTTTCGAAAATAACACACATGAAAAATTTGAGCAACCGACGAGGAAACGAATCGGGATCAAATCCCTTAGATGTTGTGATCTTGAATCTCGCTGTAATCCAGTTTAACAAACTCATAATCTTCAAATCTACTATTCAAAATAGTATCAATTCTATAATGCCGAATATGTTAACAATAGCTTGTTCTCCAAGTAACATCTTTCCAAAAAGATTTGATCTTCCGAAAATAACAAACTTCCAAAATCCAAAAAGTTCCAATTTTAACTTCCATGGATATCTTCTTGATCTCCAAGAAAATACCTTTCAAAATATAAATAGATAATTTCTTGATTTTCAAAAAACCACCTTCCAATTATGAAATCTCATATCTCATCATAATCCACCAAGTAATTTACAAATTTACCTTCCAAAAACTATTTTTCTACAATAATAAAGGTACTTGATTTATTTGAACTTCCAAAATTCAAATGGATAGTTTCTTAATTTTCAAGAAACAACTTTCTAAAATATAATTTCCATAAATCAAATTTTTCATAATACTATGATATCATAATTTTTCATAATTGTCAATTGTTAAAAAATCAATGCCAATAATCGGGGGCCATTCTCCAGAATCGAGGGGTCGTTCTGGTGCGACCACATTCATTCTTCGCTTTATAAATTAATTTATAAAAAATAACAAACAATATTCAATTTACTTGAAATATTTACTACATGTTCACAACATCATGGGAAGATAATATGAAAATCTTTGTGATTTTATAATATTTGTATGATTTATTATAATTTTTTAATAAAATAAATATCAAAAATTACAATAAATTATACAAGTATTATAAAATTACGAAATTTTGTAAATTATCTTCCCATGATGTGTTACACATGTGATAAAAATTGTAAGTAAATTAAATATCGTTTTATATTTTTTTAAAATTAATTTAGTTCCTTTATAAATTAATTTAAAATAAATAACAAAATATATTCAATTTATTTTAAATGTTTACCACACGTTCATCACATTATGGGAAAACCATTTGAAAAGGTTTGTGGTTTTATAACATTTGTACAATTTGTTATAAATTTAGTTAATTATTTTATAAAAAAAACTTATAATAAATCATACAAGTGTTATAAAATCATGAAAATTTCAAAGTTATCTTTTCATAATGTGATGAACGTATAGTATAAATTTTAAATAAATTGAAAATAATTTGATATTTTTTAAAAATTAATTTATAAAATGAAGAAAAAACGGGAGTCCCTGTCTCAGAACAGCCCCCCGATCTTGGAGAACGGCCCCTTATCCTGGCACATGGGGGGCATCAGGGGTTGATTTATTAGATTTTAGATAGTTCAAAATTTGATTTGTTAAGGTTGTTAGTTTAAGGGAGTTTGTAAAACAAATCATAGTTTAAGGGTTAAATTAGATTTTACTCAAAATATTAAATATTAAAGCTTCTATCTCTCTCTCTTACAGAGAATTATAAGAGATGAAATCTCATATTGCACTGCTCTCACCATCGTCGGTCGAGTTGTGGCTATAATCGAAAGCAAAAAGCCGTCAAAGCTTATGGAGAGTAGTTAGTCCTTCGTCTCTAAGCTCATAGTAGAGTATTGGTCGAGTTACAGAGGAAGTTCCGACCAAAATTTTAAGAGCCATTGAAAGACGTTGGTTTCATATTATCATCATGCATGCATCAAAAATAAGACCGTTTATTTATTTTAACTAATGAAAATGTTCTCTGGTCCTCATATTTCTTCTTAGCATATTCAGATTGCCTTTGAAATCAGATTTCTGGGTTTACCCATCCATAGATTAATATTTATATTGCAGAATCCAAAAAAGACTCCCCCTTTTGCACTTTCTAAACTTAAATCCGCACCAAATGGAAAAACCCAGATCTCTTATTTTATCAGATTCTCATACTCATTAACTTTGCCGCTCACGATGGCGGGATCCGCCAATGCAGACCTTCGTGGGTCAAACGAAAGACGATGTCCAATTGAGTTGAGAGAGAGATTTTAATATTTTCTGCTGAGATGTCATATGGTGCGAGCTTTCGCGCCTTAAGTACAGACTCCTGTACGCGAATGCTGTCAGAATAGAGCTAATGCCTGCGATCAACAATGCTTTCTAGCATGGGCTCACGTGCCTCCCAAGCTCGGAAGCCGCGGAATTGCGCAGAGTCTGCATGAAGAATTTTTTTAACGAAAAATTGGATGACGATAGTTGATTAGTTAAGTGATGACTCTTATTTTAGAGTCATTTTATGCTAACTTTATATAAGAAAACTTATATGAATTGAGTGATTGCAATGATAAATTGGTATGAATTATTACATTTGCCATGGAATGTTGTATGCATTAGTATTTTTATTCAATTTAATATATTCATATAGATTTTTCATTAAAAGCAGATTTTTTCTCTTTAATTTGAATTTTATATTTTCGTATTTGAATGTAATTTTATTAGAGGGAAATCAAATTCAAAAGCTGAAGATTATGGAGAGAGCAAATCACTTAAATTAAGGAAAGTTGTTGCTGATTACAAAGAGAGAAAATGCTGGAATTATGGAAGAAAAATGGATTTGAATTTAATAGCAATCAGATGATTTAGCTAAACTGGGCAGCGGAAGAACCAAGGAAATAAAGCAAATTGGGCAGCGGATGACTTGAAGAATGGGCAGCAGAAAAAGACAAAATAGGGCAACGGAAGATATAAAAATAACGGGCAGCGGAAGATCTACAAAGAAATGAAAATCTGGGCAGCTGGGCAGCGGAAGACTAGAAAGGAAAGAGAAGAAACCTGGGCAGCGGAAGACTAGAAAGGAAAGAGCTAAACAATTTGGGCAGCGGAAGCAGTAAACAATTTGGGCAGCGGAAGAAGACTATCAAGGGCAGCACTAGATGACAAAAGCAATTAAATCTAATAGAAATTGGAGAGAGAAAGAGAAGATTGCATGGAGAATTAAAAGAGATATTCCTTTTGAAGAAAACCAATTCTGGTGCAACTCCTTACGCAGAGAGAAAAGTGGATCTAGGGAGTATTAATATTATTTTTCTTGGAGATATTCTGATATACCCTTTTGGAGAGATTGGAGAGGAGGCGCTGCGTCTGGATCTGAAAACCACCGACGCCATTTCCTGAACTCTCTTCTTCTTCAATTATTTTCATTGCATTATTGTTCTATGAACAAAACTGTTTTTAGCCCTATTTTAATTATGCATAGTAGCTAAACTTTTAATCTTGGTTAGGACGATAATATTTGTTGCGATATTTTGCTACGATCTTGGTTTTGTTTCTGCGATTATCTATTGAACAATTATTTGTGAAATTTACTTGCTAAGTCAGATCATATCGATAGATAGGTTGACTATTCATATTTATGTTGTATCGACAGATAGATATAAATTTTAGATGCACGAATAATTAATCGAATTAAATTGTTACAACGTGGTTAACATTAATTTGATTGGCAATAAGAATAGTACGTATCGAAAATTCAATATTAGTTACATTCTTTCAAGGTAGAAAGAAATTCCAATTTGAATTTAACTAGGCAATTCGACAGAATCCTAGAAAATATTTTTATTCTTGCTGTTTTTTTTAGATAATGCTGCAGAGCATTACTAGAGCATTAGTAGCAGAATCATCGTAACGAAGAAATCGATCCTAGCCAAGGCCTTTATCTATTAATTTTACCTCGTTTAATTTGTGTTCTTTTATTGCAGCCTTATTTATCTTTTATTTCTAATTGTTTTTAAGTATCATTTTAATAGTTTGTTTTTATAAGATTTTTATAGCAATTAATTATCAATTGAAAATATCCTCGTGGGATCGATACTTTACTTACACTATTACTTTGTTAGCGACACGTGCACTTGCGTGTAAGTGTGTAAAAACACTAACAAGTTTTTGGCGCCGTTGCCGGGGATATTGTTTAGTTGTGATTATTTTGCTAAAATTATTTTAATTTATTTTACGTTATTTTATTTTGTTTTGTTTTCCTATTCTCAGATATTATTGATTTATGCTGGACGACGAAGACGCACAGGATCTTGTACCCTTAGATCTAGAAATTGAAAGGACTTTTAGAGAAAGGAGAAGACAACAGCAACAACAACAACAAATTGAGGGAGAAAATATGGCGCAGGCAGCAAACGAAAGGGAAAATGCTGAAAGAATTATTGACGAAAGAGATATACCTATTCAGGATTTTGCAATTCCTACACTTAATGATCTCAATCCTGGAATAGTCAGACCTGATCTCCGAGCCATAAGATTTGAGCTGAAACCTGTGATGTTTCAAATGCTCCAAACAGTTGGACAATTTACTGGAGCAATCACAGATAACCCTCATCGCCATTTGAAGGTTTTTAGAGAAGTCAGTGATTCATTTAACTTCCCTGGTGTATCTGCAGAAGCCCTGAGATTGAAACTCTTTCCATATTCCTTGAGAGACCGCGCCAGAGATTGGTTAAACAGCATTCCTTCAGATACAATCACCACTTGGGGGGATTTAGCGAAGAAATTTATTATGAAGTATCACCCACCAGTGAGGAATGCACGGATGAGAAACGAGATCACCAGTTTTCTACAGAGGGATGGAGAATCATTATATGAACCCTGGGACAGATTTAAAGATTTGCTGAGACAGTGTCCAAATCACGGGATCCCTCACTGGATTCAACTGGAAACATTTTACAACGGGTTGAATGGACAAACCCGATCAATCATCGACGCAGCAGCTAATGGAACATTGCTTTCTAAATCATTTAACGAAGCTTACGATCTGCTGGAGAGAATGGCAGTAAACAGTTATCAGTGGCCTTCAGAGAGAAATACACATGCAAGGAGAGCACCCGGAAGTTATGATATAGATGAAGTAGCAGCTCTTAATGCAAAGATAGCTTCACTCGAGAATGCCATGAAAGCTATGAATAAACAGCAACAACCAGTAACCAGAGAGATCTCTTGTATTTTCTGTGGGGAGAACCATGATGACAGTTCATGCCCGACGAATCCTGAGTCGGCAAACTATGTGGGCTTTAACAGAAACAATAATCCATATTCACAGACGTATAACCCTGGGTGGAGACAGCATCCAAACTTCCAATGGAACTCTCAGCAACAGAACAATGCAATGCCTACAAGATCTGCTGATAACTATGCTCAGAATTACAACCAGCAAGTACAAAAACCTGCAGCTCAAGAAAAAACAGACAACTTTGCAAGGGAGTATGCTGCAAGGACAGATATAATTTTGCAAAATTTATCAGCTTCGATAAAGAATATTGAAATCCAACTGGGGCAATTAGCACAATCTGCAAATTCAAGAAGCAGTGGACAATTACCCAGCGATACAGAAATTCCACAAAGATCAGGCAAAGAACACTGTAAAGCAATAATATTAAGAAATGGTAGAGAAGTGGAGATTCCAGAGAAACCACAGAAGGCAGAGAAATCAAAGAAGAATGACCAAGAAAGAGAGGCAGAACAACAACCCAGTACCGAGGGTTTACAGGAAAGAGAAGTGGGGATTGAGAAAGAAAGACCTCAAGAGGCCGAAGAGAATAATTCCAATTCTGGAGAAATTAATACAAATGCTGCAGTTTCGCCCGCAGCATCGCCACAGCAGCAACATGCAGAAGAACAACTCCACAGAGACCACCTCCACCATTTCCACAGAGGCTACAAAAACACAACCAGGAAAAACAGTTTAAAAAATTCTTGGATGTTTTGAAGCAACTCCATATAAATGTACCTCTTGTGGAAGCTCTTGAACAAATGCCAAATTATACTAAATTTATGAAGGATATCTTATCCAAAAAGAGGAGGTTGGGAGAATATGAGATGGTGGCCATGACTGAGGAAACCAGTTACATTTTGCAGAATAAGATCCCACCAAAATTGAAGGATCCTGGCAGCTTCACTATTCCGTGTACAATCGGCAACAATTATTTCGGAAAAGCTCTCTGTGATTTGGGAGCTAGCATAAATCTGATGCCCATGTTGATCTTTAAGAAGCTGGGAATTGGAGAAGCTCGGCCAACAACAGTAACTCTGCAACTTGCTGACCGATCACTCACCCACCCTCAAGGAAAGATTGAAGATGTGCTGGTAAAGGTAGATAAATTTATCTTTCCAGCAGACTTCATAATTCTCGACTATGAAGCAGATCGAGAGGTGCCAATAATTTTGGGAATGCCATTTTTGGCTACTGGCCGAACTCTGATAGATGTCCAGAGAGGAGAACTGATGATGAGAGTCAATGATCAACAAGTTACTTTCAATGTTTTAAAGGCCATGAAATATCCTTATGACGAAGAAGAATGCTTCAATATTTCCAAGGAAAATAAAGCAGCAGAAATAAAACAAGTATCAAGAGGGTATAGAAGGGAGTTCGAGGCATTAATTCGAACAGAAGATGGTAAAGAAGAGGGGGAGGATTCCAGTAAAGAGGCAGCCACAGTGGAACTCAAACAGTTGCCCCCACATTTGAAGTACGTATTTCTTGGACTCAACGAAACACTTCCTGCTATTATATCTACCACTTTGTCTAACCTGCAAGAGCAAGAATTAGTGGAGGTTCTAAAGAAATATAAACTAGCTTTGGCATTGACAGTGAAGGATATCAAAGGGATAAGCCCAAGCATTTGTATGCATAAAATCAGATTGGAAGAAGGAGTCACTCCAACCATAGATCAACAGAGAAGACTAAACCCGATTATGAAGGAAGTGGTGAAGAAAGAAATACTTAAGTGGTTGGACGCAGGCATTATCTACCCCATTTCTGACAGCTCGTGGATTAGCCCGATTCATTGTGTTCCAAAGAAAGGAGGAACAACTGTTGTGACTAATGAGAAAAGTGAATTAATTCAAACGAGAACCGTAACTGGTTGGAGGATTTGTATGGACTACAGGAAACTGAACAAAGCAACTCGAAAAGACCATTTCCCTCTTCCCTTTATAGATCAAATGCTGGACAGATTAGCAGGAAAGAAATTTTACTGTTTCTTGGACGGATATTCAGGGTATAATCAAATTACTATAGCACCAGAAGATCAGGAGAAGACAACTTTCACCTGCCCATATGGAACGTTTGCCTTCAGGAGAATGCCCTTTGGGTTATGTAATGCTCCTGCTACATTCCAGCGTTGTATGATGGCCATTTTCTCGGACATGATTGAAGAAAGTTTGGAAGTCTTTATGGATGATTTTTCCATTGTTGGAGATTCTTTCGAAAAGTGTCTGGAAAATCTAGAGAAAGTGTTGAAGAGGTGCATGGAAACTAACCTAGTTTTAAACTGGGAAAAGTGTCATTTTATGGTCCCATAGGGCATAGTTCTCGGACATAAGGTTTCAGACAAAGGATTAGAAGTGGATAAAGCGAAGATAGAGATTATCGAGAAGTTACCTCCACCAAAAACAGTGAAAGGAATTAGAAGTTTCCTGGGGCATGCAGGATTTTACAGACGTTTCATCAAAGATTTTTCTAGAATATCGAAGCCTTTATGCAGTCTACTGGAACAGAATATACCATTCAATTTCGACAAAAGCTGCCTGGAAGCTTTTAACCTGCTGAAACAGAAGCTGATCACGGCACCTGTGATAGCTGCACCAGACTGGAACTCACCTTTTATTCTAATGTGTGATGCGAGTGATTATGCAGTGGGAGTAATGCTTGGGCAGAAAAAGGAGAAAATTTTTCACTCTATTTACTACGCTAGCAGAACCTTGAATGAAGCCCAAAAGAATTACACCACCACGGAGAAAGAACTGTTAGCCGTGGTATTTGCATTCGACAAATTCAGAGCGTATTTAATTGGCACAAGAGTTATTGTGTACACTGACCATGCAGCAATCAAATACCTGTTTGCAAAGAAAGATGCTAAACCTAGACTTATACGCTGGGTTCTTTTACTTCAAGAGTTTGATGTGGAGATTCGTGACAGAAAAGGGTGCGAAAACCAAGTAGCCGATCATTTATCTCGTCTGGAGAATATGGGTAATCAGCAAGATGAAGGGATTATAAAAGAGTCTTTCCCTGATGAGCAAATACTGAAACTGGAAACGTCTTCAGCTCCTTGGTATGCTGATTTTGTGAATTACATTGTAAGTAATATAATACCGTTTGATTTGGATTATCAGCAGAGAAGGAAGTTCATGAAAGAGGTGAAGTATTATTTCTGGGACGAGCCATTTCTTTTCAAACAGTGGGCTGACCAATTGTTAAGAAGATGTATTCCGGAAGAAGAAATACAATCAGTGCTGCAGCAATGCCATGCAGCATCATATGGCGGTCATTATGGAGGAACTAGAACAGCTGCCAAAGTTCTACAGTCAGGTTTGTACTGGCCCTCCCTTTTTAAGGATGCTAATGAGTTTGTTCAAAAATGTGACAGGTGTCAAAGAACAGGGAACATCTCAAGAAAACACGAGCTGCCACTTACAAATATTTTGGAAGTGGAAGTATTCGACGTATGGGGTATAGACTTCATGGGACCTTTTCCACCATCTTTTGGAAATCAATACATTTTATTGGCGGTGGATTACGTATCTAAATGGGTTGAAGCAGTGGCACTTCCAAATAATGAAGGGAAGAGTGTTCTGACATTTTTGTAGAAAAATATTTTCACACGTTTTGGAACACCGCGTGCAATTATAAGCGATGGAGGTTCTCATTTTTGCAATAGGATGTTCACTGGTCTACTGGGAAAATATGGAGTCAGACACAAAATAACTACAGCTTACCACCCTCAGAGTAATGGACAAGCAGAAGTATCTAACAGGGAGGTAAAACGGATTCTGGAAAAGGTGGTGAATCCAAACCGAAAAGATTGGTCTCAGAAATTGGAAGATGCATTATGGGCGTATAGAACTGCATATAAAACACCTTTGGGCACCACACCTTATAACTTGATTTATGGGAAAGCTTGCCATTTACCAGTAGAGCTTGAGCATAAAGCATATTGGGCAATCAAAACCCTAAATCTGGATTTACAAAGAGCAGGAAAACATCGGTTTTTACAGTTACAGGAGCTGGAAGAGTTAAGGTTGGGAGCCTACGAAAATGCAAAAATTTACAAGGAAAAAGTGAAGAAATGGCATGATAAAAAGTTACAGGCAAGAACATTTTTGAAAGGTGAAAAAGTCTTGCTATTTAATTCTAGGATGAAGCTCTTTCCAGGAAAGCTTAAATCAAGGTGGTCTGGGCCATTTGAAATAATGGAGGTATTTCCATACGGAGCAGTAGAGTTGCACGATGAAAAGAATGGAAGGAATTTTAAAGTGAATGGTCAACGAATAAAGCATTATTTTGGAGAAAAAATTGACAAAAATTATGTCAATTTCTCTACAAAATCTGGAAGAAAAATGAGCAAATGGGAAGTCTGGCTGAAGACTTACGTAAAAACTTAGCGCTTTGAGGGAGGCAACCCTCAATAATATCCTTTTATGCGTTAATTTTAGTTGCAATTTTTGTCTATTATTTTTATTATGATTTTTTTTTTAGTTTAAATAAGTTATTTTTGAATTCAGTTTTACTTTTCTATTTATCTTCACCCAATCTCTCTCGAAGCGATTTTAGGGTAAATTTCTGCTTGCAACCCGCCGCCGACATTCAGTGCATCTCCGCAATACAGTCTCGACAAATTTTTCCTCTGCCCCACGACGCTGCTACTAACGCCCACAGCATTACGCACTATTCTGTCGGTAGCAATGAGGCCAAAGCAAAAAGGACAGAAAAAGGCCAAGAAAGTGAATAGGATGGCTTTTATTTCTGAGGAAGCCAAGTTGAGATACGAGCAAGGATTGCAGCAACGCAGCTTTGCTCAAGAAAAAGGCTTCCTAGTCGCAGAAGAGCAGTTATTGAGGTACCCGAACTATGTTACCTCTGTTATTCATGAGCGTAAATGGGAAACATTTTGTGCAGTTCCAGGGACAGCAGTAAAAAATATTGTGAGAGAGTTTTATGCAAATTTTGAGGGAGATTTGCCCGAGTGTATTAAAGTTCGAAAATGCGATGTAAGATTCGGACCTTCAGCGATAAATAGTTTTTACAATCTGGAGGATGTTGAAGATGAGTTTTACAAATACGAGGATTATGGATCACAGGGATTTCTCAAATCAATATTGAAGGAAATAGCAATGCCCAACACAGAATGGGTAAGGTCAAAAACTGGCTGTGTCTCTATTCCAAGGCTCGCTCTACTGCCGAAGGCAAATGTATGGTATCATTTTTTAAAACTCCGATTATTTCCTTCGTCTCACGGTCAGCACTTGACAAGAGAAAGGGCCATCTTACTCTACTGCATTTTGACAAACAAAAAGATCAATGTGGGACTGGTAATATACCGGAACTTATGTGCAAATGCTCTCAAACCGAAAGGGCAGCTATTGTTTCCTTCTTTGGTTTCTGGATTATGTAAAATGGCTGGCGTAATTTCTGAAGCTGATGAAGAGGAACTTTCTCCTGGCCCTGTGATGACACCAACTATTATAAAGAGAATTTCTTCGGAAGGATTGGGAGCTGGAGAACCAGAATCTGAGGAGAATGCTGCAAGTGGAGCTGCAGCATCATCCAGCACCAACAATATCCAACAGCAAATACTTGACGGTTTGGAGTCGTTACGTAACAAGCTCGATTTGCACAGAAATGATCTCTCGACTTTAAAAGCGGAACTTCAACTTCAGAAGCAATTACAACACAAAGTAACAAAGGCCCTGAACAGTTTAAAACGCAAAAATAGAATATTTTGGCAGTACAACAACTTGCGTGATACAACATTGGCAGCCAGTCTTGCCAGAAAGCCAGAAGATCCAGCCCCTGTTTTCCCTCGGTTCCCAGCAGCAATTTTCCGAGATTCGGATGATGAGTCCGAACCTGCAACATGAATTCCAGGGAAGTCCTAACCCCCTAATCTATTTTACTTTCAATTATTTTTCAGAACTTCATTTTGTTTGGCAGTGGGGACACTGCCAATTTTTAAGTGTGGGGGTGCTGCTATTTGGTATGCTGTTTGATACTGTGTGTTTAATGTGGATGTTTATTTAATTGGGATGTTTAATACTTACTGTTTAAATTGGGTCTCTAAATGTTTATTGAATGTTTAAATTGGTTGTTTAAATTTTAATTTAGGGAACTTAATATCTGTGGATTGGTTAGATTGTTGTTCTGTTTGGTTTGTTACCTTTGTCTTGTTTATATATATATAAAAAAAAAAAAAAAAAAAAAAAAAAAAAAAAAACAATTGAAAATTGCTTTAACAATTATTGAAAAATATGAATGATGATGAAATAAAGACAAGTGCGATATAATTTCCTAATATCCTTTGATTTGGTGAGATATTGGATAATGTTAGTACCACTTATTATTAGAAATCAATTAAGATTTATTCCCATTAACTTAGTGTCTCTAACACACAAACTCTTTTTGGTTGTTTAGGAATATTATCCTTGCTAGACATTACAATTATATCTAGGCGTCAATAATTTAATATTTGATTAAAGAAATTAGCAATTAGAGAATTCTTCTTAGAAAAATAAAGTAAATAATAAGTTTGGGGGTAAAAAAAAAAAAAAAAAAAAAAAAAAAAAAAAACTGCAATTTCCTAATCTACTTTCAATTTCGAGTGATCCTTTTGGATACTCGATGGGTAGAAATAAATTAGAGGAACTTTGGGAGGAACTCCGTTGCACGTCTATTGGCTATACTCCTCTATTTCATATGAGTATATATCTTGAGGTGACACTATTGAGTAACCGGAGGACTTCATCACCAATGTTGTCAATCGCGTAAAAAGGTAGTGTGACTTATAGATAAAGTCAATGTAAAAAAAAAAAAAAAAAAAAAAAAAAAAAAAAAAAAAAAAAAACTAACCCCTTTACTTATTTAAAAATAAAATAAAAGAAAGAAGAAGAATTTTTGAATGCTAATGGATTTGTGAAGGATATTAGAGAATTGACACTCGATGATATGTATTGTGATTTCTAGTTTTGATGATTGAACTTAGCAATTCAAATGGAGTTTGAGCACACACACACTTTGAAATTTAGTTTATTGGGAATTAAATCTATATTGATTGCTATTAATAGTGATAGTGAAATTTTTCAATGATTTACAAGTTACTGGATATTTTGGAAATTACATCAATTTTGATACTACTTTGAGAACTTATTTTTGTTTGGCATCACTCGAGGACGAGTAATGGTTTAAGTTTGGGGATATTTGATGACTCTTATTTTAGAGTCATTTTATGCTAACTTTATATAAGAAAACTTATATGAATTGAGTGATTGCAATGATAAATTGGTATGAATTATTACAATTGCCATGGAATGTTGTATGCATTAGTATTTTTATTCAATTTAATATATTCATATAGATTTTTCATTAAAAGCAGATTTTTTCTCTTTAATTTGAATTTTATATTTTCGTATTTGAATGTAATTTTATTAGAGGGAAATCAAATTCAAAAGCTGAAGATTATGGAGAGAGCAAATCACTTAAATTAAGGAAAGTTGTTGCTGATTACAGAGAGAGAAAATGCTGGAATTATGGAAGAAAAATGGATTTGAATTTAATAGCAATCAGATGATTTAGCTAAACTGGGCAGCGGAAGAACCAAGGAAATAAAGCAAATTGGGCAGCGGATGACTTGAAGAATGGGCAGCAGAAAAAGACAAAATAGGGCAACGGAAGATATAAAAATAACGGGCAGCGGAAGATCTACAAAGAAATGAAAATCTGGGCAGCTGGGCAGCGGAAGACTAGAAAGGAAAGAGAAGAAACCTGGGCAGCGGAAGACTAGAAAGGAAAGAGCTAAACAATTTGGGCAGCGGAAGCAGTAAACAATTTGGGCAGCGGAAGAAGACTATCAAGGGCAGCACTAGATGACAAAAGCAATTAAATCTAATAGAAATTGGAGAGAGAAAGAGAAGATTGCATGGAGAATTAAAAGAGATATTCCTTTTGAAGAAAACCAATTCTGGTGCAACTCCTTACGCAGAGAGAAAAGTGGATTTAGGGAGTATTAATATTATTTTTCTTGGAGATATTCTGATATACCCTTTTGGAGAGATTGGAGAGGAGGCGCTGCGTCTGGATCTGAAAACCACCGACGCCATTTCCTGAACTCTCTTCTTCTTCAATTATTTTCATTGCATTATTGTTCTATGAACAAAACTGTTTTTAGCCCTATTTTAATTATGCATAGTAGCTAAACTTTTAATCTTGGTTAGGACGATAATATTTGTTGCGATATTTTGCTACGATCTTGGTTTTGTTTCTGCGATTATCTATTGAACAATTATTTGTGAAATTTACTTGCTAAGTCAGATCATATCGATAGATAGGTTGACTATTCATATTTATGTTGTATCGACAGATAGATATAAATTTTAGATGCACGAATAATTAATCGAATTAAATTGTTACAACGTGGTTAACATTAATTTGATTGGCAATAAGAATAGTACGTATCGAAAATTCAATATTAGTTACATTCTTTCAAGGTAGAAAGAAATTCCAATTTGAATTTAACTAGGCAATTCGACAGAATCCTAGAAAATATTTTTATTCTTGCTGTTTTTTTTAGATAATGCTGCAGAGCATTACCAGAGCATTAGTAGCAGAATCATCGTAACGAAGAAATCGATCCTAGCCAAGACCTTTATCTATTAATTTTACCTCGTTTAATTTGTGTTCTTTTATTGCAGCCTTATTTATCTTTTATTTCTAATTGTTTTTAAGTATCATTTTAATAGTTTGTTTTTATAAGATTTTTATAGCAATTAATTATCAATTGAAAATATCCTCGTGGGATCGATACTTTACTTACACTATTACTTTGTTAGCGACACGTGCACTTGCGTGTAAGTGTGTAAAAACACTAACATTAAGCTCCTCACATCAACCATTTTCATAAAGAAAAATCCAATCCTCGAAGAGGACCCAATCACCTAGTCAAAGGCTTGGTTCACAGTAGAAAACTTGAACATAATCAAAGTCTAAAGATCCACACATTAATTACAGATATAATAATGTGATAAATAAATAACAGTTCTATAAAATCTACATACCAAATACTCAAATTCAAATTCAAACTATCTTATACATGTTCAATTAAAGATAAGTCCTCACTGGTAGGGGTGGGCAAACTGAACCGGCCCATGGGCCTTAAACAGAACTGATGCTTCATTTTTTACATGTCAAATTGAATGTTAAAAACTACTATTTTGGAAACCTGTTTAAAAAGATGTTTTAAATCCTGCATTTTATTTGTAATTGCATGAGATTTATTTGATTGCTGTAAATTGATTTTAAAATGTGATGAGATGAATTTTAAATGGTTTGAAATACGAACAACATGCATTTTTATATAAATGTCATGGATTTCAAATCAAAAATAATATTTGATTTAAGATGATTTCAAAATAATCATAATTAGGTGGAGGATAGCGTATGGGCCGGGATAGTGTGGATGGGGTTTGGGCTAACTGTTCTATTCGTTGGATTTATTTGTTGTGCCAATGGCTCATTTTGTGGATAATTCTATTTTTCAGATATCGAAGACGTTCACTAAGACAGGAAAGCCAATGCAAGGTAAAGAATACACAGAGGCATAGGTTTGGGGTTTGTGGAAGGTCACCTGACGTGACTGTTGTGTAATTATATTTCGTTTACACTTCCGTTGTCCTTTGATGTAATGTATTGATTGATGATATGGATATTTCAATTTACGAAATATATATTTTTGGTTGATGATAAACCTATTAAATAGGTTTACTTACTCTAGAGGGATACAGAAAGTGTAGTCATTAGTTGATAAATAAGTAACTGCTTTTAGACAGTTACGGGAGGGAAAAGAATAAAATGAAAAATGAAGAGTAGGGAGAGGAGAGTTTTTAAGAGTTGTAGAAAGTTTGGCGGGAGAGGTGGGGACTCTCGAAGAACCCCAATTCTGTACATTTCTTTCGTTGATTCGAATCAAATTGGATAGTTCCTATCAATTTGGTATCAGAGCACTTTCCTGAGGATGAGGGCAGAAGCAAATGAGGGATTGGCAGAAATTAAAGAAGAGTTACTGGAAAATTGAAAAAAATTGGTGATAGAAAACACCATGTTGATGATGCATGAGCAGTTAGCGAAGCTACTCGAGCGATCGGATGGTTGATAAATAAGTAACTGCTTTTAGACAGTTACGGGAGGGAAAAGAATAAAATGAAAAATGAAGAGTAGGGAGAGGAGAGTTTTTAAGAGTTGTAGAAAGTTTGGCGGGAGAGGTGGGGACTCTCGAAGAACCCCAATTCTGTACATTTCTTTCGTTGATTCGAATCAAATTGGATAGTTCCTATCAATTTGGTATCAGAGCACTTTCCTGAGGATGAGGGCAGAAGCAAATGAGGGATTGGCAGAAATTAAAGAAGAGTTACTGAAAATTGAAAAAAATTTGGTGATAGAAAACACCATGTTGATGATGCATGAGCAGTTAGCGAAGCTACTCGAGCGATCGGAAAATCTACAAAATCAGAGTTCGGTAGATTTACCTGACTCGTCGAGAGAACAGAGCCATGGAAGATGATATGGATATTTCAATTTACAAAATATATATTTTTGGTTGATGATAAACCTATTAAATAGGTTTACTTACTCTAGAAGGATAAAGAAAGTGTAGTCATTGGTTGATAAATAAGTAACTGCTTTTAGACAGTTATGGGAGAGAAAAGAATAAAAGGAAAAATGAAGAGTAGGGAGAGGAGAGTTTTTGAGAGTTGTAGAAAGTTTGACGGGAGAGGTGGGGACTCTCGAAGAACCCCAATTCTGTACATTTCTTTCGTTGATTAGAATCAAATTGGATAGTTCCTATCGATTTGGTATCAGAGAACTTTCATGAGGATGAGGGCAGAAGCAATGGGGGATTGGCAGAAAGAACTGACAGAAATTAAAGAAGAGTTACTAAAAATTGAAAAAATTTTGGTGATAGAAAACACCATGTTGATGATGCAGGAGCAGTTAGCGAAGCTACTCGAGTGATCGAAAAATCTACAAAATCAGAGTTCGGTAGATTTACCTGAGTCATCGGGAGAACAGAGCCATAGAAAATATGAAGATGGATTTACAGCGGCAACCAGAGACTATTTTTCCAAAAAACTTGAACTTCCAATTTTTGTCGGCGACGACGTCGAAGGATGGGTTTTTAGGGCTAAAAGATATTTCTCGGTAAATCGACTAACAGACAAGGAGAAGGTTGAGGCGACAGCGGTTTGTTTCGAAGGGCCAGCGCTCTCCTGGTTTCAGTGGGAAAATAGAGTTCGGCCGTTTCGGACTTGGAATGAGTTGAAATAACTATTGACAGAGAAATTTCATATGATGCAAGACAAAATTCCAGAATTGACAGAAGAAAAAACAAGACCAGAAATTGTTCTTGAAAAGCGATCATCGCCAATACAAGAAGAACCAGTGAAAAAGTGTTTCTTGGCTGCGACAGAGAAGTTTGAACAACATGAGAACTTGACCTTTGAACACGTTGAAGAGAATTTGAGAAAAAAAATAGGGAAACAAGTCGATATAGTGGCAAGGGAGGCGAATGATGTTTGGAAAGATGATGAGGAAGAAAGTGTTCTTAAGAATAGAATTCCAGAACAAGAAAACTTCGCTAGAAGAATAGCTACGACTAGGAAAGAAATGGTGGCGGAAAAAGAGGAGGCCAGTGTGGGAAAGGTTGTAGCACTAACGGTGACAATAAGGAGGGCGACGACGGAGGAAAAAGAAGGGATGGTGCTTGGAAAGATCAGAGACATTGAAAGGAGTTTAGTCAGCAATTGCGGGAGGGAGAAGGGAGGTAGTTCTGGAAACCGTGGAAGTTGGACAGTTTTTGTGCTTGATGAGCTTTCTAGGGTTACTTTTTGGGCCTCTATTGCTGGGCCTTCTGGTGGTAAAGCCATCTCCAAAATTTGGACTCCGGGAGGTGTTGGATTTCTTAGTTGTAAGCCCAAATCTACTTCAACTTCATTCACTCTAATTACTAATTTCACACAACAATCGGCAGCAACAACATATCATTGGAAACCTCCTTGGTTTGATGATACGTTTAGCAGATTAGAGTTGGAGTTTTCATTTTTTTTCCAACTTGAGGACAAGACGCCTCAGGTTGGAAGAAAATCAAAGTCTGAATCATGTCTTGTCTCGAAGAATGAAGCTACAGTTTCTCGGGAGTATGGAGAAAAGCTGCTAGAAAATTCAAATCTGAAGGTTAAGAGAGAAAATATGGATGAAGACAAGTCAATAGACAAAAAGCATGCCAAGAAAAGTAATTCTACATCAAATTTGTGGACAAAGAAGATAAATTTGCAGAATTTCTTCCCGCAAATTCACTTGCAAACCCAACTTCAGCAACATCTATCTCAATTTATTTGTTCATGGTGCAATCCGGGGCGACAAATGATCTTTGGAAACCTCCTTGGATTGGAGAACAATTTTCATTTTTCCCACCTTGAGGACAAGGTGTATTTTTGGAGGGGAAGTAATGATAACCTATTAAATAGGTTTACTTACTCTAGAAGGATAAAGAAAGTGTAATCACTGGTTGATAAATAAGTAACTGCTTTTAGACAGTTACAGGAGGGAAAAGAATAAAAGGAAAAATGAAGAGTAGGGAGAGGAGAGTTTTTGAGAGTTATAGAAAGTTTGGCGCGAAAGGTGGGGACTCTCGAAGAACCTCAATTCTATACATTTCTTTTGTTGATTCGAATCAAATTGGATAGTTTCTATCAGTTGATTTGATGATGATGATATTCTAATTCAGGATGCAGTTTGGATGTGTATGTTGTTTGTGAAGGTTTCCCACTTATGGAACGTCTATTAGTTTTCCAAGTCGTGGTCATCTTAGTCGTTGGTTTGAATTTGTAACACCCGGATTCATCGAACCGATTTTACCTTGTCAACTAATATTGTACATTTTATGGATGAAATTGGGAGAATTATTAATTAGGTTAATGAGTGACTAAATAAGGGCCAAATGGTAAAAAGAGATCTATAGTGGATAACGTATTTAAGGGAGGGTTTAATGAGGTTTAGCCGCCACTGTTTCTCATTACTTTTTTCGACTCCCAGCTCAGCAGAGTGCTCTGGGAGATTTCCCCTCCGATTTCTCCAAGCGATTTCTCCAGTCTAGGTTTGAGTAAGCTCCCAAAATAGTTTGCAATACCAAACATTTTTCCCAGAGACCAGGTAAGTGAAGTATGCTTGTCCCTTCAGGCCTACATCACAAAATAGTAGGTTTATGCATGTAACGACCCCATATCCCAGTAAGATATTGTCCGCTCTGGGGATTGGGTCGTAGCCCAATATCCTCCCTTGACGGCTTTGTTTGGCGAGAATTTCCCAGAAGGTCACCCAACCTGGAATTGCTCTCGCCGAAGCACTTTTAACTTCGGAGTTCTTATGGGATCCATTGCCAATTGTACTCCAAAACGCGTCTTGCTATCTTGGGAGGGATGTCTTACATATGTTTTATTTCCATGTACTTCCCTAAGCGATGTGGGATTGTGACAACCCCGTCTTTACGACCCGGGATTCGCCTATACTCGAGTCCGGGATTCGCCTACACTCGGCTTAGGTCCCGAGGTTTGCCCCACAACCCAAGGTTTGCCCCGCAGTCGTACACATACGTTCACATTCGGGTCATCACAATCACCCCCTAGGGGGCCCAACGTCCTCGTTGGCCACATTTCTGGTTGGGTACAGGCTCTGATACCATTTGTAACAACCCCATATCCCAACAAGATATTGTCTGCTCTGGGGATTGGGTCGTAGCCCAATATCCTCCCCTCATGGCTTTGTTTGGCGAGAACTTCCCAGAAGGTCATCCAACCGGAATTGCTCTCGCCGAAGCACTTTTAACTTCGGAGTTCTTATGGGATCCGTTGCTAATTGTGCTCCAAAACGCGTCTTGCTATCTTGGGAGGGATCTCTTACATATGTTTCATTTCCATGTACTTCCCCAAGCGATGTGAGATTGTGATAACCCCCTCTTTACAACCCGGGATTCGCTTATACTCGAGTCCGAGATTCGCCTACACTCGGCTTAGGTCCCGAGGTTTGCCCCACAACCCGAGGTTTGCCCTGCAGTCGTACACATACGTTCACATTCGGGTCATCACAATGCATGTTTGAATGTTTACTGAATGTCATGCATCATTTCTTTTGCAAGTATACAAAAATGAATTTACATATAATGGCATGGTAATGTTTGAATAGATTGTAACAGACCAACTATTAAGGGAACTAATCCGCCCCTTAATCTAGGAGAGGATGTATGACTTTGGAAAAATTGATCCACTTCCCAATGGAATATGAGGATCAGATCAGCTATTAAGGGAACTAATCTGCCCCTTAATCGAGAAGAGGATGTATGAATTTGGGAAAATTGATCCACTTCCCAATGGAATCGAGGGATCAGATCAAAGAAAGAACATTTATGCAACTGAAATGTGAAAGTAGAAACTGCATAACTAGGATTTATGTTTCAGCATTTCATTTCATTATTTCTTCACTTATTTAGCATTAGGCTAATAGATGAGTTTTGTGATGTAAGTGAAGAAGCCTCAGAAGGTGTGTTCTCTGAGCATGTTGAGGACTAGGCTGGTTGGGGGAGTACATTCATGCGTCGACTTGGTGAACTGATGGGGCGGTTAAACTAATGGCTGTAGGTGTGAAGTTTAGTGAACTATTGTCCAGTTTACTTTTGCTGAGAATTTTAAAGACAGTGATAGTCTTAGTATTTCGATTATGTTTTTTTGGGGATTTGTCTGGTAAGGATACTTGATAATTATAATTCGGTCTTTTACTGAATTTTGGACAAATTTGTGGATTTGAGCTATTTTGAATGATTACAGTGAATTTACAAGTTCTTTTAGCAGTCAGAGTTGTTCTTTGTTTTGAGTGTTATTGTCTATCGGTGGACGTTCTTTATCGGTGGATGTTGAGTGTAACGACCCGGTGAGGATCGCCACGAAATTCTTGACTTTACATAAAACTTTAACTCATATTTGATCTCTTCTCTCCTTATTTTTTTTTTTTTATGACAGTATACCTAACAGGCTTAAAGACTTCAACTTAATGGATGGAAAATTAGTCTCTCGTACCTGCTTCCAATCGACGTACAAGTTGCATGGATCTGCATGCATCAATCGATAGACATGGCACGTGCACCCCACATGACTCTTTTAAACACCTATCGGCAGATGCGAATACTCGCATCGACCGACGATCACGTGCGTCTCATGTGACCAATTTAAAAACATCTATCGATGGCTTACAAGCTCTATGTCATCCGATCACTAAACGACAAAATCATTACTTACATCATCCGGTGGTTTATTACACTACATCTGCCGATTGCTAGACGACAAAATAACACTTTCATCATCCGATGGCTTATTTCACTACATCTGCCAATCGCTAGACGACAAAATAACACTTTCATCATCCGATGGCTTATTTCACTACATCTGCCGATCGCTAGACGACAAAATAACACTTTCATCATCCGCTGGCTTATTTCACTACATCTGTCGATCGCTAGACGACAAAATCACACTCTCATCATCCGACGGCTTATTACACTACATCTGCCGATCGCTAGACGACAAAATCACACTCTCATCATCCGATGGCTTATTACACTACATCTGCCGATCGCTAGACGACAAAATCACACTCTCATCATCCGATGGCTTATTACACTACATCTGCCGATCGCTAGACGACAAAATAACATTTTATCATCCGATGGCTAAACACTCTACTCCCACCGATAGGAGAAAAACACATCTTCCGGTAGAAACTCCTACCAAAATGATTCATTCGACTTTCACATAATACAACTTAGCTAAGAAAGGCTCTTACTGGTATAACAAATTCATTCAGAGTATAAATAGCGGAAGACTTGCATGACATAAACCCTTTAAAAGAAAACATATTCTCATATCCAATCCCAGACTTAAAAGTTAACTCAAGCAATACTAACACCATCCTACATAATTCCAGTTCTTATATTCTTACTGACACAAGGGAGCAATAACCAGGGGTCATAATCGCCTCTCCAGTCCTGCACTGTCACTTTGAGTATCCTCCAGCAACCAAGCTTAGACATCCTCATTAACCTTGAGTTCCTCACCTGAAAACTCGTCACCTACATCAAACAAACAACTCTGGATACTTGTCTAACATGTCCTGTCGACGCTCCCACGTGGCTTCATCTATGCCATGATGCTTCCATAAAACTTTGACCAACGGAATCTCTTTATTCCTTAGAGTCTTAACTGCGGATTCCAATATCTGCACTGGCTTTTCTTCATATGTTAGCGTCGGCTCAATCTCAAAATCCACTGGTTTAACAACTTGTGTAGGGTCCCGTATACATTTCCTTAACATTGACACATAGAAAACATTATGAACTTTATCCAATGATGGAGGCAATTGCAGTCTGTAGGCTGCACTACCGATTCTAGCCAAAACAAGGAATGGTCCAATAAATCGTGGATTGAGCTTTCCCTTCCTGCCAAATCTTAGTACTCCTTTAAATGATGAAACCTTCAGAAAAACTTCATCACCAATAGCAAATTCAAGATCTCTCCTCCTTTTGTCTGCAAAACTTTTCTGTCGACTTTGTGCAGTAATCAACCTCCTCTTAATAATGGCAATCTTGTCTGACATCTGCTGCAACATCTCGGGACCTATGAGTTTTGCTTCGCCAACTTCATCCCAATACAGAGGTGATCTACATTTCCTACCATACAACGCCTCATAAGGTGTCATACCTATGGTGGACTGGTAGCTGTTGTTGTAGGAGAACTCAACCAGGGGTAAGTATCTACTCCAGGATGACTGGAAATCTAGTACACATGCCCTCAGCATGTCCTCAAGTATCTGGATAGTCCTTTCAGATTGACCATCTGTCTGTGGATGGAAAGCAGTGCTGAAAGATAACTTTGTACCTAATGTGACCTGTAAACTTTTCCAAAACCGGGAGGTGAACTTAGGGTCACGATCAGAGAGAATAGATGCAGGAATTCCATGCAACCTAATTACTTCTTGTACATAAAGATCAGCAAGCTGGTCCATCGAGTAGGTTGTCCTTACTGGTAAGAAATGGGCTGATTTTGTCAATCTATCTATCACAACCCAAATACTATCATGTCCTTTAATTGTCTTAGGTAATCCTACAACGAAATCCATAGCTATGTGTTCCCACTTCCACTCGGGAATAGGTAAAGGCTGAAGGGTACCTCCTGGACGTTGGTGCTCGGCTTTAACCTGTTGGCAAACCAAACATGACTCTACATACTTAGCAACATCTCTCTTTAAGTTTGGCCACCAATAGAGTAACTTCAGGTCTCGATACATCTTGGTGCTTCCAGGATGCACAGAAAAGGGAGACGAATGCGCCTCAGCCAAGATTAGCTTACGTAATTCTTCATCATTAGGGACATACCATCTATTTCTAAACTTCAGAATCCCCTCCTTGGAAAGACTAAACTCGGAGGTGGTGTCCTTCACCTTGTTCATTATGCCGTTAATCTCCTCAGAGTCCTTCTGTTGTGCCTCTTTGATCTTTTCTAAAACCGTTGGTTGAATGGTCAAATCGGAAAGTAAGGTTGATTACTCTGGAACTATCTCCAATCCAAACCTCTGAACTTCTGTCCTCAAAGGTATAGACATAGTTGATACAACGGGTTGTATTGTTGTTGACATCCTGCTCAATGCGTCAGCTACAGAGTTAGCCTTACCCGGGTGATACTTGATCTCAAAGTCGTAATCCTTAACAAATTCCAACCAACGCCTCTGCCTCATGTTCAATTCCTTTTGTGTAAAGAGATACTTCAGACTTTTATGGTCAAAAAACACCTCACACTGCTGTCCATATAAGTAGTGTCTCCATATCTTCAAGGCAAAAACAACAGCGGTTAATTCTAAATCATGGGTGGGGTAGTTCTGTTCGTAACTCTTTAACTGCCTAGAGGCATATGCTACAACCTTGCCTTCTTGCATCAAAACACAGCCCAAACCAACTTTTGATGCATCACAAAATACACTAAACTTTCCTTCTTCGGTTGGAAGGGTCAATACCGGGGCTGTTGTTAATTTCACCTTCAATGTCTGGAAGCTATTCTCACAAGCTTCGGTCCAAGAATATTTATTATCCTTCTTTGTCAAATTTGTCAGGGGTTTAGCTATCATAGAAAATCCTTTGATGAACTTTCTGTAATAGCCTGCCAATCCAAGGAAACTGCGAACCTCACTGGCATTCTTTGGTTGTGGCCAATCCTTTACTGCCTGAATTTTGGTCGGGTCCACTGATATGCCATTAGCAGAAACTACATGGCCAAGAAAATTAACCTTGTCCAACCAAAATTCACACTTGGACAATTTGGCATACAGCTGGTGCTCCTTCAATGTTGTCAAAACTATTCTTAAATGCTCTGCATGGTCAGCTTCTGTCCGTGAGTATATCAGGATATCGTCTATGAACACAATTACAAATTTGTCCAAATACTCCCGAAACACACGATTCATTAAGTCCATAAAGGCTGCAGGTGCATTGGTCAGTCCAAATGACATGACCAAGAATTCGTAGTGTCCATAACGGGTTCTGAAGGCTGTCTTTGGTATATCTCCTTCCTTAACTTTCAGTTGGTAATAACCTGAACGTAAATCTATTTTTGAAAACACCTTTGCTCCTTGCAGTTGGTCAAACAAATCATCAATTCGGGGTAAGGGATACTTATTCTTGATTGTCAACTTATTTAGTTCTCTGTAGTCTATGCACATTCTAAGGGAACCATCTTTCTTCTTGACAAATAAGACAGGTGCACCCTAAGGGGAACTACTAGGGAGTATAAACCCTTTGTCTACTAATTTCTGTAGTTGAACTTTTAACTCCCTTAATTCTACAGGTGCCATACGGTAAGGGTTCTTAGACACTGGTAATGCCTCGGGATATGTATCAATTACAAACTCTATTTTTCTATCAGGTGGCAATCCTGGCAAGTCATCCAAAAATGCCTCAGGAAACTCTCTGACTATGGGGATATCTTGTAACTCTATCTTATTCTTCACCCGAACATCCATTATGCTAGCTAAGTAACTCTCACAACCATTTTTCAGTAACCGGTAAATTTCTAGTGAGGATATAATCGGTATTTTGCTTATTTTAGGAATAGCTTGGAAGGAATAATGATCACCATTTGGGGGTCAAAAGTCAACCATCACAGACCTACAACTTATTGTGGCATAATGCTTAAATAACCAATCCATTCCTAATATCACCTCATACCCTTTCATGTCAATTACAATCAATTCTACATATAGTTTCTTACTTCCTAAGGACACAACATCACCTTTAACAATCTGTTCAGAATGTAGGGACTTCCCTGATGATAACATAACATCATATGGCCTTTCGGCTGGTAAAGGTTCTAAGTCATGTTGGCATACAAACAGAGTTGTTATAAACGAGTGCGTGGCTCCTGTATCTATAAGTGTGTAAGCAGCAAAACCACAGATCATAATGGTACCTGTTATGACTGTATGTTGCACGGCTTCCTCATCCTCCATCATTGCATAGACTCTAGGTGCTACCCTTGCACGGTTCGGATCTGGCGGCATGGGGCAATCTCTGACTATATGTTCAACTTTGTCACATCTGAAACAATGGCCAGAACGCAACTTGCATTCGCCGGGGTGGTTCTTCTGACAGGTGGGGCATAAGGGTGCCAGAGGCCTCTTCCCTTTTCCTTGGTCATCATTCTGGTTGAGGGGTCTCTTTATTCCTTGTTGTTGTTGTTGTGGTCCCCTGTTCTGTTGCGGCTGCCAACCTTTGTTCTGACGTGGTGGCGGCTGAGTGTCCTTTGTGAGTTTTCTTGGCTGCTCACGCTGTGCATATGCTGTTATTTCTGCCTCTTCCAGCTCCAAGGCCTTAGCCGTCACTTCACCATAGGGTACATTGTGTATTCCAGCAGTCTTTACTTTCACATACAGACTCAGCTTCAGTCCTTGAACAAATTGGTAAATCTTGTCCTCGTCATCCTCAATCATACGGGGAGCAAACCGTGATAAAACATCAAATTTGCATATGTAATCCGTCACAGAGCCGGTTTGTCGCAGATTCATGAACTCCTTCTTCTTGTTGGCCCGAACAGTCCTGTTGAAGTACTTGTCAAAGAAAGCAGTCTTGAACATCTCCCAGGTCATAGCTTCGGCATTAACGGTGTTCTGGATCGAGTCCCACCAATGTCTTGCACTTAACTCCAAATCAAAGACAGCATAGGTGACCTTATCCCCTTTCTCAACCTTTGCATACTTAAACATGTCTTCTATCTTTCGAATCCACTCCTCAGCATAAATAGGATCTGAAACATGTCCATTAAACACCGGGGGTCGAAGCCGGTGGAAACGCTCACCCCCATGATCGTGAGTTGCATTAGTACTGGAGTTGCCTTGTTCCTCCCTAGCAGTCATTAGTCGTTCTATCTGGTGAGATTGACGCATGACCAACTCTGTCAACTGAGCAATAGCATTGCTATCCTCATTGGTCTCCCTCTGCTGACCTCTAACCATTCTGAGATTCCTAGACAAATCATTACAGATATATCTTAACTTAATGACATATACTGAAATCATAAATACTTACAGTTGTTGGAGTGCTCATGTGACAGTCAGTGCTAGAAGGCAGTCTGCAGAATCGGTTTTAGAACCCGGTTTTGCTCTGATACCATAATTGTAACGACCCGGTGAGGATCGCCACAAAATTCTTGACTTTACATAAAACTTTAACTCATATTTGAACTCTTCTCTCCTTCTTTTTTTTTATGACAGTATACCTAACAGGCTTAAAGACTTCAACTTAATGGATGGAAAATTAGTCCCTCGTACCTGCTTCCAATCGACGTACAAGTTGCATGGATCTGTATGCATCAATCGATAGACATGGCACGTGCACCCCACATGACTCTTTTAAACACCTATCGGCAGATGCGAATACTCGCATCGACCGACGATCACGTGCGTCTCATTGTGACCAATTTAAAACATCTATCGATGGCTTACAAGCTCTATGTCATCGATCCACTAAACGACAAAATCATTACTTACATCATCAGGTGGTTTATTACACTACATCTGCCGATTGCAGACGACCAAATAACACTTTCATCATCCGATGGCTTATTTCACTACATCTGCCGATCGCTAGACGACAAAATAAACACTTTCATCATTTAGACGACAAAATAACACTTTCATCATCCGATGGCTTATTTCACTACATCTGCCGATCGCTAGACGACAAAATCACACTCTCATCATCCGACGGCTTATTACACTACATCTGCCGATCGCTAGACGACAAAATCACACTCTCATCATCGATGGCTTATTACACTACATCTGCCGATCGCTAGACGACAAAATCACACTCTCATCATCCGATGGCTTATTACACTACATCTGCGATCGCTAGACGACAAATAATCCGATGGCTTATTACACTACATCTGCCGATCGCTAGACGACAAAATAACACTTTCATCATCCGATGGCTTATTACACTACATCTGCCGATCGCTAGACGACAAAATAACACTTTCATCATCCGATGGCTTATTACACTACATCTGCCGATCGCTAGACGACAAAATAACACTTTCATCATCCGATGGCTTATTTCACTACATCTGCCGATCGCTAGACGACAAAATAACACTTTCATCATCCGATGGTTTATTACACTACATCTGCCGATCGCTAGACGACAAAATAACACTTTCATCATCCGATGGCTTATTTCACTACATCTGCCGATCGCTAGACGACAAAATAACACTTTCATCATCCGATGGCTTATTTCACTACATCTGCCGATCGCTAGACGACAAAATCACACTCTCATCATCCGATGGCTTATTTCACTACATCTGCCGATCGCTAGACGACAAAATCACACTCTCATCATCCGATGGCTTATTACACTTATTACACTACATCTGGCCCGATTGCTAGACGACAAAATAAACACTTTCATCATCCGATGGCTTATTTCACTACATCTGCCGAGCGCTAGACGACAAAATAACACTTTCAATCATCCGATGGCTTAGTTCACTACATCTGCCGATCGCTAGACACTAACTTAATTTATCATATCGATGGCTAAACACTCTACTCCTACCGATAGGAGAAAAACACATCTTCCGGTAGAAACTCCTACCAAAATGATTCATTCGACTTTCACATAATACAACTTAGCTAAGAAAGGCTCTTACTGGTATAACAAATTCATTCAGAGTATAAATAGTGGAAGACTTGCATGACATAAACCCTTTAAAAGAAAACATATTCTCTGTTTAGGTTGTGTGGATCAAGAGAGGATTTGTGCCGGTAAAGGGGGTTCGACAGTGAGTTTGATCTTGTTCCCTACTGCGGGTCGTATTCATGTGTCCTTCTTTGGACTGTGACATACGCCGAACCGCCCCCAACCCTCACTTAATCCACGTTGCATAAATCTTATATATACATATATATACATACATATCTTGTTCATAGAAAACATGTGTTAAAACATTTTTCTTATGCTTGGAAAACATTCATGATGCATGAACATGAGAACTTTTAACTCATCAAACTATGACAAGGATCATACCAGAGTAGATGACTTCACAACATACATAGACCCTTCAAGTGCAGGCAAGCTCATTATCATAATGTAAACATTAGACATCTAAACAACCTAGTACACCCACGATGTAGGGCTCTATTAGCCGGGAATCTTAATACATTCACTTACCTGGTCTCCTTAGCACTTGAGCTCCCTTCTCTTCAAACTTCTTCACCTAAACATTTAAATTGCAGTAGTTAAAACAAAATCCTAGTAGTTCTAGTCTCGAGTTATCCTAAGATCTAATAGCTAAGAGTCCTTCCCGAGTTCTTAGTTTAATACTCAATGTAACCCGAAATCCCAAAACCAAAACAGACGGATTCGATAATGATAACTCAGGGTTGGCTGTTCTAAATGTCCAGAATCGATTCGGAAAGACATTACTTATCTCGGGTTTCAAAATGTTCTTATTAATATTCGGTCATTGAAGAATCCAAACTTCAATACAGAGCTGGAAAACTGGGCTAATAAACTAACAAATAACCACATTGTTAAACCCGTACCTCGAGCACAAAGTAGCCGAGAAGTAGCAAGGAAACTGATCGCCGAAGGAGGGATTTCCAGCTGACAGAGAGCGAGAGCTTGGGAGAGAAGAAATCGCCGGAAGTTGGGGATGTCGGCTACAGTGGTTTAAATGAGGTTTGAATCCTTTCCTTTTTCTTTAAATACTGGCCTCAATCCTCCGATATTACAACTTTGCCACTCAACCTAGTTTAGATCCACATGTAATTAATTAAGCTTGGCATAAATCCTAAACTTCCAAGATTAAATATTTATGATCGTTAATACAGTTAAGGAAATCACCTGGCCGTTAACTCGGGTGTTACATTGAGTGTTACCGTTCATCGGTGGATGTTGTCTATCGGTGGATGTTGAGTGTTACTGTTCACCGGTGGATGTTGTCTATAAGTGGATGCTGTGTGTTACTGTTCACCAGTGGATGCTGTCTATCGGTGGATGTTGAGTGTTACTGTTCACCGGTGGATGTTGTCTACGGTGGATGTTGAGTGTTATTGTCTATCGGTGGATATTGTCTATTGGTAGATGTGGGTAGCCGACGTGTCGTTTGGCTGACTTGAGCGGTGGATGTGTGTAGTCGACGCGTCGTTCGTGTAACACCCGACATTTTCTGCCATGTAATAATCTGTTGAATTATTGTATGGATTTAAATTGCCATTATTACAATAACTATTTTATTGTAAACTTTGGAACATTTAATGGGGAGAGAACCGAACTAAAAGGTAACTAAACTAAACATTAAGTTTAAAATGCATGGAGGGGCTGTTTAGGTAAGAATTAAGGTTGGTGGGAGTAAACCAATGGATGAATGACATTTGGCGACTTGTTGAAGAAGCCATGCTATTTCTCTCCCCTCCTACGTGAAACCCTCACTTTCTCTTCTCTGCTTCCTTCCATTTCCCCTCCGTTTTCTCTCCTCCAGGCGATTTCAACCTTTCCAAAAGACTCTCATCCTCCTGTTTCCCCAGCGAAGGTAAACATCTGCTTATGCTAGTGATTTTGGACAAGATTAAAGCGAGTTTTCACTGGGGGTTTAGGGTTATTATTTCTGTGAAAACTCACTGTTTTGGATGAAAATACGCTAGTGTGTTTTCCTAAAGAGTTGAAATGAGCTTGCTGCATATTCTACAAGTTATTTGTTAGCATTTGCAGCTTGTTTAATTTCACTACATTGCAGCAAACAGGTTCGAGCATTTCCGAGATCTTCCAGCTAACCGCATCTAGGAAAAACAGGTAAGTTCATACCCGTAGGTTGGCCCTTAAGGCCCTACATCAAGGAGGTACTAGGTGTTTCCGTTCTGTCGGGTCGATTTGGGTAGAAAGAGTATAGGTTATGTTTTTAAATTGTCAATTTTCTGCATTTTCTGTTATCTGTTATCTGCCAGTTTAATTTCAAGCACCGATCATGCATACACCTTCTTCTGAAAGTTCATGCAAAAACCATTTTCTGTACACAGCTTTGAAGTTAATCAAGATAAAATCTGACTGTCTGTAATGTACTGGTTAAGTGCGGGACGAGGACTGGTCCTCTGGTTTTATCCCTCCCTGGGAATCTGAAAATAAATTGTCCCTAGCAAGGACCCTCTGGTTTTATCCCTCCCTGGGAGTCTGAAAATCTGTTGTGCCTGATAGTGCACCCTCTGTTTGCCAGTTCCCCTATAAGCCCCACTTATACCCCTCTGCCACTGTAACGTAAAGTTCTGTTCCGCCACTGTATTCTGAAAACTGCATGCATAGCATTTTGCATCACTGCATCTGTATTATGTTCTTACTGAGTTTTAGACTCATAGGTGAACTCTCTGATGTAGGTACTGAACCCGAAACCGAGGACCATGTTCCTCAAAATGATGATCTAATGTAGAGGGTGGATCGAGCTCATGGGGTGGTTGCTGCAGTCAGACACAATTTTCTGTCCCGAGGTTTAAGTTTTTTTGGTAATGTCTATATCTGTAAAGTCTTCTGTAAGTCCTGGTTTTGTTTTTGGTAGATTCTGCAATTGCATGTTAGGTTCTATACTGATTCAGAGGTTTTACTTTTAAAACAAGGTATAAGTTCTGCTGTCTCAGCTCTAGAAATCACTGTATTTGACAGTTAAGATTATATCCAAAAACATTCTGGAACTGCTTGAGTTCTCCCTTTTCAGGTCATGCATGGATGGTCTCGAATTTTAGAGCTATCCATGCAGTTTGTTTTCTTGAAATCTGTAATCTGTAATGAAGGTTTGAAACCCTTATGCCTTCTGTTTTGATGTTCCCTGCCCGTATGCCTTCCTGTTAAAGTTGTCAAGTTTTGCCTTAAAAGCTGCATCTTCCGATCACGTTCACTACTGTTTTAAGTGTACACCCACCGATAGCCACTGTTCACATTTTATCTTATTCACATCTACCGCCAAACAGTGATTTTGCCATAGGTTTTCCTTCTGTCGATTCCGTCTAGTGTCTGCATCTACCGTCTGACGTCATCCATCTACCGGCTGACGTCATCTCCTTCTGCCGATTCCGTTTAATATCTGCTTCTACCGTCTGACGTCATCCATGTTTCTGCCGATTCCGTTTAATATCTGCTTCTACCGTCTGACGTCATCCATCTACCGGCTGACGTCATCTCCTTCTGCTGATTCCGTTTAATATCTGCTTCTACCGTCTGACGTCATCCATCTACCAGCTGACGTCATCCATCTACCGGCTGACGTCATCTCCTTCTGCCGATTCCGTTTAATATCTGCTTCTACCGTCTGACGTCATCCATCTACCGGCTGACGTCATCTCCTTCTGCCGATTCCGTTTAATATCTGCTTCTACCGTCTGACGTCATCCATCTACCGGCTGACGTCATCTCCTTCTGCCGATTCCGTTTAATATCTGCTTCTACCGTCTGACGTCATCCATCTACCGGCTGACGTCATCTCCTTCTGCCGATTCCGTTTAATATCTGCTTCTACCGTCTGACGTCATCCATCTACCGGCTGACGTCATCTCCTTCTGCCGATTCCGTTTAATATCTGCTTCTACCGTCTGACGTCATCTCCTTCTGCCGATTCCGTTTAATATCTGCTTCTACCGTCTGACGTCATCCATCTACCGGCTGACGTCATCTCCTTCTGCCGATTCCGTTTAATATCTGCTTCTACCGTCTGACGTCATCCATCTACCGGCACATCTCTACAGCCAAGTTTTATTAACTTCTACCGCCTGATGTCAGCTGCATCTTCTGCCTGACGTCAGCACACTTCTACCGCCAAGTTTTATTAACTTCTACTGCTGACGTCATCTCCGCTTTTGCCTTTGAAATTTTATCATATGCCTGACGTCATCCAACTAAATCTTCCGCCAGTTTTCTGCCTACAACTTCCGCCGGTATCCACGACTTCTGCTCAGTGTTAAATTACTCCTTCCGCCCCATTTTATTGTAATTCTTTCGTTTTCCTGTTTTATCCCTTTTCTTCATTTCGGTCAACCATTTCTGTATATGATCTTCCCTAGCTAATTTTGTCACCGACTCTTGTAACTTAGTTCTAACTTAGCTCCTGTACTATCTTTCTGTGATTCTGAAATTTGTTACTCACTGTAGTTTTTCTCTCTTTGTAAATTATATGTCTAGGGTTTGCATTGACGGTGCATGTCTTCTGTCATTCGATTCTGCTTTCTATTAAAGTCTTAAAAGTTCAGACAGCTTTTCATAAGTTGTCCAAGCATTTGGTAACAGTTTTTCTGCCTTTGCGTTTTCTGTAACTCTGTCTGTTCTGTTCCGCGAAAAAAAAAAGTAGTCTCGTTTTCTGTTAAAGGTCCCGAGTGATGGCCTTTGACCCTGATCGGGTTTCAGGCTGTCACAGTTCGACTGATGTGAGTGGTGGATGTATATAGCAGAAGACGTATTCTGTCTCCACTTCTACCGCTGAGACTATTTTGTTTCTGCTTCTGCCGCTGACACTGTTTAGCGGTGGATGTCTTTTGTTTCTATTCCTATCGCTGGAACTGTTCAGCGGTAGACGTGTTCTGTTTTTTTTTTGTTTTCTTTCAATCAATTGTCTTTAATATTTTAATTAATTAATAAATGTTGTTTTATACAAATGGTTTTTCCGCTGCAAGTTTTAACATTTTAAGGGTCAAATTTTGACCGTTGAGTGAAATTTTGAAATTTTCTGAAAAAGTCATAGCTCGTTTCAGTATTATGAGTAGCGAACCGAGTTTATACAGCTCAGGGCATTACAGATTGGTATCAGAGCCTGTACCCAACTGGAAATATGGCCAACGAGGATATTGGGCCCCCCGAGAGGGGGTGATTGTGATGACCCGAATGGAGACGTATGAGGAGGAACCACCCAGTGCACCGCGAATCTCGAGTGGGACTTGTGCCGGAGGGTGACGTGCTGGGTTAAAACTCCGCGGATCCCAGGTTGGACTTGTGCCGAAGGGTTCGGTCGTAGAAAGGGGGTCGTCACAATCCCACATCGCTTTGGGAAATACTTGGAAATGAAACATATGTAAGAATACCCTCCCAAGATAGTAAGACGTGTTTTGGAGCACAATTGACAACGGATCCCATAAGAACTCCGAAGTTAAAAGTGCTTCGGCGAGAGTAGTACCAGGTTGGGTGACCGACTGGGAAGTCCTCGCCAAACAAAGCCGGGAGGGGAGGATATTGAGTTGCGGCCCAATCCCTAGAGCAGACAATATCTTACTGGGAAAAAATGGTCGTTACAAATGGTATCAGAGCTATTTAGTTAAACCGTTTAAAAGATTACTCATCAGTGCCGATCGTCGCATGGAAGTACTCCAACAACTGTAAGTGTTTATGTTAACCTTAGTTATTAGATACTTACGAGAATAATTAACCCTGTACAGGAATTTAGTAAGATGTCTAGACGACCAGGAAAACCAAGTGTACCAAGAGAGATACCAAATCCGAGACGTGAGGAAGATCCTAGTGTGATTAGGCAGCTGACAAATTTGGTGCGTCAGCAAACAGACTTAGTGCGTCAGCAGTCCGATCAGTTAGGAGTGCTGTTGAACTCAGATGTACAAGGAAGTGCCAACTCGAGTTCCAACAGTGAGCATTCAGGAGACCGATTCTGGAGGCTATAGCCTCCCACATTTACTGGAAAGTCATCCAATCCGATTGTTGCTGAGGAGTGGCTTAGGAAGATTGAGAGCATGTTCAAATGTGCCAACATTGGAGAAGGAGACAAAGACACTTTGGCAACATTTCATCTGGCTGGTGATGCTCTGCTTTGGTGGGAATCAATGGAGACCACCACCGATGTCCTGGCAATGTCGTGGGCGCAATTCAAGGAAGTTTTCTATGAGAAATATTTTAGTAGCACCGTCCAAACTTCAAAGAAAAGTTCTTGCAATTGAAACAAACGGGGTCTGTGGCTGAGTACAGCAGACAATTTGAGTCCCTGTCAAGATTAGCTGGACACCTTGTTCATAGAAATGAAGATAAGGCGTTTCAATTTGTGCATGGACTGAAGCCAGAAATTTACAGAGGAGTCAAATTTTGTGGTATTAAAGGGTTGTCATTCAGTGAAGTTGTGTCCACAGTATTGGAAGTGGAAGAAGCTGAAATGAAGTGTACTGGGCCAAAGGAAGCCCCACGAAAGTTCATCCAGCCCCACCAGCAGAGAGGAATGAAGAGGCCCAATGAAGGCCAGAGTAACCAAGAAATAGGAAGGAAGGTACAGGATACCAGGAAGTTTCCCTAGTGCCCGAAATGTTTGAAGAGTCACCTGGGAGAGTGTAGATTTGGGACGGGAAAGTTTTTCAACTGTGAGGAGGTTGGACACACGTACAGAGATTGCCCAAAGCCTAGAGTCACCCGATGCTTCAACTGTAACAAAGTCAGCCATATAAACAGGGACTGCCCAGTCTTAAAGAATG
The DNA here is from genome assembly GCA_022432975.1 of Begonia masoniana. Taxonomy (NCBI): domain Eukaryota; kingdom Viridiplantae; phylum Streptophyta; class Magnoliopsida; order Cucurbitales; family Begoniaceae; genus Begonia; species Begonia masoniana. The sequence continues at coordinate 21,157,774 of CM039514.1, forward strand.
GCCCTGCTAAGTTGAAACCGAGGATATTCTCCATGATGGAGTCGGGTGATGAAGACCAGCCTGTTGTGGTGTCAGGTACCATATTGATCAACTATGTGTCTGCTTTTACTTTAATAGATTCTGGTGCGACACATTCCTTTATAGCATCTGCGTTTGCTGTTAAGTTAGATGTACAGTTTACCCCTACTATGCATGTGTTTAATGTTACGTTACCCTCTGGTGAACGCATGCACTCTAACCAAGTGATGCTTGACAGTGATGTGTTAGTAGGGAACGTGAGTCTACCTGCTGATCTTATTATTATGGATATAATGGGATTCGATATAATCCTAGGAATCGATTGGTTGTTTAAGCATTATGCCACAATTGATTGTAGGACTGGATGATGTGCCCCGGGTCCGTGACCCAATCTCAAGTCAAGGTACGTCTTCTATCCATATTTATGCCCTAATTTGTTTGCTAATTTTGTAGGTGACAACCCATTGATTTAAAGGGGGAATTTGTCTTCCCTTAGACAAATTCATGTTTTAAGTTTTCTTTGTTTAAATTTTAGGAAACTTTAATTTTGTTTAAAACTTGTTATTTGGTAAATTTTAGCCTTTTAAAAAGTATGTTTGTAATAGTCTTTAAAAGGGGATGCTAAACCAAGCTGAACCAATTGAACCAAGGCAAAAGAATGCTGAACCAAGGCTAAACCGGCCAAACCAAGTGGAATGAAGGGCTGAACCGGACTGAATTAAAGCTGAACCAAATGCTAGAGGAGTGAACCAATCTTGGAGAAGCATTACCTGTGTGAAACCGAACCGCCAGCGTCCAACGGCTACATTTCTAGCCGTTGCCCGATGAATTTCCAGACGCTCCTCTTGCAGCTTTTTATCTTTTCTCTTCCCGATTCTCCCACTGTATTTAGCTTCCCTCCATCGTTGTAATCGGGTTAGCTATTGATGCATATTTTTGGAAATTGCAAAGGATTTTTCCTTCCCGTTCGGAGCGCTCTCCTCGAGCGAAAAAGAGAGTTTTTCTCTAGGTGCTTCATTGGCGCGTAGCGCCTGGATGAAGCTCTCGATTGCACCCCGAGCTTATAGCTGCTAGGGGGTGTTCTTAGTCCCTCTCTTCCTCTTCCAAGCAATGGAAGCAATGAAGAAAAGGGGCGAACGCCATAGTGCCCTCCGGTGAGAATCCTTCACTGGCAACGACGGATTTCTGTCACCCGCAAACTACGAGTCGTTTCTGGGTAGGTTTCGGGTCTTCAATTCGCTCCATCATCATTTCTGCACCGTTCTGAGCAATACCCACTTCTCGGTATGCGCCTCACGCCCTCCGTCTCATCTCCTCTGTGCATCTCTATTTTCAGCATATTTGAGCCTGTTTTGGGGTGTTCTTAGAGCACCGATCGTTGTTGTTATTTTGAGTCTTCCGCATGCCATTTTTAACCCCATTTGCAGGCCTGTAGCCTATCACTGGAGTAGTTAGTTTTCACCCCCTGGTGGTTTGAAACATATCTTTCAAGCTTTGAAGAAGAGTATGGAAATGACTGTTATGACTTCTATCACCACTAGACCTTCTCCATGTGGGAAGTATTTGTGCTTCTTAGCTAGCGTTTTAGACACACAACTTGTAAGAAAAATGAGTTGTTGTGAAAAATATTTCGCAAGTGTACGAGTCGCAACAAGTAATAAAGTGATAAGATAGAGTGTCGAACCCACAAGGACTTATTAATCAATAATCGAAATAATTAATCTTAATTCTAAGTTGAACACACATTTTATGATGTCAATGATTAAAATTAAATAAATAACTAAAACAATTAAAATAAACTAATGTAGAACAGTAAAGTAGATAAAATGGGATTAAATCAAATTGATAAAGACCTAGGTACTATGATTTTACCAAGACAACATTTATTTCAATCATTCGTAACTAAATTCATAAATATTCTTCCTATGTTGATGATCAATTTCACTAAATTTTATTACAATCTCTCTCGAGCATTGCATAGGTTATCTGATTAATGGGTTATCACTTCTCAATCTCAAATCCTACATTAATCAAATACAAGTAAATCAAGAAATTATAATGATCACATCAATACCGTAACTATCTCTAGCCTACGTATATTTATGACATTAATTTCAGTGCGTCGGTATTTATCACCTCTCGGTCTCAAAACACCCCAAAATTCATGTAAAGATTGGCCAGAAATTTACAGGCTTTAAGAACAGAAATTAAATGTACCAACAATATTGGAAGAAATATTCATAAAATATAATTAAACGAAGAACATAAAATAATCATCGTCTGGCTACATCGTAGCCCTAGAATAAAAGTTAGTTCATACCACATGAGAAGAAAACAAAAATATAATTAAAAGTAAACATAGTTTTAACAAAAGAAATAAAATAAAAACACTGAATATCGCCAACTCTTCGTGAATAATCGCCTTGAAATTGCTTCTCTGTGAAAATCTCTTTAGAATTTTTCAATAAATCTTGCTTGCCAAAACGCCGAATGTTTTCTTTGCCTCTTCCTTCTTAGGTTTTTTAATTCCTTCTCTTTGATATATCAATGGACGAGATTTCATGTTCCCTTCGATTAACGGTGTAGATTAAAAGAGATCAGCTTTCCAAAATCATCGGCGATCGATCGCAGGAATGTGGCGATCGATCGCAGGAATGTGGCGATCGATCGCCCCTTGTTTCCTTATTTTCCTTCAGCCGATCAAGTGCGGTGAACGATCGCTTCTTCTTTGTATTAACTTTCCTCCTTTTCAGCCAATCCATCTCTGAAGTGTGGCGATCGTTCGGTACCTTCTCTTCTGCCGATTGATCACAGCAATGCGCATGCGATCGGCATCTTCTCTGGTTTGTGCACAATCAATATTCTCTCCAGCCGATCAATTGCCTGGAATGAGCGATCGATCGGCACCTGTTCTGTGTGAAGTTTTGCCAATTCATTGTAAAGTTCTGCCGATCAATCGCAGCAATAAGCGATCAATCGGCATGTTTTCTGTTTCTCTCCTCCATCGATTTTTTACTTCTTTCTTTTCTTTCAATTTTTGTTCCTCTTCTTCTTTTCTTCCTTCCCCATGTTCTAATTAAATTTTCTGCATACTTTCACAAAATATATCAAATCTCTTCAAACACTTAAGAAAAACTTATCGAATCAAGTGTAAAAATTATAAATAAGTGTGTAAAATACACACTTATCACACCCCCAAACTTGAATGAAAGCTTGTCCTCAAGCGAACAAAAATACAGCTCAGTTAAAACAAAGAGATAATCTCAAACAAATATAAAATGCTCAACATACTGTAATGGTCAAACAATCTGAATCAAGGTTTTTCGTAAATCGTCTCAGCTTAAACAAATTCATATTAAAAACACCGAGTTTAACACTTTGCAAAAGAAATAACTCATAATAGCACATTGACAATAGCTTACATAAAAATCTTCGTGTGTGTGTGCGTTCATTCTTATTTTCTCCTAATTGTTGGTTCTATTAATGTAGCTACAGGTAGGGGATGTATTCTCATTTCGCTCGGGACTCACTCCATTCACTCTAATCACTCACCAGCTTTGCCCACTATCCAACTAATAGCAATTATCCATTAACCAAAATAAAAGTTGATAGGTCTTTAAAAGCTTATAATGTAACACCCGACAACTTCAACCAGGTGACTTCCTAACTGTATTAACGGTCATGAATATTCAATCTTCACGGTTTAGAATTTTATGCCAAGCTTAATTAATTACATGTGGATTTAAACTAGGTTGAGTGGCAAAGTTGTAATAATGGGGGGTTGAGACCAGTATTTAAAGAAAATGGAAAGGATTCAAACCCCAATTAAACCTCACTGTAGCCGTCATTACTCTCGGCGACTTTCTCTCCCGAGCTCTCGCTCTCTGTCAACTAGAAATCCCTCCTTCGACGATCGATTTCCTTGCTTACCTCTCGGCTACTTTGTGCTCGAGGTACGAGTTTGGCAATGTAGCTATCTGTTAGTTGTTAAGCTCTTTTTTCAGCTATATATTGAAGTTTTGGATTCTTCAATGGCCGAGTAATAATAAGGACATTTTAAAACCCGAGATTAGTAATGTCATTCCGAATCGATTTTGGACACTTAAAATAACCAATCCTGATTAATCGAAGTTGAATCTAGCTGTTATATTTTTTTTTAGATTTCAGACTGTGCAAAGAGAAATTAGACTAAGGGATTCGGGAATGATTTAAGCTATTAGACTCTAGGGTGGCTAGTGATTAGGACTATTAGGATTTTATTTTAACTATTGCAATGTAAATGTTTTAGGTGAAGAAGTCTGAAGAAAAGGAGCTCAAGTTGCTAAGGAAACCAGGTAAGTGAATGTGTAGGATTCCCGGCCAATAGGGCCCTACATCACAAGGATACTAGGTAGAAACTGATACGATAATTAGAAGTTGTTTAAGCTACTGCCTGTTACTTATGTTGATGTTTGACTAATGATATGATTTCACGACGGATGAATGCACTATTTTGTAGCTTGATGAATTAAGAGTTCTCATGTTCATGCATAAGGAATATTTTATGCATATGAAAATGTTTTTAAGAGCATGTTTTCCTCATGACCAAGATAACAATGTAAAACTTATGCAACGTGAATTAAGTGAGGGTTGGGGGCGGTTTGAAGTATGTCACTGTCCAAAAGCAAAGACCATGTTTACGACCCGCAAGGGACTATGTACACTCTCACTGTCAACCCCCTTTACTGGCACAAATCCTCTCTTAATCCACACAATATGAACAAGGAATATGATTGAAGAATATGAATGATGAATATCAATGATGAGCATGAATGATGATTATGAACGATGAATACGAATAATGAATAAGAATGGAGATTTTGTGTATGAATACAAACAAGAAAAGATTCATGAGCATTTGTTTCTCAAAATGAGCATTCATGCATACTTGTTAATATTGCATTCCTTACTAAGAATTAGGCTTATAGTTTAAACCTTATGATGTAGGTGAAGATTTAGCAGGTGAGGATTCCAAATTCTGTGATGATGTCTAAGGCCGGTTGCAGGATGGTGCTCAGGGTGGAAGTCTGTGGCTGGCAGGCGAATATGGCCCGTAGTTAAGCTCATAAAGTGTCAGTAAGATTTATGATAAACTGACGTTCAAGTAAAATGAGATTTTCCTTTGAATACTGGATTTTATGATTGTCTGGTTAAATTACTGAGTTTGTGAATGTCTATAAGGATATAGAACGTGTTATCTAACTAAGTCTTCCGCCATAAGAATTCTGAATGAGTTTCTGTCTTTTATCTATAAGAGTGATGAGTCATCGAAATTTAGAGTTTGTGTATATTTGCATTCCCCGATAGATGTTAAGCTATCGGATGATGAGAGTGCTATTTTGTCATCTAGTGACCGGCAGATGGAGTGTATTTAGGTTACCGGATGATGTAAATGTTATTTCGTCGTCCAGTGACCGGTAGGTGTAGTGTGTTTAAGCTATCGGATGATGAGAGTGCTATTTTGTCATCTAGTGACCGGCAATGGAGTGTATTAGGTTACCGGATGATGTATGGAGTGTATTTAGGTTACCGGATGATGTAAATGTTATTTCGTCGTCCAGTGACCGGTAGGTGTAGTGTGTTTAAGCTATCGGATGATGAGAGTGCTATTTTGTCATCTAGTGACCGGCAGATGGAGTGTATTTAGGTTACCGGATGATGTAAATGTTATTTCGTCGTCCAGTGACCGGTAGGTGTAGTGTGTTTAAGCTATCGGATGATGAGAGTGCTATTTTGTCATCTAGTGACCGCAGATGGAGTGTATTTAGGTTACCGGATGATGTAAATGTTATTTCGTCGTCCAGTGACCGGTAGGTGTAGTGTGTTTAAGCTATCGGATGATGAGAGTGCTATTTTGTCATCTAGTGACCGCAGATGGAGTGTATTTAGGTTACCGGATGATGTAAATGTTATTTCGTCGTCCAGTGACCGGTAGGTGTAGTGTGTTTAAGCTATCGGATGATGAGAGTGCTATTTTGTCATCTAGTGACCGCAGATGGAGTGTATTTAGGTTACCGGATGATGTAAATGTTATTTCGTCGTCCAGTGACCGGTAGGTGTAGTGTGTTTAAGCTATCGGATGATGAGAGTGCTATTTTGTCATCTAGTGACCGCAGATGGAGTGTATTTAGGTTACCGGATGATGTAAATGTTATTTCGTCGTCCAGTGACCGGTAGGTGTAGTGTGTTTAAGCTATCGGATGATGAGAGTGCTATTTTGTCATCTAGTGACCGCAGATGGAGTGTATTTAGGTTACCGGATGATGTAAATGTTATTTCGTCGTCCAGTGACCGGTAGGTGTAGTGTGTTTAAGCTATCGGATGATGAGAGTGCTATTTTGTCATCTAGTGACCGGCAGATGGAGTGTATTTAGGTTACCGGATGATGTAAATGTTATTTCGTCGTCCAGTGACCGGTAGGTGTAGTGTGTTTAAGCTATCGGATGATGAGAGTGCTATTTTGTCATCTAGTGACCGCAGATGGAGTGTATTTAGGTTACCGGATGATGTAAACTAGTGACCAGTAGATGTAGAGTGTTTAAGCTATCAGAAGATGTAAGTATAGTTTTTGTCGTCTAGTTACCGGATAATGTGAGTAATTCCTTGTCGTTTAGTGCTCGAGTAACGTTTTAACTGGTCACGCGAGGCGCACATGACCACCGGTCGATGTAGCTTAAAGTTGTGGACATCTGGCGATAGATGTTCGAGACTGAGCAACGTCTTTTGGACACGTGTAAGGTCCGTGATCACCGGCAGATGCCTTTCACTAGATGGGGTGAGATGTGTCGCGTGGTGGGCACGTGACCGTCGGTTGATGTGAGTTTTCTTTCCATCGGTAGATGCAATTCAAGAGATATCTTTTTTAAAAAAAAAATAATAACATGAATAATGAACAAAGTATAGAAAGTAAGACCAAGATGATTTAGAGGTTAAATTATGAATTAAGTGGCGACTCCAATTGGGGTTGTTACATATAATGTAGGGCGAGGTTAAAAAGTTATGAATTTTAGGGATACAAACGTATAATCAGAGAACACCCCATCCTTATTTCCCCCACTCATTATTTTCTTCTCAGTATTCGATCACTCATTGAACTTGTTCAAACTTTCGTTTGATCTCTCACCCCCAAACTTACTTCATTCAATATCATTCAGCTAAACTCCTTTGTCATAGCTACAAATTAAAATACAACAAACTGGAAAATAAAACGAAACTTTTGAACTTTTTGGTTTTCGTTTTTTTTTCAACTTAGAATAACAATAGAAAAACAATGCAAAGCAGAAAATAAATCAACAGATGACAAAGGAGCTTGTATTCATCCTCACCACTACTCTCCTTCAAATATATCAATAAAACTCGTGTTCTCTTAGAAAAGGTAGGAAAATCTGTATGCGGCTAGGCTGACATAGGTACAATTGAATGGTAAATAATCGGCTCAAAAGGGTGACTATGGGTGTCATTGGATGACACAAAATGGTTAGCTATGAAGGCTCAAACAGTTCAATGATGGCCTACGTCATTCTCTTATTCGTGAAAACTTCAAATTGCATTTGTGGATATCAGGCAAAACTAAGAAGGATTTTCCTCACAATGTCTTCGTATAAAAGCATTTGACTGGAGTTACACTCCCTCACCGTGTTTATGCTCGTTCACTCCCTTACAGTGTTTGGGTTTCACTCTCAGTAGGCTACACAAATATCACCAACACATAGGATCAAATAAGAATAAAACGTGCTCAAAGTTGTGAAGATAGCTATGTCTCCTCTAATCAATGCAAACTAAAACAAGTTACTCTTTTACTCAGTATATCACAAGAAGTTTAAAACATGAATTTATTCCGTTTAAATCATCATTGACACCTCAACCAAGAATTCAGAATGCATAACCATATGAAATGTAGTAGAGTACTATAGCAGATAATTCAGTCAGTAGATAATTCAGTCAGCAGATAAGTCAGTCAAACTAAAAGCACCCCCAAACTTAAAATCAACATTGTCCTCAATGTACGCAAAACATACAAGAAAAATAAGAAAAAGATTAGGGTACCTCAAGTTGAGCCTGGCATGTCGTCGTCCTCATCCCCTGGTGGAGGGGTATACGGCTGAAATAACTGCTCTGGATAATAAGGAAAAGGTGGACTCGATTAGGTTGAGTAGCCATGGTGAGCATTAAACGAGTCCAGGTACTGAGCCGTAAATTGAGCATGCGCCAGTTGGCGTGACTGGAGGTCGATCAGACGAAGCTCCACTTGGGATTGCCGGGTCATTAGTGTGTCCATCATGCTCCCAATATCATCTAATGAGTAGGATTTAGGGGGTGCGGAGGAAAATGATGCGCCTAGATTTGGTTGTGTAGCATGCTGGTTTTCATAACGCTTTTTCGTGCGAGCTTCTCACTGAGCGTCGCGTTCGTGAGCCAAGGCAGGATTGACATATGGAAAGAATTGAGAATTAGGATTACGCCATACTCGAGGCAAAGGCAGCGGCTGAGGAGGGATAGTCGCATTGACATCATGTTCATCGAATCCTAAACCACTGTCTCGGGCGTCCCCGTAAGACCAATTGGCGATGAATGCAATATTCGGTGTGTTGTACACCGCCTGCTGGATCCAGGGTTTGTCGGTGGAGCTCATAGGGACATTGGCGGCTGCGCATAGATGTGTGATTAGAACTGGGTGTACATGCCCACCAGTGCCCGACCCTTTACCGCATGAAATAATGTTCCGGTGGATCAGCTGCCCGACATTGATTGACCGCCCTGTGGGAATGCAATAGAGCACCACTACCCGTTCTTTAGTTAATTCTGATTTCTGCGAAGTGGGCATCAAGTTGCCTCGGATAAATTTGCACCATGCTTGTGCGTAGCGATTGAGGCAGCTTGAGATAATGTGAAGTGGTTTAGCACGGTCCTGTGTAGAATAAATCCAAGTAGAGCCCCTGTGACCCATCTCACGTAGAATTAACTAATAATCCGGCCCGGCATCCATCATCGTTTGAAAGTCGTCCGGTGCGTCATTGTCTAGGCCCAGATAAGTATTGATGGCTTCAGCTGAAAAATTGATGAGTTTACTCCGAACTCTTACTGGCCCCTCAGTGTTGCCTGCTTTGATATTGGCATAAAATTCATGAACGGCATTCACGTTCGCGTCACCTCCTAGAACAACAAGTGTCTCCCATCGTCGTCCTTGGAGCGTGGTCAAAATGTGTTCGTCAAGCTCTGAAGGTTGGAATTCCACTTCACATATAATCGCTTTGTCTTTGGTCATGAATTCCTTAAAATAATTGGCTGTGGCGAGGCTGATAAATGAATGTTGGATGGGGCCGAAAGCTACTGAACAAGTATTGGCTCGTGATCGTTTTGGCGGCATTGTGGAAGAGTTCACAAAATAAATAACCTGTCACTGCACATATGAACCAAACAAATCCAACAAGCATACATACGTATGACAGTTAAGCACATGGAGAAAAGCAATGAATAAATTGGAAGAAACACAATGCATAATTACCAAGTCTACCTGATTCAGTCAATTCACCGAACAATTGGTGGGCATATATAATACCGGTGGAACTATAGCTAAACAATAATAGTGCTCATCCTCAAAATGAAAGAAAAACACAATAGCACTAGCAATTGGATGGTCACAGCAAGCCAACAGTTAATGAATGCCAAAGAGTTGCATAAAATGACCAAAACTAGAGCGAAAAATGGGCGAGCAGTCAGAAACTCCACAGTGCGAGAAAAAGAAAAGAGGTCAGTGAGAGAGATGTACCTGTAGTGAAAGAGCCCGATTGGGTGTCTCTGAAAATGTCGTTAGGAATGACCCACAATTTGTGCTGAACGCTCGCGGGTGAGAACGGAGAAAAGGGGTTAGGGATTTGAATCAGCGAGAGAGAAATGTGAGGGTTGCGAATGTTCGCCAGCTATTAAAATGAAATTAGAAGCACCGATCGATCACCTGGAATGAGCGAACGATCGGCACCTCTTCTGTTTTGGAAAATAAAATAGGCATGCTGGGCCGAACGCTCGCCAGAATGAGCGAACGTTCGGCACCCTCTCTGTTTCAGAGAAGCGAAAATTCCCCCTTTTTTTTGTTTTGTTTTTTGTTTTGTTTTTTTTTAACCAAATACTTAACTAATAATATAAACTACAAATAACTCAGTAAAATGAAGAAATGCAAACGTAAAATGCAACTACGAAAAATGAAATAAAAAGAAAATAAAAATAAAGAAATAAAAATAGAGGAAAAGAAAAAAATAAAATAAAATAAAGGAAAATAAATAACTAATGTGTTACCTCCCACCGAGTGCGTGTTTTAACGTCATCAGCTTGACGATGTGCTGCGTCAAAATTAATGGAGAAGGATAACGAATTTTGCACGGTCGAATACACCGCCCCAATACGGTTTTAATCTTTGACCGTTAACCTTGAAAGTAGATTGATCTTCACCTTTAATTTCAACAGCACCATGAGGAAACACTGTAATAACCGTGAATGGGCCTGACCATCGTGATTTGAGTTTTCCGGGAAATAATCAAAGTCGAGAGTTAATTAATAGTACTTGCTGGCCTGGTGAAAATTCTTTCAAGACAATATGTTTATCATGCCACACCTTTATCTTTTCTTTATAAATTCTCGAATTCTCATAAGCTTCTCGTCGAAATTCATCAATCTCGTTTAACTGTAATATTCGTGTTTCACCAGCTGCTTGTAACTCCAAGTTGATTTTTTTTATAGCCCATAAGGCTCGATGCTCTAACTCCACTAGAAGATGACATGCTTTGCCAAACACCAAACGGTATGCAGACATACCTAATGGTGTTTTAAAAGCTGTTCTATATGCCCAAAGAGAATCATCTAGCTTTCAGGACCAATCATTACGAGATGAACTTACCGTCTTTTCCAGAATTTGCTTGATCTCTCTATTCAAAACCTCGGTTTGACCATTAGATTGCGGATGATAACCGAGAGCCTTGCGATGCTTTACACCATATTTCAACAATAAAGCTTCGAATTGCTTATTACAAAAATGCGTACCTTCATCACTGATAATAGCCCGAGGAGTACCAAATCGTGTGAAAATATTTTTGCGAAGAAAATTGAGTACCACATTACCGTCATTAGTTGGGGTAGCAGAAGCCTCCACCTATTTTGATACATAACTGCCAGGAGAATATATTTATGATTGAAAGAAGTAGGAAACGGACCCATGAAATCGATTCCCCAAACATCAAATAATTCAACCTTCAGAATATTGGTCAAAGGCATCTCATCTCGGCGTGAAATATTGCCAGTACGTTGGCAACGGTCACAGGACATAGCAAATAAATGAGCATCTTTAAAAAGGGTAGACCAAAAGAAACCACATTGTAATACCTTTGCTGCTGTTCGCTTGCCACCAAAATGGCCCTCATACTCTAGTGAATGACAATGCTTTAAAATATCTTCCACCTCGTCTTCTGGAATACACCACCGTATACCTGATCCGCACAATGCTTGTAAAGAAAGGGATCATCCCAATAATATCTTTTTAAATCAGCAAAAAATTTCTTCCTCTTATAAGCTGAAGGCTCGACAGGCAGAACACCACTAGCAAGGAAATTGACAATATCGGCGTACCATGGTGTAGTATCGACGCTAAAAAGTTGTTCATCTGGAAAAGTATCAACAATAGGTACTCCATCATCTGTCACATGTTCTTGAGGTTCGAGTCTTGACAGATGATCTGCCACTAGATTTTCTGTGCCCTTTTTATCTCTAATTTCCAGATCGAACTCTTGTAGTAGTAAAACCCATCGAATGAGGCGAGACTTTGCATCTTTCTTAACCATAAGGTATTTAATGGCTGAATGGTCAGTGAAAACTATTACCTTATTGCCAATAAGGTATGGCCGGAATTTATCAAAGGCGAAGACCACTGCAAGTAATTCCTTTTCCGTGGTGGCATAATTCAACTGGGCATCATTGAGGACTCGACTGGCATAAAAAATAGTGTGAAACAGTTTATCTTTGTGCTGCCCCAAAACTGCTCCAATGGCAAAGTCGCTTGCATCGCTAGAAAAATTTTAAATGGAAGATCTCAATCCGGTGCTACAACAATAGGTGCAAAAGTGAGCTTCTCTTTCAATAAATTGAATGCAACTAAACACTCGTCATCAAAATGGAAATCCACCCCTTTTTCCAGCAAATTACATAATGGCTTGGTGATCTTGCTAAAGTCCTTGATGAATCAATGATAGAATCCGGCGTGTCCCAAAAAACTCCTCACTCCCTTAACTGAAATAGGGGGTGGTAGCTTCTCAATCGTATCAATCTTGGCACGATCCACTTCTATCCCTTTGGATGATATTCGATGGCCTAATACAATACCTTCACGAACCGTGAAATGACATTTTTCCCAATTTAACACCAAATTTGTTTCCGCACAATGTTGAAGCACCATATTCAGATTCTCCAGACAATGATCAAAAGAAGACCCAAAAACAGAAAAATCATCCATAAATACCTCAATAATGCGCTCAACCATGTCAGAAAATATTGCTATCATGCATCGTTGAAAAATGGCCGGAGCGTTACAAAGACCAAAGGGCATCCGTCGAAATGCAAAGGTGCTATATGGGCATGTAAATGTAGTTTTCTCTTGGTCTTCGGGAGCTATGGAAATTTGATTGTATCCAGAGTAACCATCAAGAAAACAATAAAAGTCGTGGCCTACGAGCCTGTCAAGCATCTGATCAATAAACGGTAGCGAGAAGTGATCTTTTTGTGTAGCCTTGTTTAATTTCCTGTAATCCATACATATGCGCCAACCGGTAATAGTGCGAATCGAAATTAGCTCATTATTTGCATTTTGCACAACTATCATCCCGCCCTTTTTCGGTACAACTTGAACAGGGCTAACCCATGGACTATTAGAAATTGAATATATCACCCCGGCATCTAACCACTTTAAGATTTTTTTGCGCACTACTTCTTTCATGGTGGGGTTGAGACGTCGTTGGTGTTCCACTGATGGCTTGTGACCTTCTTCCATAAGAATTCTATGTATACAAAAAGATGAGCTTATTCCCTTTAAATCTGCCAAACTCCACCCAATTGCCGATTTGAATTTTCGGAGAACTCGTAGTAATTTCTCTTCTTCTTCTGTAGATAGATCAGCAGAAATGATTACCGGTAACGAAGATGTGGCCGGTAAGTATGCATATTTTAAATGGGCTGGCAGAGTCTTTTGTTCTAACACCAGTGGTTGCTCAATGGATAGTAACATGCATGATGGGCCTTCCCCCAAATTTTCATAATACTTCCTCTTGTTTGGCTCAAACGAGTCCATCCACATCGCATACCCACGTGCTTCATTGACCTCTTCCAGAAAATAATTCTGCTCAAACACACAAGCTTCTAAAGGGTCATCTAGTTGACGTGCAACTTCATCTATTGTGGACTCGATAACGTCAACGCGAAAAACATCACTGCTATCACCTGGATATTTCATAGCTTTGAAGACATTAAATTTAACTTCTTCATCCTGCACTCTCAAACTCAATTCACCTTTTTGTACATCAATAAGTGCACGACCCGTAGCAAGGAATGGTCGACCTAAAATAATCGGCACATTTCGATCTTCTTCCATTCAAGCACAATAAAATCAGCAGGGAATATGAATTTGTCAACTTTTACGAGCACATCTTCAATTATTCCTCTCAGGTGTTTAATAGAGCGATCAGCCATCAATAATGTAACCCCTGTTGGCTTTGGCTTCGCCTAGATTGAGTTTCCAGAATATAGACAAAGGCATCAAATTAATACTTGCCCTCAAATCGCATAGTGCCCTAGTAAATACAGAATTGCCAATCTCGCAGGGTACCGTAAAACTTCCCGGATCTTTTAATTTTTTAGGGAGTTTCTTCTGAATGATTGCGCTGCACTCTTCTGAAAGAGCAATAATACCACACTCCTCTATTTTCCGCTTGTGGGAGAGACATATCTTTCATAAATTTTGCATAACTCGACATTTGCTCCAACACATTGGCAAACGGAATATTAATATGGAGCTTTTTTAATCTTTGTGGAAACGGCACCGAAGGTTGTGGATGAGATGGTGGTGACTTTTGAACTTGACCGGCATTGGGCTCCTCATTAATAGCTTGTGGCACGTGTTTCTCCTTTTGCAATGGTTCAACTACTGTTCCCTTTCGAGTGGTGATTGCATTACAATGGTTATTCGGATTCACCTCTGTGTTACTGGGTAGTGAGCCTTGAGGCCTTCCATTAACAATGCTTGCAAATTGACCAAGTTGATTTTCAAGACTACGAATTTGAGCTGATTGATTTTACATAACAGTACGAGTTTCGGTCATAAACTGCATAAGGGCTATTTCAAGATCATTTTTCTTTTCAACTGGTTGAGATGGACCGGGTTGAGATGCTTGAGGCATTTGCATCGCATTTTGAGAATTCCTCCATGAAAAATTCGGGTGTTGTCGCCATCCTGGGTTATAAGTGTTGGAATTGTGATTACTTTGCCGATTAAAATTACCCATATAGTTAGCTTGTTCTGCGGGTTCACTCGACATAGGATTGCCCTCTTGACATTCTTCACTCAAATGTGGTCCTTGACACCATTGACAGTTAACTGTTGACGTTTTCCTTACACTCGCGGCGGCCATATGAGATTCTTGGAATTGTTTAGCTAATGAAACAACTTGTAGAGTTAAAGCTGTAACACCCGGTTCTATCGAACTAATTCTTTATTCTCTTAATTAATGGTACACTTTATTTGGTAATAATAAAAGTAGGGTTAATGGATTACTAGGCAAGGGCATGAGGGTAATTGAAAATTTAAAAGTGGATAACGTATCTAAGGAAAGAGGTTTTGGGTTTAATGCACTATAGCCGCCACTGTTTCCCAAATCATTTTCGACTGTCAGCTCCTCAGCTCATCAGAGTGCGCTAGGAGGTCCTTATCCGATTTTTCCTTCGACTTAGGTGAGTTTTACTAAGGTAACTTACTGCATTATGATTATAGACGATAGAGGGGTATCGTAGATGCATGTTTCTAGGAAATGCAAGGCGTAGTAGTTGAGTCGGGTCTCGCATGAATCGGGGATGCACATAGGAAAGAGTCTCAAACTAGCTCCTAGGGTTTCTGAATGGTATAGGATGAGGTCAGTGAAGATCTAATTGGTATTCTGTTTATGACTTTAGGTGAGCAAGGCTTCCAAAGTAGTTGAAATTGAGCTTTTCCAGGGAGCCAGGTAAGTAAAGTATGCTTGTGCCTTCGGGCCTACATCACAAAACAGTAGGATTGTATATGCTTGATTGTGGTTGTATGTCATTCATCATATTTTAAAAATATACGAAAATGAATTTACATGAAATGGCATGGTAAGGAATGAACAGACTGTAACAGTTGTTAAGGGAACTAATTCGCCCCTTAATCAAGAGAGAGGATGTATGACTTTGGGGGAAGTGATCCAAAACCCAATTTCACAGGGGGATCTGAACAGTTTGTTAAGGGAACTAGTCTGCCCCTTAATCGAGAGAGAGGACGTATGACTTTGGGAGAAGTGATCCAACTCCCAATTTCACAGGGGGATCAGAATAGAAACGAATGCAAATGCAAATGAGATGAGAAAGTAGAAATTTGTATGTTTAGGAATTTATGTTCAGCATTTCATTCATTACTGCTTTACTTACTTAGCATTAGGCTAATAGATGAGTTTTGTGATGTAGGTGTTGAGCTTTCAACAGGTGAATTCCCTGAGTTTACTGAGGAATAGCTGAAGTTGGAGGAGCACTTCTATGCTACGGTAAGGTGCTCTGATGAGGCGGTTTAACTTTTGTCTGAATGAGAGTTTTCAGTGGTTAGGTATTCTGATGAAGTGTTCTGAGAATTTTAATGTTAGTTGTAACACCCGACAATCTCTGCTAGGTGATTTTCTTAACGGAATTAACTGTCACCTTTATTATTAATACTTGAATTTAATTTTAATGCCAAAGCTTATTTGATTTCTAATTTTGGGGTGGCAAAATGGTAATTAGGAAGGATCTTATTAATATAAATAGAAAATAGAAACCTTAAACCTCACTAAAACCTTACTGTAACCGACATTCTCCTCTGCGATTCTCGTCCTTCCAGAGCTCTCTCTCAGCCAGTAGTCCTTTCATCAACTACCGACTCTTCATCCTTCTCGCCGATACTCAGCTTACTAGGTAAGGCTTCGACAATGCAGTGGTTGTATATCCATTTAGGTGTTGGTTTGAGTTAGAGGTTGAGATTCGAGTTTGCCTAATAATGAATAGAATCGGAGTATTATTAGCTATTAACGTAGTATTTATGATTTTGATGATAATAAGTAGGAATTATGAATGTTGGCTGAGCTCGGGTAGTTAGAGAATCCGATTTCCCTTACTGATAAACTAGAATTTCTATGCGTACAAGGTGTTCAATAAAATGTCTGAATGAGATAAGTTAGATCTTTAGGAATCTTCCTTGGTTAGGACTTTACTAGTTTTGAGTTTAGATTATTAGGATTTTTATTTTAACTACAATGTAATGTTTTAGGTGAAGAAGTCTGAAGGAAAGGAGCTCAAGTTGCTAAGGAAAACCAGGTAAGTGAATGTGTAGGATTCCCGGCCATTAGGGCCCTACATCATAAGGAAGCTAGGTAGAAACTGATACGATGATTAAGAGTTATTTAAGTTATTGTCTGTTACTTATGTTGATGTTTGTTTTAAGTTAGTAAGATGGTTTGTATTTGGATGATTTACGGATGTTTGAGAACTATGTTATGTGATGTTCTATTAGAATCTATAAAGTTAACTATCTAGTATGGTAATTTCCATAGTTTGATGATTTAAGAGCATTCATGTCATACATCATGATTTACTCCTCAAGCATATGAAAATGATTTATGAGCATGTTTTCCTCATGAACAAGATATGAGAATGAATATGAAAACGATCTCAAACAACATGATTAAGTGAGGGTTGGGGGCGGGTTGACGCATGCCACAGTCCAAAGAGGGACCATGAATACTATCCAAAAGGGAATATGATCAAAATCACTGTCAACCCCCCTTTTACGGCACAAATCCTTCCTTAATCCATATGATGAAAACGATGAACAGAAGCAAGAATGATAAATGATCATGAACATGTTTTCTCTCAACTGTACATTCATGAATACATGTTAGTTTGCATTCCTTACTAAGCATTAGGCTTATAGTTTAAACCTCATGATGTAGGTGACGAGTTTTCAGGTGAGGATCTCAAAGCTAATGAGGATGTTTAAGCTCGGTTGCTGGAAGGTGCTCAGGGTGGAGATTTGTGGCTGGCAGGCGATATTGACCCGTGGTTATGCTCACATTAAGTCAGTAAGATTTATGAAAGACTGAAGTCTGTGTAGGATGAGATTTCTTTTTATAACATTGGGATGTTGGAATTTGCCTATTTGATCTCTGAGCCCAAGGAATGATTTAAGTTTATAGAATGAACTGCTTAATTAAGTCTTCCACTTCACGCATCCTGAACGAGTCTGTGATTTTTATTCGTTTAAAGTTTATGCCTACCAAGTTGATATCTATGAGAGTCGGGGTACTTTTATGTTGATTGAAGTTGCTTGATGAATATCATGTTTTACTGCTGAGTGATAGGAGTCAGATGAGTGTATCATCCGGCTGACGTCATCGGCGGATGTCGAATGATAGAAGTTGATCGATTGAGTCTTCCGGTTGACGTCATCGGATGATGTCGACTGTTTACTCACCGGATGATGTAAGTAAAGTATTTATTCGTTCGTTCCCCGGATGATGTCTCCTGTCGGATGAGGTAAGTGAGTCACGTGCATTGCACATGTCCACCGGATGATGCCTTTGATGGATGAAGACATCATCAGGCTGACGTCATTGGTGGGTGGTGAATGATTGTTGATCACCGGGCGATGTAAGTGTTGTCTTTACCGGATGATATAAGTAATGTTTTGTCGTTTAGTGACCGGGCGATGTAGGTATTCTCTTTACCAGACGATATAAGTAATGTTTTGTCGGTTAGTGACCGGGCGATGTTTTAATTATGCACGTGAAACGCCAGTGTCCGCCGGCAGAGGTGTAATGTATTTCGCTGCTGGGCGATGCCTAATGAATCACGTGTGATGTCTTGAACTAAGTTATGATTTAAAAGAAAAATATAAAAAAAAAAAAGAGAACAATGGAATGTAAGGATATATATGGTCAATTCTAAAATAGTCATGATTTGGTCTCGGCCTTACTGGGGTCGTTACATTAGTAGAAGTTTGATACTTCTTTAAACGCTTCTGTGATCTTCTTTTCCATATTTAGAAATATGATTTGATTTCGATTGTAGCTTGCTATTCTGAATTTTTAAGAATTTTGGATTTGTGTTGATCAGAATGATTTCAGCAAAATGTACAAAATCGTTTAACAGTTGGGTTTACTCCTTATTAGAGTCTCTTTTTTTTTTTGTCTATCGGTAGAAGTTGGGTGTTTTGCCAGCCGGCGGATGTTGGAGGATTGAATCATCCGACTGACGTCATCGGAAGATGTCTTCAGTAGAGGCCATCGGATGATGTCTTCAGTAAAAGCCATCAGAAGATGTGGCAATAAGTTTGTCGTTTTGTGATCGGTGTGAGTTTGATGAACGAATCATCCGGCTTACGTCATCAGTAGAAGTGTATAAAAAGTTTGTCGTTTTGTGATCGGTGTGAGTTAGATGAACGAATCATCTGGCTTACGTCATCGGTAGAAGTGTATAAAAAGTTTGTCATTTTGTGATCGGTGGAAGCCTTCAGTGTTCTGTTTCCGCCCCTTTTCGTTGACTTTGTTTAGCTGCAGATGTGTTTGACTCTTATGATTTTCAAGTTTTCACGCTTAAGTCTCGATCTCTTCTGGCCGAATTATCTCTTAATATTTTAACCGATTATTCAAACATTGTTTTATAGCTTTACTTAATTCTGTTTGCTCAAAAGAATTTCCGCTGCAAGATTTTAAATGTTTTGAGATTTTAGAAAATGTCAAATTTTGACTTACAAGCGAAGTTTTAAATTTGGTCCAAAGTTTCTCAGTTATGTTCGGTTTATGTGTAACGAACTGGGTTCAGAGAACTCGGGGCGTTACAAAAGCTTTCATAGCCTCGAGTTCAGGAGTACCCGTTGTGCGCTTCATAATTGATCACTCCACTGGACATTAGTCATTATTAAGCGCTAATTCCTCTAATAGATCATAAGCGGCTTCCTCAGTTTGTCTCATCAAAGCACCACCTGCAGCTGCATTGACTAAAGTTTTCGTAGATGCAGAAAGTCCCACATAAAAAGTTTGAATATGCATCCATCTCGATAGGTCGTGGTTAGTACATTTTCGTAACATATCCTTGAAGCGTGCCCATGCCTCATATAATGTTTCTCCATCAAATTAGCTGAAGTTGATTATCTCATTGCGAAGTTTAGCAGTCTTCTCAAAAGGAAAGAACTTAGATAAAAATTTCTGGCATAACTCTTCCCAAGTGGTAATAGAATTAGCTGGCAGAAAGTTAAGCCAATTTTTTGCACGATCCCGTAATGAGAATGGAAATAAACGAAGCCTCACTGCATCATCCCCCACATTGTGATATCTGAAAGTGTCGCACACTTCTAAAAAATTTGCAATATGTTCCTTAGGGTCCTCAGAAGGTAATCCACTAAACTGAGATTGCTGAATCATGTGTAAGGTCCCCGACTTAATTTCAAAATTAGCAGCAATAGCCAGTTTCTGAATAGCTGAGTGCACTCCGGATACAGTAGGTATAACATAATCCAGTAAGGTCTGGGTCTCAGCATTTACAAGTAGACGATTCTCAATATTGTCTGCCATGTTATCTCCCATAATGACACGCGTTGATTGAATAACCTCTCTTCTCTCTTTAAGATGTTGTCGACACGTACGCTCGATCTCAAGATTAAGTGGGAGAAGATTAGTGTTTCCTTCTTTACGCATGCACCTGAAAATAACACGAAAATAAACAAATAAAATAAATAGAATTCAAAATAAAACTAAAAATAATTAATGCGATATCAATAATTAGGTCCCCGGCAACGGCGCCAAAAACTTGTTGTGAAAAATAGTTCGCAAGTGTACGAGTCGCAACAAGTAATAAAGTGATAAGATAAAGTGTCGAACCCACAAGGACTTATTAATCAATAATCAAAATAATTAATCTTAATTCTAAGTTGAACACACGTTTTATGATGTCAATGATTAAAATTAAATAAATAACTAAAACAATTAAAATAAACTAATGTAGAATAGCAAAGTAGATAAAATGGGATTAAATAAAATTGATAAAGACCTAGGTACTATGATTTCACCAAGACAACAATTATTTCAGTCATTCATAACTAAATTCATAAATATTCTTCCTATGTTGATGATCGATTTCACTAAATTCTATTACAATCTCTCTCGAGCATTGCATAGGTTATCTGATTAATGAGTTATCACTTCTCAGTCTCAAATCCTACATTAATCAAATACAAGTAAATCAAGAAATCATAATGATCACATCAATACCGTAACTATCTCTAGCTTACGTATATTTATGACATTAATTTCAGTGCGCGGATATTTATCACCTCTTGGTCTCAAAACACCCCAAAATTCATGTAAAGATTGACCAGAAATTTACAGGCTTTAAGAACAGAAATTAAATGTGCCAACAATATTGGAAGAAATATTTATAAAATGTAAAAAGTTAGTTCATACTAGATGAGAAGAAAACAAAAATATAATTAAAAGTAAACATAGTTTTAACAAAAGAAATAAAATAAAAACACTGAATATCGCCAACTCTTCGTGAATAATCGCCTTGAAATTGCTTCTCTGTCAAAATCTCTTCAGAATTGTCCAATGAATCTTGCTTGCCAAAACACTGAATGTTTTCTTTGCCTCTTCCTTCTTAGGTTTTTTAATTCCTTCTCTTTGATATATCAATGGACGAGATTTCATGTTCCCTTCGATTAACGGTGCAGATTAAAAGAGATCAGTTTTCCAAAATCATCGGCGATCGATCGCAGGAATGTGGCGATCGATCGCCCCTTGTTTCCTTATTTTCTTTTAGTCGATCAAGTGCGGCGACCGATCACTTATTCTTGGTATTTGTAATATCCGACTTGTACGGATTTTTGATTTAATATATTATATTCATATTTTATTATATAATGGCATTTTTGGAAAATATGTCAAATCAGGTCCGTTTTACAACAAGAAAGCGTCATTACGATCCTAACGACTAATTGGGATTTTGGAAAATTTTCGGGATTTTTCGGAATAATATCGCTATATTTCGAGTAAATACATTTCTCCTATTGTAAAAGACGTTCTCGTAAAAAATAGCAAACGAGGTCCAAATTGCGAACGGACAGTTTTGTTAAATCCCAAATAATAAGCTGGACTTGCTGGTGAAATAAGAAAATTTGGTGAACCCGAATAGTTGGACGATTAACGAAACGAAAGACGAAACTAATATAAAAACTATAGAGGGGCAAAACGGTCTTTTTGCCAAATCAATTTTTAATTTAAAATAAAAAATCTTCTTTCCTCCTCCAGAATGCTTCTTCTCTGGTTTTCTTCTCCCCTGCGCAACAGAAACTCCTCTCCGCGGCGATTCCATTGTCCGACGACCGATTCGTCCTCCAATCGTTCCGTTTTCTTCACGTTTTCTTCTCCAATTGACATTCTAGGTATGTCCCTATAGTTTTAGAGTTTTTATTTCGAGGTTTATGGAGTTTTAAACAATTAGGGTTTCGTTTAGGCTTCGATTTAAAACGCGATTTAGGGTCCGAAATTAATAGATTTACTGTGATTAAGCATATATTGAACGCATTGGACGAATTTAGATGATTATTGGACGAAGTTATAGCAATTTGTGAAAATGTTAAAAATTAGGAATTTTCGAGATTTTAGGAAAAACTCGTAAATTGAGAATTTAGGTGCCGAGCGTAAATTGCTCGAATATATAGCCAATGAATTGGATTAGGACTTTAGGAAAGTTTCTTTAGTTAAGGTTTTGTGAATTTGGACGATCGATTGTTTAAACTCGTTTTAACATCGATACTGTGATTTGCTTCAGACAAACAACGCTCGTGGACGATGCTTGAGCTGCTTTGGACACGAGGTAAGTTCTCGTGATTCTTCTCTGGTCGATTGGCCTACACCGTACGTCGAATGTCGTCTCGAGGAGTTTGGTGACGCACTAGTTTATATGTTTTGGTTGGGTAGCTAGGTTTATTTGTTTTATAGCTTAGGTTTACAGTCTTTGATGGTACATATTATTGCTTGTTTACTGTATGATATTGAACTGTTCACGCATCACTTGTTTTAAAGAAAAGCATGAAAATGAACTTTCGCACAGAGTTTTAAAGATAACGTAAAGCATAGCATTGGCCGAAAGGCTTATTGGCCGAAAGGCGTATTGGCCGAAAGCGTATTGGCCGAAAGGCGTATTGGCCGAAAGGCGTATTGGCCGAAAGGCGTATTGGCCGAAAGGCGTATTGGCCGAAAGGCGTATTGGCCGAAAGGCGTATTGGCCGAAAGGCGTATTGGCCGAAAGGCGTATTGGCCGAAAGGCGTATTGGCCGAAAGGCGTATTGGCCGAAAGGCGTATTGGCCGAAAGGCGTATTGGCCGAAAGGCGTATTGGCCGAAAGGCGTATTGGCCGAAAGGCGTATTGGCCGAAAGGCGTATTGGCCGAAAGGCGTATTGGCCGAAAGGCGTATTGGCCGAAAGGCGTATTGGCCGAAAGGCGTATTGGCCGAAAGGCGTATTGGCCGAAAGGCGTATTGGCCGAAAGGCGTATTGGCCGAAAGGCGTATTGGCCGAAAGGCGTATTGGCCGAAAGGCGTATTGGCCGAAAGGCGTATTGGCCGAAAGGCGTATTGGCCGAAAGGCGTATTGGCCGAAAGGCGTATTGGCCGAAAGGCGTATTGGCCGAAAGGCGTATTGGCCGAAAGGCGTATTGGCCGAAAGGCGTATTGGCCGAAAGGCGTATTGGCCGAAAGGCGTATTGGCCGAAAGGCGTATTGGCCGAAAGGCGTATTGGCCGAAAGGCGTATTGGCCGAAAGGCGTATTGGCCGAAAGGCGTATTGGCCGAAAGGCGTATTGGCCGAAAGGCGTATTGGCCGAAAGGCGTATTGGCCGAAAGGCGTATTGGCCGAAAGGCGTATTGGCCGAAAGGCGTATTGGCCGAAAGGCGTATTGGCCGAAAGGCGTATTGGCCGAAAGGCGTATTGGCCGAAAGGCGTATTGGCCGAAAGGCGTATTGGCCGAAAGGCGTATTGGCCGAAAGGCGTATTGGCCGAAAGGCGTATTGGCCGAAAGGCGTATTGGCCGAAAGGCGTATTGGCCGAAAGGCGTATTGGCCGAAAGGCGTATTGGCCGAAAGGCGTATTGGCCGAAAGGCGTATTGGCCGAAAGGCGTATTGTTGGCCGAAAGGCGTATTGTTATTGGTCACGCGAGGTGGGGCTCAGGCACGGCTGTACGTGTAGTAAGCGTGCACCCCCCGCTTCTAGCTGGAAAGAGTAGTCCGCCCGCTGGATGAGCTCTCTCTGGTTAGAGGGATAGGATCTCGGTGACACCTATTGAGCATTGCATAGTAAAGATAAAATAAAGCATGGTTTATCGAACTCATACGCACAGCATGCATTGCATTTACGTAGAGCTTACTGGGATTTCATCTCATAGTGTGTTGTATGGTGTAGGTGACATAGAGCCAGGTGAGGACGAGATCCCTCCACCTGAGGAGTGACGGCAGTTGACGAAGGATGGCTTGCTGTGGTGTGTTGCGCAGTCGAAGCTTATCTGACCCGTGGGGATAGTATGTATAGATTTTGAGGGTTTTGGGATGTTTTGGGCTAATGGTTGACATTATAGGATGTTTTTTTCTGTTAGTTGATAGGTTATATATTGATGGTTGTATAGAACATTTTAGGATGCTTGGTTCTGGATAGTTGATAGGATATATATTAATGTTTTAAACGTTTTGGAACTGTTTTGTGATTTTTAAAACAGGAGGATATGTTAAACTTTCAAACGGAACCACGCAATTTATTTTCGTGAAAATGTACTTTGTTATGGTTGTATTTTGAGTCGGTTTTGGGGTGGTTTTTCGGAAGGCGTACGAGTATCGGGTGTTTGATGTTAAGTTGTATTTTGTAGGTGTTCGTGTACGTATTGGTTTAAATAATTGTTTGAACGTTTTATTAAATTGTTTTCAAATTGTTTCCGCATAAACGTTAAGGATAAAGGGAAATGAAAAAATATGGTACGGTAATTTAAGGGTAAATAAGGGTACAGTGTTAGGGTCGTTACAGTATTAACTTTCCTCCTTTTCAACCGATCGATCTCCGAAGTGTGGCGATCGTTCGGCACCTTCTCTTCCATCGATCGATCACAGCAATGCGCGTGTGATCGGCATCTTCTTTGATTTGTGCACAATCAATATTCTCTCCAGCCGATCGATCGCCTGGAATGAGCGATCGATCGGCACCTGTTCTGTGTGAAGTTTCGCCAATTCATTGTAAAGTTCTACCGATCAATCGCAGTAATGAGCGATCAATCGGCATGTTTTCTGTTTCTCTCCTCCATCAATTTTTTACTTCTTTCTTTTCTTTCAATTTTTGTTCCTCTTCTTCTTTTCTTCCTTCCCCCTGTTCTAATTAAATCTTCTGCATACAGTCCTAAAAATGTCTTAGTTGTCCAAGACTTTCCAGAAGTATTTCTAGATGACCTTCCTGGCTTGCCACCAGATAGGAAAATTGAATTTGTTGTAGATGTTTACCCCAGCGCTAAGCCTGTGTCTATGAATCCCTATAGATTAGCACCTACGGAGCTTAAAGAATTAAAGAAACAGTTGGAAGAACTATTGAAAAAAGGGTTCATACGCCCAAGCTTTTCACCGTGGGGTGCACCTGTTCTTTTTGTCAAAAAGAAGGATGGATCAATGCGTACGTGCATTGATTATCGGGAATTAAATAAGTTAACTATCAAGAACAAGTATTTATTGCCAAGGATTGATGATTTATTCGACCAGCTTAATGGTGCGCGAGTTTTCTCTAAGATTGACCTAAGGTCGTGTTATTACCAATTGAAAGTCAAATCCGAAGATTTTCCAAAGACAGCCTTTCACACGAGGTATGGACATTATGAGTTCTTGGTAATGTCCTTTGGATTGACCAATGCACCAGCAGCCTTTATGGATCTTATGAATAGAGTGTTTCACGAGTATTTAGATAAATTTGTCATAGTATTTATTGATGATATCTTAATCTATTCACGTACCAAGGACGAGCATGCAAGGTATTTGAGTTTGGTGTTAGGAGTACTAAGGCAGCACTAACTTTATGCTAAGTTTTCCAAGTGTGAGTTTTGGTTGGACAGAGTTCACTTTCTTGGTCACGTGATCTCTGGTGAAGGAATATCTGTCGATCCAGCTAAGGTTCAAGCAGTTAAGGAGTGGCCCCAACCGAGGAATGCTACAGATATTCGAAGTTTCCTTAGATTAGCAGGATATTACAGAAAATTTATTGAAGGATTCTCAAAGATTGCAGCACCCCTCACTCGATTAACAAGGAAAAACATGAAGTATGTGTGGACTGATGGATGTGAGTATAGTTTTCAGACTCTGAAACAGAGATTGACCAATGCTCCAATATTGACACTTCCTGCTGAGAATGAAAAGTTTAGCATTTATTGTGACGCTTCCAAAGTTGGACTTGGTTGTGTGTTGATGCAAGATGGAAAAGTAATAGGATATGCTTCTAGACAGTTGAAAACACATGAGAAGAATTACTCTACACATGACTTAGAATTGGCTGCAGTGGTTTTTGCATTAAAAATTTAGAGACATTACTTGTATGGACAATCTTGTGAGATATTTTCAAACCATAAAAGTCTGAAGTATATTTTCACACATAAAGAATTAAATATGAAGCAGCGTCGATTGTTGGAATTTGTCAAAGATTATGATTTTGAGATCAAGTACCACCCCGACAAGGCGAATGTGGTGGCTGATGCATTGAGTAGAGTGACAACATCAGCCTCTGCATTGATTTTTGACACACCATTATCCTTAGAGACTGAATTCCAAAGATATAACCTCGAGGCTGTGTCCAGTGTGTCAGCCATGCTTTCTGCCATATCCTTGAGGCCTACTATTTTGGAGAGAATAAGGGAAGTTCAAGTGAATGATGCTGAATGCACCAAGTACAAGTCAAGCATGGATTCTTCCAATAAGTCGGATTTCAATTATTCGGATGATGGAATTCTCAAGTTTCGGAATAGGTGGTTTGTTCTGGCTAATGTTGAACTTAGAAATGAAATTCTTTTGGTGGCGCATTCTTATAGACTCTCTGTCCATCCTGGAAGTACAAAAATGTATAGAGACCTTAAACAACATTATTGGTGGCCAAATATGAAAAGAAGTGTGGCAGAGTACGTGAGATTGTGTTTAGTTTGCCAACAAGTTAAAGCTGAACATCAGAGGCCTGCAGGAGCATTGCAACCATTACCAGTTCCCGAATGGAAATGGGAACAAATAACAATGGACTTTGTGGTAGGATTGCCTAGGACAGCAAAGGGACATGATGCAATTTGGGTGATAGTTAATCGTCTAACCAAATCTGCCCATTTTCTACCCATAAAGATGACATACTCGATGGATCAGCTCGCTGAATTGTATGTACATGAAATTGTTAGGCTGCATGGAGTTCTAAGCACTATAGTATCAGATCGGGATTCTAGATTTACATCTAAGTTTTGGAAGAATTTGCACAAGGCTATGGGAACACAGCTCAATTTTAGCACAGCCTTTCACCCTCAAACAGATGGACAATCTGAAAGGACTATTCAAACATTGGAGGATATGCTTCGTGCATGCATATTAGATTTTCAAGGATCTTGGAGTAAGTATTTATCATTGGTGGAATTCTTTTATAATAACAGTTTTCAAGCAACCATAGGCATGGCACCGTATGAGGCATTATATGGGCGAAAATGTAGATCTCCTTTGTATTGGGACGAAGTTGGTGAAGCACGTTTGTTTGGTCCTGATATTGTGCAGCAAATAGTGGAGAAGATTGCCCTCATCCGACAGAGAATCTAGACAGCTCAAAGCCGGCAGCAAAATTATGCTGATAGAAGACGTAGAGAATTGGAATTTGAAATAGGTGATGAAGTATTTCTTAAGGTATCACCATTCAAGGGAGTTGTGAGATTTGGTAAGAGAGGCAAGTTGAATCCCAGATTTTTTGGACCATTTTCGATCTTGAAGAAGTTTGGAAAGACGGCTTATCAACTGCAGTTATCAGCCTCTATGGAAGGGGTTCACAATGTATTCCATGTTTCTATGCCAAAGAAGTGTGTAAGAGATCCATCTCAGATTGTGGAACAGCAGAGTATTGAAGTTCATCCTACTCTTACTTATGAGGAGAAACCAGTAAAGATCCTTGACTATGCAGTGAAAGTGTTGCACAACAAAGAGGTCCCACTGGTGAAAGTATTATGGCATAACCAGAGCATGGAGAAGACAACTTGGGAGCGCCAGCAGGACATGATGGACCAACATCCAGAATTATTCAGGTATTGAATTTTGAGGACAAAATTCTTTTAAGGAGGGTAGATTGTAACACCCGGATCTATCGAACCGATTTTACCTTGTCAACTAATAGTGTACATTTTATAGATGAAATTGGGAGAATTATTGATTAGGTTAATGAGTGACTAAATAAGGGCAAAATGGTAAATAGAGATCTATAGTGGATAACGTATTTAAGAGAGGGTTTAATGAGGTTTAGCCGCCATTGTTTCTCATTTCTTTTTTCGGCTCCCAGCTCAGCAGATTGCTCTGGGAGATTTCCCCTCCAATTTCTCCAAACGATTTCTCCAGCCTAGGTTTGAGTAAGCTCCCGAAGTAGTTTTCAATACCAAGCATTTTTTCAAGAGACCAGGTAAGTGAAGTATGCGTGTGCCTTCGGGCCTACATCACAAAACAGTAGGTTTATGCATGTTTGAATGTTTACTGAATGTCATGCATCATTTCTTTTGAAAGTAAACGAAAATGAATTTACATGTAATGGTATGGTAAGGTTTGAATAGATTGTAACAGACCAACTATTAAGGGAACTAATCCGTCCCTTAATCTAGGAGAGGATGTATGACTTTGGTAAAATTGATCCACTTCCCAATGGAATATGAGGATCAGATCAGCTATTAAGGGAACTAATCCACCCCTTAATCGAGAAGAGGATGTATGACTTTGGGAAAATTGATCCACTTCCCAATGGAATCGAGGGATCAAATCAGAGAAAGAACGTTTATGCAACTGAGATGTGAAAGTAGAAACTGCATGACTAGGATTTATGTTTCAGCATTTCATTTTATTATTTCTTCACTTATTTAGCATTAGGCTAATATATGAGTTTTGTGATGTAGGTGAAGAAGCCTCAGAAGGTGTGTTCTCTGAGCATGTTGAGGACTAGGCTGGTTGGAGGAGCACATTCATGCCTCGACTTGGTGAACTGATGGGGCGGTTAAACTAATGGCTGTAGGTGTGAAGTTTAGTGAACTATTGTCCAGTTTACTTTTGCTGAGAATTTTAAAGACAGTGATAGTCTTAGTATTTCGGTTATGTTTTTTTTTTGGATTTTTCTGGTAAGGATACTTGATTATAATTATGTCTTTTACTGAATTTTGGAGCAATTTGTGGATTTGAGCTATTTTGAATGATTACAGCGAATTTACAAGTTCTTTTAGCAGTCAGAGTTGTTCTTTGTTTTGAGTGTTATTGTCTATCGGTGGACGTTGTCTATCGGTGGATGTTGAGTGTTACCGTTCACTAGTAGATGTTGTCTATCGGTGGATGTTGAGTGTTACTGTTCACCAGTGGATGTTGTCTATTGGTGGATGCTGTGTGTTACTGTTCACCGGTGGATGCTGTCTATCGGTGGATGTTGAGTGTTACTGTTCACCGGTGGATGCTGTCTATCGGTGGATGTTGAGTGTTACTGTTCACCGGTGGATGCTGTCTATCGGTGGATGTTGAGTGTTATTGTCTATCGGTGGATATTGTCTATCGGTGGATGTTGAGTGTTATTGTCTATCGGTGGATGTTGAGTGTTATTGTCTATCGGTGGATGTTGAGTGTTACTGTTCACCGGTGGATGCTGTCTATCGGTGGATATTGTCTATCGGTGGATGTTGAGTGTTATTGTCTATCGGTGGATGTTGAGTGTTACTGTTCACCGGTGGATGCTGTCTATCGGTGGATGTTGAGTGTTACTGTTCACCGGTGGATGCTGTCTATCGGTGGATGTTGAGTGTTATTGTCTATCGGTGGATATTGTCTATCGGTGGATGTTGAGTGTTATTGTCTATCGGTGGATGTTGAGTGTTATTGTCTATCGGTGGATGTTGAGTGTTACTGTTCACCGGTGGATGCTGTCTATCGGTGGATGTTGAGTGTTATTGTCTATCGGTGGATGTTGAGTGTTATTGTCTATCGGTGGATGTTGAGTGTTATTGTCTATCGGTGGATGTTGAGTGTTATTGTCTATCGGTGGATGTTGAGTGTTATTGTCTATCGGTGGATGTTGAGTGTTATTGTCTATCGGTGGATATTGTCTATCGGTGGATATTGTCTATCGGTGGATATTGTCTATCGGTGGATGTTGAGTGTTATTGTCTATCGGTGGATGTTGAGTGTTATTGTCTATCGGTGGATGTTGAGTGTTACTGTTCACCGGTGGATGCTGTCTATCGGTGGATATTGTCTATCGGTGGATGTTGAGTGTTATTGTCTATCGGTGGATATTGTCTATCGGTGGATATTGTCTATCGGTGGATATTGTCTATCGGTGGATGTTGAGTGTTATTGTCTATCGGTGGATGTTGAGTGTTATTGTCTATCGGTGGATGTTGAGTGTTACTGTTCACCGGTGGATGCTGTCTATCGGTGGATGTTGAGTGTTACTGTTCACCGGTGGATGCTGTCTATCGGTGGATGTTGAGTGTTATTGTCTATCGGTGGATGTTGAGTGTTATTGTCTATCGGTGGATGTTGAGTGTTATTGTCTATCGGTGGATATTGTCTATCGGTGGATATTGTCTATCGGTGGATGTTGAGTGTTATTGTCTATCGGTGGATATTGTCTATCGGTGGATGTTGAGTGTTATTGTCTATCGGTGGATATTGTCTATCGGTGGATGTTGAGTGTTACTGTTCACCGGTGGATGCTGTCTATCGGTGGATGTTGAGTGTTATTGTCTATCGGTGGATATTGTCTATCGGTGGATATTGTCTATCGGTGGATGTTGAGTGTTATTGTCTATCGGTGGATGTTGAGTGTTATTGTCTATCGGTGGATATTGTCTATCGGTGGATATTGTCTATCGGTGGATATTGTCTATCGGTGGATATTGTCTATCGGTGGATGTTGAGTGTTACTGTTCACCGGTGGATGCTGTCTATCGGTGGATATTGTCTATCGGTGGAGGATATTTTGTTTCTGCTTCTGCCGCTGACACTGTTTAGCGGTGGATGCCTTTTGTTTCTATTCCTATCGCTGGAACTGTTCAGCGGTAGACGTGTTCTGTTTTGTTTTGTTTTCTTTCAACCAATTCTTTAATATTTTAATTAATTAATAAATGTTGTTTTATACAAATGGTTTTTCCGCTGCAAGTTTTAACGTTTTAAGGGTCAAATTTTGACCGTTGAGTGAAATTTTGAAATTTTCTCAAAAAGTCATAGCTCGTTTCAATATTATGAGTAACGAACCGGGTTTATACAACTCGGGGCATTACAGAATTTCCCACCTCAAGAATCCTCATCTGTCAGGATCCGGTACGGGGGCCGGGTTGGGTCCTGAAAAGCAATAAGTCAAATATTGTCGTATACATAGATAACTATACAAAAATACGTTATCATCTTACTTTTCATAATAAATTGCCTTACTAAAAAAGGAGTGTCACTCTAGGACCCCTTCGACACACTAACATAGAAAGGCGATGATCCGAAGATCCACCAACACCTCATGAGCCAGAAGAAAAGAAAGTAACGACGATCTGAAGATCCATCAATGTTACCCTAGGTGTTCAGCGAGCAAGTTCCGCGACAGCATTATCGGTAACCGAAATAAATAAACATACCCTCATCAGGTTTATGGATTTGAAACCCAACAAGCGCATCATCATTCCCTATTATCCATTTTCGTAAACGAACAAACAAAACAACTTTCACGCAGCAGAAGATGTACTGAGATAGCCTTGTGATACATTAAGCTAACGTGCTAGCGACCAGGCCTCATTAGTTTAACTCATCAAATAAGGTTTTCATAAAAATCATGTAATGCAGTGCAAAAAAGTATAAAACTCATACCTTGACGTGAACTGCTCTTCCTACACATGGAAGCAACTACCTTAGGTACTGACTCGAAATCCACGAACTCGTTTGAGCCTAAAACAAAACTAAGTTATTAACATTTCACTCAACATTATGGGAAAAGATGGATGAGTCCTATATTGACACTTCAGGTGTCGACCGACCCTTCAAAGAGGTCGACCCCTTGAACTCGCAGTTTCCAGCCACAGGGTTTGAAATGTCGACCGATCATCTATAGCGCTCGACACTTGGGCAATTTCCATCAACGAAAAGTTGCGAAAATCGCCTTCCCTCGCCATTTCTCACCTTCAAACGACTAAATAACTTAAATAAACTTTAAATATACTCTTATTAACCAAGAATGAAACACATATTCGAGTTTCCAAACTCGAATCTGAATCCGACCAAAAAACCTAAACTTTGAATGTAGAAACAAAGAGGAAAAACTTATCGATTCACAAAACTCCTTCACAAAGGTTGCTGCACGAAGTCCCATTGACACGATTCTGGCCTCGAAATCGACGGGTTGCACAAACATAAATCACCTCTCTGATCACCCTCTCTCTTGTGTTGTGCCTCTATTCCCAAGGAAGGGTTTTCCAAGCCCTTATAAAAATTATTTCCTATTTTTTTAATTTTTAATTTTCTAAATTTAAATAATTAATATTTAAATTAAATAAAAAATTTATATCTTTATTCGACAAAGCCGAATGCTATTCAAATTCTTACACAAGAAAATTCTTAAATTATCTCGTATTAGATTTCTCTAATTAAATTACACGATAATTTTTCAAATTACTGATTCAACCATTTGACCGATAAATCTAACGTGATCATAAAACGACAAGACGAGTCAATCCATGACTTGTTGATCATTAACAACGCGAAAAATTTATTTAGAAAGTTAATAATATCGTAAAAATAACAGTTTTAAAAAGTATATTTCTTTAATTTTTATTTATTAAATCATTGAATTTGAACAAAATTTATATAAAATAAACCAATGTAGTATCTCTTTTCCGAGTTCTCATATTTAGCATGAAAAACTAGAGAATGGATATAGCCTAACTCAAAGAGACAATCTACACAAAGACTATAACAATGTAGCAATAGAAGTATAGAAACTAACCCAGAATTTCCGTCTCATATCTCGAGAAAGTAATCTCCCAAAAATTTTAAATTTTATTCTGTTTGAACAATATATTAACATTCAACTTTAATTTCATAAATTAATGAACCCAATAACGTACCAAACTACAATCTACAACTAAATAGTAAATAAACAATGCATTTTATATATATGTAATACATATCTTAATCAAATGTCATTAGAAATTCGTATTTTATTTTGCAAATAATTAATAATTTTTTATAATTTAAATGTCAAACACCTTAGAAAAATATTATTATATTCTCATATATTTGAAAATTCTTGGGAAGTAAAGATTTATTTGAATTCATGTGAAATCTTTGATGAAAGATAATTTATCTATTTGAATGAATTGAAAATTCTAAAAAATATATATATATACAAAAAAAGTGGTTTCTATTCGCTCCTTGTTCTCCTAGATATCTTTCTAGTGTTTACTTATATACTCAGACTCATCTACAATTTCGCCACTCTCTCTCTCTCTCTCTCTCTCTCTCTCTCTCAGTTTCTGTTCTGCGTTGCTGCTCTGTGTTATACTTCTGCTATTCTGGAAGCTTTTGCCGCTGATAGGGATCGGTTGTATCAGATTCAAGGTTTGCTTGGTCAACCTGCCGTTTCAGTGTTCATCTCTTAGTTATCGTAATCCGATATTCCTTCCTGCGATTCCGTTCTGATCGATTTTGAGCTGTTTGATTTCATCTCCATTGCTTGAATAATCGAGGGAGGGAAAGAGAAAATTTGAGGTTTTTTTTAGAAGAAAAGTCATTCATGTGTCTTGCATACGATGATGATTTAACGACAAAACTAATAGCATTCGATAAACTGGAGTTTTAATGATTTTCATCATTGTTATGTTCCTCGTTTTGGTCGATTCAATTATAATGTGTCAAAAAGTTCATTCTTTTCTTATGCGTGCAGAGATTTTCGTCCTAAACAATGGCTGTCACGATGAAAAACATGTCAATCGTCATCGCTATCTTTGGCTCACTATCTTTCATATTCGGAGTTATAGCAGAAAATAAGAAGGTGAGAACCCATTATCTCTATTTTGTAAGGAAGATTCAGCCTAGAATTCTTGATTTTTTAATTTTTTTTAATGGTATGGACGTAGCCTGCATCTGGAATGCCGATAACAGGAAGAGATGTTGTGATCTGCAAGTACCCGTCTGATCCTACCGTAGTTTTGGGTTATCTGTCCGTCGGTTTTCTTCTGGCTTCCACCGTCGTCGGCTATTTCTCTCTCTTCTACGCTTATAAAGGCAAATCTGTTCCTCAAGGCGCCCTCTTCAAAAGCTCTGCTTTCTCTATCTTCTTCAACATCGCTCTGTAAGTATATTCTCTCAATGTTCAGTCTTTTCACCGTCTGAATTACCTCGAATACTGAAAACTATTGTGGGTTTGCAGATTTACGACGGGGTTAGCCCTCGCATTGCTGCTGTGGCCGGCGGTCACGCAACACCTTCACATAATCCGAAACGTTCATCACAATCTGAAGACTGAGTGTCCTACGGCCAAGACGGGTCTTCTGGGCGGCGGCGCCTTTGTTTCTCTTGATTCATCGCTCTTCTGGCTGGTGGCT
The DNA here is from genome assembly GCA_022432975.1 of Begonia masoniana. Taxonomy (NCBI): domain Eukaryota; kingdom Viridiplantae; phylum Streptophyta; class Magnoliopsida; order Cucurbitales; family Begoniaceae; genus Begonia; species Begonia masoniana. Next base: position 21,191,978 of record CM039514.1, read on the forward strand.
CTGATGTTGGCCGACAATGCGAGAGAGGATTACTTTGAAGAAACCAACAAGGCCGCCAATCCCTCGATCCCCGACGCTGCCACTGCCACTGCCACTGCATGATCATCAACTTCATTTTGTTTCATATTGCTTTTTTTTTCTTCTTTTTTTAAAACTTAGTTTGATTAGATTTTATTATTTCAAGTTTTTTATCATCAATTATGGTAGAACAAGGTTAAAATTTGTTACATTCCAACACATCAATCATACGTAATGATAACTCTTAAATAAGAATTATTTTATACTATTTTTATTTGATAGAACTCTGTAATTTGAGTGAATATAAAAGGCAATTGGTCAAAGTTATAGAAAATGCTATAGGTTGCTGCAGCATTGAAAAATTTTACAAATTTAGTGAATTTTATGTTTATTTTCAGCAAAATACAGATTATTGACACTTATTTGAATTTTATTGTTATCACGTTTGGTCACAGATTTACTAGCTGAAAAATAAAAAGGAATATTTGATTTTATTCGAATGACCATAAGAGAAGGAATGAATTGAAGGAAAAATGCCTAAAATCAAGGAGAGAGAATTGCTGGAGAAATCCCTAGAATTAAGGAAGGGAAATGGATCCTGTCTGCGAAAAAAGAGTGAACGAAAAAGAAGGAAAGGAGAGCAAAAACAGAGACGACCAGCAAAAAAATCGGAGATTACGACAAAAAGAGAGAAGATTGATTTTCTGATTGACGGAGATTACGCTCAGTAGCTTGAATGGTAGCCCCATTGCGGAGGGCGACACATGTTTTTAGCTCGACTCAAAAGTGCGACATAAGCCTTAGTAGCTTGAATGAGTCATTCAACGCATGCATCCTACCATCTAGGGACAAATCGATTTTGACTATGTTCAAGATGATTAGATAGAACATAATGTACAAAATTGTCAGGAGACTCGAAAAAATGGCCGACTCGAAGGAGCTATTATGTCCTCACATCAAGAAGAAGCTTAGTAAACTTCAGGTTGCAACTCAAAATTGGAGTCCAATGATGGTAGGAGGTGCTCGGTTTGAGGTCAGCAACGATAACGAACAATACATTGTCGATGTGGATAATTGTGTTTTCAATTGTTACAAGTGGGAGATGACTGACTTATCGTGTGTATATGCAATTCTTTTTATACTTTTTTTGAGAAGATCAATTGAAGATTATGTTCATCTCTACTTTCATCGGGCAATTTACATGGAAATGTACTCGCATTTTATGCAACCTTTCGCTAAGCAAAGCATATGGGCTCAAATAGATACAGAGTTCGATGAAATTATGCCACCATCAACAAAACATCATATGGGGAGGCCGAAAAAAAAAGAGTGATGGATGTTGATGAGCCTCAAAACTCATCAATAAGTAAGAAAATTGTTGTCATGACATGTAGTAAATGTTGCCAAGTGGGTCACAACACCCAAACTTGTCAAGAAATTGGATCTACAGTTGCTTCATCTATTGACAGAGAAAGAGGAAGAGACAGAAGAGATAGCTCACATGACACATTTATGAGTTTTACTTTTCCAATTGAGGCACAAGTAAGTCTATGTTTATATTTATGAATTTATAACTGTTTTAGGTCGTCGTTTTAACTTTATGTTCATCCTTGCTCTGCAGGAGTCTTCTGTGTCCGATGTAGGTCGTCGTTGATGTAATGCAGAAGTTTGTTATGTCGGCTTCATCGAAAGATTAATTTGTTTTGATGTGATGCATAAGTTTTGTAATGCATAAGTTTTGTAATGCATGACTTTTGTAATTCATAAGTTTTGTAATGCATAAGTTTTGTAATGCATAAGTTTTGTAATGCATAAGTTTTGTAATGCATAAGTTTTGTAATGCATAAGTTTTGTAATGCATAAGTTTTGTAATGCATAAGTTTTGTAATGCATAAGTTTTGTAATGCATAAGTTTTGTAATGCATAAGTTTTGTAATGCATAAGTTTTGTAATGCATAAGTTTTGTAATGCATAAGTTTTGTAATGCATAAGTTTTGTAATGCATAAGTTTTGTAATGCATAAGTTTTGTAATGCATAAGTTTTGTAATGCATAAGTTTTGTAATGCATAAGTTTTGTAATGCATAAGTTTTGTAATGCATAAGTTTTGTAATGCATAAGTTTTGTAATGCATAAGTTTTGTAATGCATAAGTTTTGTAATGCATAAGTTTTGTAATGCATAAGTTTTGTAATGCATAAGTTTTGTAATGCATAAGTTTTGTAATGCATAAGTTTTGTAATGCATAAGTTTTGTAATGCATAAGTTTTGTAATGCATAAGTTTTGTAATGCATAAGTTTTGTAATGCATAAGTTTTGTAATGCATAAGTTTTGTAATGCATAAGTTTTGTAATGCATAAGTTTTGTAATGCATAAGTTTTGTAATGCATAAGTTTTGTAATGCATAAGTTTTGTAATGCATAAGTTTTGTAATGCATAAGTTTTGTAATGCATAAGTTTTGTAATGCATAAGTTTTGTAATGCATAAGTTTTGTAATGCATAAGTTTTGTAATGCATAAGTTTTGTAATGCATAAGTTTTGTAATGCATAAGTTTTGTAATGCATAAGTTTTGTAATGCATAAGTTTTGTAATGCATAAGTTTTGTAATGCATAAGTTTTGTAATGCATAAGTTTTGTAATGCATAAGTTTTGTAATGCATAAGTTTTGTAATGCATAAGTTTTGTAATGCATAAGTTTTGTAATGCATAAGTTTTGTAATGCATAAGTTTTGTAATGCATAAGTTTTGTAATGCATAAGTTTTGTAATGCATAAGTTTTGTAATGCATAAGTTTTGTAATGCATAAGTTTTGTAATGCATAAGTTTTGTAATGCATAAGTTTTGTAATGCATAAGTTTTGTAATGCATAAGTTTTGTAATGCATAAGTTTTGTAATGCATAAGTTTTGTAATGCATAAGTTTTGTAATGCATAAGTTTTGTAATGCATAAGTTTTGTAATGCATAAGTTTTGTAATGCATAAGTTTTGTAATGCATAAGTTTTGTAATGCATAAGTTTTGTAATGCATAAGTTTTGTAATGCATAAGTTTTGTAATGCATAAGTTTTGTAATGCATAAGTTTTGTAATGCATAAGTTTTGTAATGCATAAGTTTTGTAATGCATAAGTTTTGTAATGCATAAGTTTTGTAATGCATAAGTTTTGTAATGCATAAGTTTTGTAATGCATAAGTTTTGTAATGCATAAGTTTTGTAATGCATAAGTTTTGTAATGCATAAGTTTTGTAATGCATAAGTTTTGTAATGCATAAGTTTTGTAATGCATAAGTTTTGTAATGCATAAGTTTTGTAATGCATAAGTTTTGTAATGCATAAGTTTTGTAATGCATAAGTTTTGTAATGCATAAGTTTTGTAATGCATAAGTTTTGTAATGCATAAGTTTTGTAATGCATAAGTTTTGTAATGCATAAGTTTTGTAATGCATAAGTTTTGTAATGCATAAGTTTTGTAATGCATAAGTTTTGTAATGCATAAGTTTTGTAATGCATAAGTTTTGTAATGCATAAGTTTTGTAATGCATAAGTTTTGTAATGCATAAGTTTTGTAATGCATAAGTTTTGTAATGCATAAGTTTTGTAATGCATAAGTTTTGTAATGCATAAGTTTTGTAATGCATAAGTTTTGTAATGCATAAGTTTTGTAATGCATAAGTTTTGTAATGCATAAGTTTTGTAATGCATAAGTTTTGTAATGCATAAGTTTTGTAATGCATAAGTTTTGTAATGCATAAGTTTTGTAATGCATAAGTTTTGTAATGCATAAGTTTTGTAATGCATAAGTTTTGTAATGCATAAGTTTTGTAATGCATAAGTTTTGTAATGCATAAGTTTTGTAATGCATAAGTTTTGTAATGCATAAGTTTTGTAATGCATAAGTTTTGTAATGCATAAGTTTTGTAATGCATAAGTTTTGTAATGCATAAGTTTTGTAATGCATAAGTTTTGTAATGCATAAGTTTTGTAATGCATAAGTTTTGTAATGCATAAGTTTTGTAATGCATAAGTTTTGTAATGCATAAGTTTTGTAATGCATAAGTTTTGTAATGCATAAGTTTTGTAATGCATAAGTTTTGTAATGCATAAGTTTTGTAATGCATAAGTTTTGTAATGCATAAGTTTTGTAATGCATAAGTTTTGTAATGCATAAGTTTTGTAATGCATAAGTTTTGTAATGCATAAGTTTTGTAATGCATAAGTTTTGTAATGCATAAGTTTTGTAATGCATAAGTTTTGTAATGCATAAGTTTTGTAATGCATAAGTTTTGTAATGCATAAGTTTTGTAATGCATAAGTTTTGTAATGCATAAGTTTTGTAATGCATAAGTTTTGTAATGCATAAGTTTTGTAATGCATAAGTTTTGTAATGCATAAGTTTTGTAATGCATAAGTTTTGTAATGCATAAGTTTTGTAATGCATAAGTTTTGTAATGCATAAGTTTTGTAATGCATAAGTTTTGTAATGCATAAGTTTTGTAATGCATAAGTTTTGTAATGCATAAGTTTTGTAATGCATAAGTTTTGTAATGCATAAGTTTTGTAATGCATAAGTTTTGTAATGCATAAGTTTTGTAATGCATAAGTTTTGTAATGCATAAGTTTTGTAATGCATAAGTTTTGTAATGCATAAGTTTTGTAATGCATAAGTTTTGTAATGCATAAGTTTTGTAATGCATAAGTTTTGTAATGCATAAGTTTTGTATTTCAACGTTTTGAATATGTTTTTGAGTTTCCTCTTCTGATAATAGTGTTCTGTTGGGATATGGTGTTGGCACTCACTGGATTTTTAGTAATGTAATGGTTTGAGATGTTTTGAATGGTCTCAGTGAAGTGAGTAAATTCTTTTCGGTATTTAGAGTTGTGTTTGTATACCAAAGAGTAGATGAAATGTGGTTCTGTTCTCTATCGTTAGATGAAGTCTATCGGCAGAGGTTGAGTTGTTGTTCTGTTGTCTATCGGAAGATGTCTTCAGTGGAAGCCATCGGATGATATAGAACGAAATTTGTCGTTTAGTGATCGGTATATGTAGCTTGTTTTATCCGAAGATGTTGTTTTGTTCATTATCGGTAGACGAAGTCTATCGGTAGATGTCGGGTTATAGTTATGTGTCTATCGGAAGGTGTAAGTTTAAATTCATCGGATGATGACTCAGTAAACTCATCGGCAGATGCGTGCTGACGTCATCGGTAGATGTAGAAAAACTTTTGTCGTTTAGTCACCGGTGGATGTAGAACAAGTTGATCGGATGAAAGAAATCATCTGGCTGACGTCATCGGAAGATGTAGTGTGTATTTTGTCGTTCGCGATCGGTTGAGGTTGGATAATAGATTTATCCGGTTGACGTCATCGATAGATACAGTCTACCGAGGGATGTTCTTTGTTTTTCATTTGGCTGACGTCATCGGCAGAAGCCTCCTATTTTCTGTTTCTGCTTCTTCCGTTGACTTTATTAATCGGCGGATCCGTTTGACTACTGTGACATCTCAAGTGTTTCAACTTAAACTTCTATTTCTTATTGGCCGATTACTTCTTAATATTTCCAACGATTATTTTAGCATTGTTTTTATGGCTTTGTTTAATTCTATTTTTGCTTAAACGATTTCTGCTGCAAGTTTTAAAAAGAAATATATATACGGTTGAAATTTTTAGTCATGTACGTGCATTGTGTGACGAACTGGGTTCAGATAACTCGGGGCGTTACATCATACGACAATCACTAGCAAATAATAAAACACAATTCAAATCCCTCTAAAAGTAAAAGAAAATACATATTTGACTAAATTACTGTAACGCCCCGAATTATATAAACCCGGTTCGTTACTCATAATACTGAACCACACTATGACATTCTGAGAAAATTTCAAAATTTCACTCAACGGTCAAAGTTTGACTCTTAAAATGTTAAAACTTGCAGCGAAAATTCATTTATATAAAACGACATTTAATAATTAATTAAAACATTAAAGACAATTGGTTGAAAGAAAACAAAACGAAACAGAACACGTCCACCGCTGAACAGTTCCAGCGATAGAAATAGAAACAAAAGGGCATCCACCGCTAAACAGTATTAGCGGCAGAAGCAGAAACAAAATAATCTCAGCGGTGGACGTAGAGACTGAATACGTCTTCTATTATCGAACACCCACCGCTCACGTCAGTCGAACGACGCGTCGACTACACACATCCACCGGTCACAAAACGACAAAATCTATTACACATCTACGCTCACATCCACCGGTCACAAAACGACAAACTCTATTACTCACATCTAAGCTCACATCCACCGGTCACAAAACGACAAACTCTATTACTCATAACTACGCTCACATCCACCGGTCACAAAACGACAAACTCTATTACTCATAACTACGCTCACAAACTCTATTACTCATAACTACGCTCACATCCACCGGTCACAAAACGACAAACTCTATTACTCACATCTAAGCTCACATCCACCGGTCACAAAACGACAAACTCTATTACTCATAACTACGCTCACATCCACCGGTCACAAAACGACAAACTCTATTACTCATAACTACGCTCACATCCACCGGTCACAAAACGACAAACTCTATTACTCATAACTACGCTCACATCCACCGGTCACAAAACGACAAACTCTATTACTCATAACTACGCTCACATCCACCGGTCACAAAACGACAAACTCTATTACTCATAACTACGCTCACATCCACCGGTCACAAAACGACAAACTCTATTACTCATAACTACGCTCACATCCACCGGTCACAAAACGACAAACTCTATTACTCATAACTACGCTCACATCCACCGGTCACAAAACGACAAACTCTATTACTCATAACTACGCTCACATCCACCGGTCACAAAACGACAAACTCTATCCACCGATAGACTACATCCTCCGATAGACTTCATCCACCGATAGACTATATCCACCAGTGAACAGTAACACTCTAAACAAACAGAAAACTCTGCCTACTAAAAGAACTTGTAAATTTTAACAGCAGCTATTCAAAACAACATAAATCCACAACTTTATAAATCCAGAATAACAATCTACAACTAAAACCAAATTGTGTTTTTCATAATCAGAAAAGCTCCAAAATTAATAAAAAAAAAACATTAAACTCCTGCTGTCATTAACGTTCTTAGCATACTAATATTGAACTATTGTTAACTAGACTTTCACACCTACTGACATTAGTTAACCGCCCCATCAGATTGTCAAGTCGATGCGTGAATGTACTCCTCCAACAAGCCTAGTCCTCAACATACTCAGAGAACACACATGTTGGAATTTCTTCACCTACATCACAAAACTCATCTATTAGCCTAATGCTAAGTAAGTAAAGCAATAATGAAATGATATGCTAAAACATAATTCCTAATCATGCAGTTTCTACTTTCACATCTCAGTTGCATTCACGTTCTTTCTCTGATCTGATCTCTCGATTCCATTGGGAGTTGGATCATTTTTCTCAAAGTCATACATCCTCTTCATAAATTAAGGGGCGGATTAGTTCCCTTAACAGCTGATCTGATCCTAAATTCTATTGGGAAGCGGATCAATTTTTTCAAAGTTATAAATCCTCTTCATCGATTAAGGGGTGGATTAGTTCTCTTAACAACTGATCTCTTACATTCTGTTCATATCTTGCCATGCCATTACATGTAAATTCATTTTCGTGTTCTTTCCAAAACATGATTCATGACATACAGAAAACATTCAAGCAAACATAAACCTAGTGTTTTGTGATGTAGACCTGAAGGCACACACATACTCTACTTACCTGGTTTCCAGGAAAAGCTTGGTTGCAAACTACTTCGGGTTTTGCTCAAACCTATAGCCGTAGAAAGAGTATTAGTTAAGCTTCATTATAAACTATCCTCAAATCTACCAGAACTCATAAGGCAACTAGTTTGGGAACTCAGATCATCAAACATTCCGGATATGCCCTGAACCCGAACTAACTCTCACTTACAGCATTCTCAAAACTCGCATTTAAAATTCCTTCTAACATCGATAGCTACAATGTAACAAGAAATCGAAGTAGAACTCACCTAGCTTGGAGAAAATGGGAGGGAAAATCGCCGAGAGAAACACTGCTAGCTGAGCTGAATGCCGAGAAAGGAAAATAAGAAAACAGTGACGGCTAAACCTCATTAAACCCTCCATTAAATACATTATCCACTATAAATCTCCATTTACCATTATGCCCTTACTTAGTCATGTTGACTTAAATAGAGTTTAAGTCTAAATATGTTTTTGATGATGTATTTGAATGAGAAGTAAGTAATTTGATTATGTTTATAATGTGAGAATATTGAATTATGCATTGATTTTAATCCTGTGGAAATACCCTTGAAAAGGGTATTTTAGTTGTCTAATGAATCGCGTTAAGTGTACAGGGTTAAATAATTTATTCAAAGATTACATCTGCCGATGAGTTTCAAAGTGCTTCTGCCGATGGGATGTGAAGCAACACATACCGATGGCAATCACTAAACGACAGAGAAGAGCTCCTTAAACCGATCGCTAACCGACAAAGAAAAGATTGCTTCTGCCGATGACATATCAACTTGCATCTGCCGATCATGTTTTGAAGGTGTATCTGCCGATCGCGTTTTAAAGCTGCATCTGCCGATAGCATTTGGAGATGCATCTGCCGATGGCACTGCCAAGCCTGCATCTGCTGATAGCGTTTGGAGATGCATCTGCCGATGGCGCTGCCAAGCCTGCATCTGTCGATAGCGTTTGGAGATGCATCTGCCAATGGCGCTGCCAAGCCTGCATCTGCCGATCGCGTTTTGAAGCTGTATCTGCCGATGGCGTTGCCAAGCTTGCATCTGCCGATGGACTTGCTTGCATCTGTCGATGGCGCTGCCAAGCTTGCATCTACCGATGGACTTCAAAGCTTACATCTGTCGATTACTTATCGTGTTGTATCTACCGATGGAGTTTGTGAAGATACTCATGCCGATAGCTTTTAAAGCTGCTTCCACCGATGATCTTCCGCAAAGAATTCAAAGTAACCGCGAAGCTACAGTGACGTCGTTTTCAGCATTAACTCCAGAACTTTAATGGCGACGACGACTTGCAACTACAGACGGCAACGGCTACCTGATCTAGTACGGATGCTGCCCAACGGTAACATTTTCCATTTGAAGAAAGAAGCATTCAATTCTGAGCTGAAAACAAGACAGAGTATTTAAGCCGAGGTTAGAGCACGAAGACCCAACTTTTGCGAATTTTATTATTGAGCCCTAACTTGCGAAATTATCATACTCTGTATTTCATCTACTCCTCTCGAACCCAAACTTGCAAATTATTCTTTGAGAGAGTTTAGATTGTGATATATTATTACACATTCAAAATCTGTAAAGGCAGTGGATTGATGCCCGTCAAGTTCAATCCAGATTTGTAAAGGCAGTTGATCGGAGCCCGAAATTCCGATCTGTTTATTCTCGAGGAGAAGGTTAAGGATCTTCAAGGGGTGAACCTTGAAGCGTGGATGTAGGCTGGGTTGAGCCGAACCACGTAAAAATCACTGGTGTCATTTTTTCTCTTACTCTCTCTTTTATATCTGCTGTTGATTCACTTGCTATTAGTTTTAAGTAAAATTTTAAAAAGGTCTAATTCACCCCCCTCTTAGAGAATCTCTAGAGATGTTAAACGAGCGAGTCGAGCCGAGCCGAGCTGAGACGGACCTGGCTCACCAAGCCTGTTGAGCCAAACGAGCCGAGCCTAACAAGCCTGCCGAGTTTAACGAGCCAAGCCTAACGAGCTGACCCTAAAAATTTTCAACCCGAGCCGGCTCGCGAGCCACGAGTCTAACGAGCCGAGCAGAGCCGGCCCAACGAGCATAACGAGCCGAGCTTAACGAGCCGAACTTACATAAATAAAATTATTTTATATATTATATATTTCATTAATCTTTTATTTATTAAAATTATAATAAATATTTATTATATTAATGATGAAATATAATAAATACTTAGTCGTGTAAAATGTAAATAATAAAAATCTTTAATTAATACAAAAATGACATTTAATAATAAAAAATAGAAGAAAACAAATATATACAAAATAGAGTAAAGTGAAATTTGTAATTTATGGTGAATATAATTTTTCTAAAAAACTTACAACGGCACAAGGCTTGGTTGGCTCCACTCTTCTTACCTCTCTAAGGTCTTAGAAAATGTGAGAAATAAGAGTCACCGAACAACCATGGACTTGGCAACAATTGGAGTCTCAATCTCCACCCAAATTGAAAATCAATTTGAGGACTAACCTTTGATTAAAGAAGGATTGTAAAAAACCGATCAAGCATTCAAAGTTTGAGAGGAAAATAGTCACTTATTCTCATTCAAAATCCGATATTTCATGAATACCAAATTGTGAATATACAATATTTCTACCACCACTACTTGAGCTAACATGTGAAGAAACACGTGAATGACTAACATTAGAATATTTAGATTCATAAGAAGAATATAAACTAGTAATTCTATGTGTTATTTGATCCATAGAAAATAAAGAAGAAGTTTGTAAATTAGTAAAAATTTGATTAACAATGAGATATACTCCTCTTAACTTATATTTAAGATCCATTATACATGCATAACAAAAAATAGGAAGAATATCAAGTCAATATTTTTTAAATTTTGTTTCTATTTTATTAAGTATATCTCTAAATTCATCTATATGTCGATATTGTGCAAAATTAGTCGTTAAATTTATAAAAATTGGGACAATAAGATAAGAAGTGAGATAATAAATTTCTGACCATTCATTTATAGTATCATAAAATAGTTTTAAAAAATCAAAAAATATATTAGCTACTTTGGAACTAGATTTATCAATATTAATAATTTGTATTTTCTTACTAATAAAAACACAAATAACTTACTAATATGACATAGCATTTTTCAATATCAAATAAATAGAATTTCACATATTATCTTCATCGGTAATTCAGACGTCACTAACTTGATTGTTCGTAAAAATACTTTGAAAATACTATATATCTTTAAAATAACTTAAAATGTGTAAATTAAAACTTAGTAAAAAACTTGAGTAAAATTTAATTAAAACTTTTAGTAAAATTTAATTAAAACATTTAAAAAAAAAATTTTAGTAAAATTTTACTGTTCATGTGAACAGTGCTACTGTTCACGTGAACAGTACTGCACTGTTCACGTGAACAGTACTGCACTGTTCACATGAACAGTGTGGGGCGATTGTTCGCCCCACAGCGGCGAGTAATCGCCCCATGCACTAGATTTTGGGCGATTTTCACCTCTACGAACTGTGAGTTGAATAAAATAATTTTTTTTAGGTGTCGACCTGTTATATTAGAGGTGTCGACACTAGCTTTGAACTATCTTTGAACGAGCAAGAGCGGATCAATCGCTCATAAATAGCTGATCAATCGGCCATGTCTCTGTGTCTGTGAGTGTGAGTCTGTTAATTGTTAAATGTTATTGTATTTGTTAATTGTTATTGTAATATATTTATTTGTTATTTCATTACAATTATAGCCTATCAATCGGCTGTGATTCACATTTCTTTTCAGTTTTCTTCCCCAAAATTTTAACATACGCGGTGGCGGTACGTCAAAGTCAATCAGCATTCGCCATTTAGCTTCAATTCAACCATTTAGTTTCGATTTATCACCTCTGGGCTCTGCCTTCTGTCGAGCGTCGGAGAGTGCTGTCAGTGCTCCGACCTGGGCATCGGAGTTGGGCTGGATTGAGACATCGAAGAGTCAGAGATTGTCGATTGTCGGGCGTCGCCGCGTCGGAGAAGGCTCAGCGCTCGCCGCTCAGGCCAGGGCCCGAGCTAGGCTTGACGAGCCAGCTCGCGAGCAGGCTCGTCGAGCCCAGTCATTGACGGGCTCGCGAGCAGGCTCGTCGAGCCCGGTCATTGACGGGCTCGCGAGCCAGAATGTCCAAGCTCGGCTTGACTCGCCTATGTGACTCGAGCCAAACTCGCTCGTTACTGTAGCGGGCCGAGCCAAGCTCGGCCCGCTACAGTAACGAGTCGAGCGAGCGAGCTGGCGAGCAGCTCGCTCGTTTAACATCTCTAACAATCTTGATCCTACAATTGGTATCAGAGCGAGGTTTTCTTTGTCTAAGCTGTATTTAAACACTCAGTGATATATATTTACAATGGCATTCAACACTAACTTCTCACAAGTAGAAGGTCAAGCTACAAATAGACCTATCTTCTTTGATGGTAGTGATTATGTTTACTGAAAGTCTAGAATGAGAATATTTGTTCAAGCTGTAGACTATGAATTATGGAATAATATAGAAAATGGTCCATACATAGCTTTTAAAACAGAAAACGGTATTAGAACTCCCAAAGCTTCACACGAACTAAATGATACAGATAAGAAGAACTTGAGCCTAAATGCCAAGGCAATAAACACCTTGTACTGTGCTCTGAATAGAGACAAATTTAATAGAGTACAAGGGTGTGAAAGTGCCCAAGAGATTTGGCGCCTATTAGAGGTCACACACGAGGGCACAAATCAGGTGAAAGAGAGCAAGTTAAATATGTTAGTACACGAGTATGAACTTTTTGCCATGTTAAAGGATGAGTCTATTTCATCTATGTTTACTCGGTTCACTAACATTACTAATGGTTTAAAAGCTCTCGCTAAGATTTATTCAGGTGAAGAACAGGTAAGAAAAATTTTGAGGTGCCTATCCAGAGCCTGGCAACCAAAGGTGACAGCAATACAAGAGGCTCGGGATCTAAAGGTGCTCAAGCTTGAAGAGCTCATTGGCTCTCTGATGACTCACGAGATAACCATGAGGGACAATGATAAGGAAGATCTCAAAGAAAAGGAGATCAACAAAAAGAAGGATATTGCTATGAAAGCCTCTTCAAGTAAACGTGAAGTCTCTGAGGATGAAGAAGAAGAAGATGATGAGGACATTGCACTTATCACTAGGAGATTCAGCAAGTTCCTTCGAAGGAAGAAGTTGCAAGGGAGAAGTTTTCCCAAGAATGAAAGGCAATCCAAAGACAAGGAGATTACCTGCTTTGGATGTGGAAAGCCAGGCCACATGAAGGATGACTGTCCACAAGCTAAGGGTCCCAAGAAATTCAAGAAAAAGGCAATGAAGGCCACCTGGGATGATAGTGAAAGTGATACCTCCTCGGAAGATGAAGAGGTTGCCAACCTGTGCTTCATGGCACACGAGAATGAGGTAAATCTTTCTTCTAGTGAGAGTGATAATGATGAGGGAGAGTTAATAGATGCCTTCAATGATTTAGTGAAACAATATAGCATGCTAAAAACTAAATACAATGCTCTGAAAAGAGAAAATATAGGTTTATTAGAAAAGCATGCTAAAGAAGTGAACTTGCATGAAAAGGAAATCACTGAACTTAAGAAGAAAAATGAGTCTTTGAATAAACTTGTTCTGTGGTTCTCAAATGGTAGCAAGAACTTAACATTGCTAATAGGAAATCATAGAGCTACTCATGATAAAGCAGGTTTAGGCTATGACAAGTTCAATAAAAGAAAAGCTTTTAAGAATTTCTTTGTCAAACCGTCTACTTGCCATACTTGTAATGAAGTAGGAAATAAATCTTTTGAATGTCCTTTGAAATCTAATAAGAAATCAAATGGAAAACTTCAATGGGTTCCTAAGGGAACCAGACCTAACACTAGGACCCAAAAGATTTGGGTACCTAAGAAGACAACCTGATTTCTGTTTTGCAAGATGATGCGTCTCCCTTAAGGAATCAATGGTACCTGGATAGTGGCTGTTCAAGGCACATGACTGGAGATGCATCTATGTTTGCTGCTGTCAGCAAGAAGAAAGGAAGTGTTACTTATGGTGGAAACCAAAAGGGCAAAATTGTTAGCATTGGCAACATAGGTAACCCTATCAATCCTATTATAGAAAATGTTTTATTAGTTGATGGGTTAAAACACAATCTGCTCAGCATAAGTCAATTATGTGATAGAGGTTATGAAGTGATATTTAAATCAGATTCATGCATAATCAAATATAGCTCATCCAGTTCTATACTGTTCAAAGGATATAGAAAAGAAAATGTGTATATTATTGATTTAGATAATATAGAATTTTCTGATGAAAAATGTCTTGCTGTGAATTCTTCTAATGACTGTTGGATCTGGCATAGGAGATTAGGACACGTAGGGATGGATACCTTAGCTAAGATTACTAAGGAGAACTTAGTTAGAGGAATCTCTAAGATATCATTTGAAAAGGATAAGGTCTGTGAAGCCTGCCAAATGGGCAAGCAGATCAAAAGTTCCTTTGCATCGAAGAATGCAATTTCTACTTCTAAGCCTCTCCAACTCCTTCACATGGACCTCTTCGGTCCTTCAAATATAGCCAGCTTAGGAGGAAAATTCTATGCATTTGTCATTGTTGATGATTTTTCTAGATTTACTTGGGTTCACTTTCTGAAGTCTAAGGATGAGACTTTTGACACCTTTTCTAGTTTTAGGAAAAGAGTTCAAAATGAAAAGGAGCTCACCATAGTTGCTATTCGTAGTGATCATGGTGGAGAATTTGAAAATGAGAAATTTGAACTCTTGTGTCTCAAGTATGGAATTGAGCACAGTTTCTCTTCTCCTAGGACCCCTCAGCAAAATGGTGTTGTTGAGAGGAAAAATAGGTCTCTCCAAGAGCTAGCTCGGACTATGCTTAATGAAAACTCTCTTCCTAAGTATTTCTGGGCTGAAGCTATTGCAACAGCCTGTTATGTGCTAAATCGGGTCTCCATAAGACCTATTCTTGAGAAAACTCCCTATAAGCTTTGGAATGGCAAAACTCCTTCTGTTAAGTACTTTAGAGCCTTTGGTAGTAAGTGCTTTATTCTCAACACTAAGGATAACTTAGGAAAATTTGATTCCAAATCTAACCTTGTAATTTTTCTTGGCTATTCACTTTCCAGTAAAGCATATAGAGTATTCAATAGAAGAACTCTAGTGGTAGAAGAATCAGTTCATATTAACTTTGATGAGTCTCCTCAACCCACAATCAATGTGGATGAGGATGTCACTTTGGAAAATCATTTGGACTCTCTTTCCTTAGAAAAACCCTCAGATTCACTTCAAGTAGAAAAATCCTTAGAACCCTCCTCTACTTCTCTAGATATTGTTCCTGTCAAGGATGAAAATCCTACTCTCCCTAGAGATTGGAAATATGTCAGAAACCATCCAATAGATGAAGTCTTAGGTGATCCTTCATTAGGAGTAAAGACTAGATCCTCTCTTAGGAATCTATGTGCCAATGTGGCATTTATTTCTCAAGTAGAGCCTAAGAAGTTTGAAGAGGCCGAGAATGATGAGTATTGGATTTTAGCTATGCAAGAAGAGCTAAATCAATTTGAAAGGAGCAAGGTATGGGAACTTGTTCCACGTCTTAAGGATCATCCCATTATTGGAACAAAATGGGTTTATAAGAATAAATTAGATGAAAATGGAATTGTTGTTAGAAATAAGGCTAGACTAGTTGCTAAAGGTTACAATCAAGAAGAATGAATAGATTTTGAGGAAACCTTTGCACCTGTTGCTAGATTAGAATCAATTAGGATGCTCTTAGTCTATGCTTGCTACAAAAACTTCACACTCTTTCAAATGGATGTGAAGAGTGCTTTCTTAAATGGGTATATTCAGGAAGAAGTTTATGTAGAGCAGCCCTTAGGATTCGAAGATTTTGCAAAACCTGATTATGTGTATAGACTTAAGAAGGCACTTTATGGACTTAAACAGGCTCTTAGAGCTTGGTATGATAGGTTGAGGAACTTCCTTGAGGAAAGAAATTTCAAAAGGGGTAACACCAACTCAACTCTGTTTACCATGCAAAAGGATAAGGATATTCTGTTAGTTCAAATTTATGTCGATGACATTATTTTTGGATCAACTAATGTCAACATGTGTAATGAGTTTTCCTCCCTCATGCAAAGTGAATTTGAGATGAGTATGATGGGGGAGTTAAAATTCTTCTTAGGATTTCAGATTAGCCAATCTCCTGATGGAATTTTCTTCTGTCAAGAAAAGTACATTAAGGAACTTCTTAAGAAATTTGGTTTAGAATCTGTCAAATCTTCTAGAACTTCCATGAGTACCACAACCAAATTGGACAAAGATGAAAACGGTATAAGTGTGGACATTAAGAAATATCGTGGTATGATTGGTTCTTTGTTATATCTGACTGCTAGTAGGCCAGATATTCTATTCAGTGTTTGTCTTTGTGCTAGATTTCAAACTGCCCCTAAGGAGTCTCATTTAACTGCTGTAAAAAGGATTTTTAAATATTTAAGTGGAACTCCTGACTTAGGGTTATGGTATCCTAAAGGTACTTCTTTCGATCTAATCGGATACTCAGATTCTGATTATGCTGGAAGTCTAGTAGATAGGAAAAGCACCAGTGGAACCTGTCAATTCCTTGGTGAATCTCTTGTTTCCTGGTACTCTAAGAAACAGAACTCTGTTGCATTGTCAACTGCTGAGAGTGAATATATTGTTGCAGGCAGTTGCTGTGCATAAATGCTCTGGATGAAGCAAACTCTTGAAGACTATAATATGTTTTATGATAGGATTCATATTAGGTGTTACAACACCAGTGCAATTAACATTTCCAAAAATCCTATCCAGCACTCTAGAACTAAGCATATTGATGTTAGTTATCACTTCATTCGTGATCATGTTCAAAGATGAGATATATCTTTAGAATTTGTTAATTCAGCAGACCAACTAGCAGACATCTTTACAAAGCCTTTGGATGAAAAATCTTTCAATAATATTAGAATAAGGTTAGGCCTCATTCGGGTAGATAAAAACTAAGATTATTTCTCTGTTGGTGAATCTTATGTAATAGAGCTGTTTTTAGTTGTGAGGGCATCGGTAGAAGCAATGTTGTTCAATGGGCATCGGAAGATGCATATGCATCGGTAGATGCAGTGTTTTTCACAAGCATCGGAAGATGCATCTCTATCGGTAGGTATCGGATGATGAATTCTTAATCTGCCGACACGTGTGACCCATCGAACTAATGGTCGTACACGTGTAACTTCATCTCATTGGGCGATGCCCTACTCTTTTTAAACTCTGTTTCTTCTCAAAGACGCTTCACATTTCGTGCTCTTTCTGAAAACCCCTACCCTACCAGTTCTCTCTCTCTCGCAAGTCCTATTCCTTCAATGGAATTTCCGGGTTCATCCTCTCGCGCTGCTAAGGAACCGGCCAAGAAGAAGACCAAAGTGTCAGCACGTCCTCCCCGAGAGATTCCTCGTGCCAAAGAGTGGTCATCTCTCTTCTTTCTCTCTAAGGCTGCTGAGTTAAGGTACCATGACGACTATAGGTACAAAACCTTGATTCCCAGTCGAGGGATTTACTTTGATGATTTAGCAGGAATGAATATCATAGAACCCTTGAAGGATCTCGGGTTATTAGGTTTATTTGAGTAGAATCATACTATTACCCTGAGGCAATCAGAATGTTCTATGCAAATATGAGTTTTACTTCGGATTTCTCTATTATAAGGAGCTATGTGTATAGCAAACATATAGAGATTACCCCCCAGTTCATAAATGCCCTTTTGGGGTGCTCCCATTTAGATAGCCGCCCTTACCAGTATATGACTGGCTCTGAGCCTCCTTTCTTTGGTACCTCTGAAGGTCTCAATTTTCTACAGCTTATAGTTCTAGACCCAAACCATACCCCTGACCCTCTTAAAGGCAAACACCTGACTGCAAGAGCCAGGTTATTTCATCAGATGATAGGGTACAATATTGTCCCTAAGGGTGGTCACCATGATGAGGTGAGTGCCATGGAGCTTTTTGTTCTGTTTGCACTGTTCCAAAAGGCCCCCTTCAATCTTGGATATGTTGTGGTTCGAAGGATGATTCAGGCTGTGACATCCAGGGCTACCTCCTTTCCCTACAATCTGCTTCTCATGAGGATATTTATGAAGCTTGAGGTTGTATTTCCAGAGGATGAAGACCCCTTTCGTCTTCAACCCACAAGTTATTATTCCAAGACCACTCTGAGCAAAATGGGAATTAAGAGAACAAGAACAGGGGAGCTTGTTTTGAATGTTCCTAAGAGAAATACTGCTAAGGCCGCAGTTGCTAAAAAGGGGAAGAGACAACTTATCTTGCCAGAGGAGTCCACTGCTGAAGGAGGGGATGACTCTGAGATACCTGCTTTTGGTAATTCCCCTTCACAATCTCAGGCTTCTAGCTTCCAACCTCCTCCTCTAGTGAGAAGGCGTCGTGCCCCTATCTCTAGAGCCCATGTTTCAGAGGCAATCTCTACTCCCTCCTCTGTGCCCCTACCCCTTCCAGAGAATCCTCTATCTCCTCCTCCTGCACTTACTTTACCGGCTCTACCTTCTCTAGCTCCTCCCTCTCCAGTCCAACAGACTATGTCTCCTCCATCACCAGTCCAACCACCTCCTACAGTCCAATTACCTCCTCCAAGTCCAACTGCTTATCAAGTCCCAATCCCTTCACCTCCTTCACCTGCACTTTTGATGCCTTCACTACCTGCCCTTCCACCTATCCCCCTCACTCCTCAAGTACCAATATCCTCCCCACTTCCCTCAGTTCCTCCTGCCACTCCTCTAACTTATCAGAGGAGATTTTTGATGAGTGAGTGTAACACCCCTAATACTGTACCCATTTTACCCGTATAAATTTTTCATTTTATTTTACACTTTGAGCTGAAATTAAATCAGAATTGAAGTCTACATTTTAAACCACTTAAAACAAAACCATTTATAAACTTAAAACTATTTTAAAAAAAAAACAATTAATAAAACCATTAAAACATTTTGTTTTATCAATCGGTGAAGGGTAAAATCGGAAAGCAGAGGCAGAAGAAAGGCAGCGACTAATCGCTGCAAAAGCTGCATTATGCAGCGACCAGTCGCTGCATAATGCAGCGCACGATCGCTGCAAAAGCTGCATTATGCAGCGATCAGTCGCTGCATATTGCAGCGACCAGTCGCTGTATTGCAGCGACTAATCCCTCTCTGGAATCCGAGATTCCAGAGAGCTAACCCAAACATTTCCGAGATTTCCAGAGACTTTCTTCCTTACTCTCCACAGAAATTATCTCATTTCTCATGTCATAAATCAATGAATTAAACGAACTAAACATACGTTAAACTGTTGTAAAAACGAACTGCATGGATACGTTTAAAAGTTGTCTAATCCTCCTGTTTCAAATTCCAAGCAGTTCCAGTAAAAACTATGAAAACACGGATTATAAACAGATTTCCAAAAACGTTTAAAACATCAAATATGAACCTAACATCTAACCATATCCAAACATCCTAATATGTTCGTCTATACATACGTATCATCCATTAAATCCCACAAAATACTCACACAGACATCCCCACGGGTCAAAACGCACCTACTGCTCAGCACACTCCCACGGGCCATTCTCCGTCAACTGCCTCATACGTCAAGAGGAGGAACGTCGTCCTCACCTGGCTTAATGTCACCTATAACGTCACCTACACCATACAGACACCTATGAGCTAACAGGCTCAGTAAATTCTACGTAAATGCAGATGCGTGCAGTGCATATGGAGTTCAGAAATCATGCATAACAGAGCGTCGCAGACAGTATATCACCGAGATCTCATCCCCCTAACCGAAGGGGGCCCATCCAGCGTTTGGACTACCCCGTACGGTTAGAGGAGGGGGGTACACGCTTACAACACGTACCGCCGTGCCTGAGCCCCACCTCGCATGACCAGATAACAGATTACATTCATTAATTATAGTACAGGAGATGTGGTATTGGCCAGACCCTCAATCGGTCCTCACAATAGATCTGAGCCCCCAATTTCTGAGCCACATCAGTTTTCAGAAAACATTGTGCAGTGCAGAAATTCGTTTTCATGCCAAGTTAAAATACGTGATGCATGAACAGTTAAATATAACTATAAACAAACAATCATATGTACCATTAGGACAGTAAAAGAAATAATCTACTAAACGTCTACACCTAACTACCCAACCAATACAACTTTAAACGAACAATCCTTTAAGATCCTCGACGCGACATCGAAGTACGGTGTAGGCCAATCGGCCAGAGTAAGTCACGAGAACTTACCTTGAGCGCGCTGAATCTCAAGCTTCGTCCACGGGAGTCGTGTGTCTGAGGCAAACACGATATTTGTCGTTAAAACCAATTTAAGCTATTGACGTCCAAATTAAAAATCTTAACTAAAGAATTTTCCTAAATCCTTAACTTAGCTAATCGAAGCGTTTATAACGTCAATTAACGCTCGATAATCCAAAACCTCAATTGACGAGTTTTTCCTTAAAACCCGAAAATCTACCAATTTTAACTTTTTCACAAATTGATTTAACTTCGTCCAATAACGTCAAATACGTGCAATATAAACTTAATCACGGCTAACCTATTAATTACGAACCCTAATTCGCGTTTTTAACGAAAAAGTATCGAAACCCTAATTGTCTAAAATGCCGTAAACGTCGAAATAAAAGCTCTAAGATTGTAGGCTCATACCTAGGGTTGCGATTGGAGAAGAAATCACGAAGAACGGAAGAGAAACGGAGGTCGGATCGTTGAGGAATCGCCGCGGCCGAGAGAAATCGCGAAGGAGGGAGCTCTCTGTCGTTTTCGTGAAACAGAGAAAGAAAGAAAAAGTGAGGAGAAAAGGAGTTTAGGTTATTTTCATAAAATTTATATTGCAAATTACCATTTTGCCCTTAACACATATTTCTATTTTATTTCGTCCTTCGATTCGTTAATCGTCCAACTATTCGACTTTTCCAACTTTCCACATTTTGCCAATAAGTCCAACTTATTATTTTGGATTTAACAAAACTATCCGTTCGCAAAACAGACTTCGTTTACTATTTTTACTAAAACGTCCTTTACATTACGATAGAGGTAATTACTCGGAATATAGCGTTTAATCTCCAAAAATTTCCATAATTTCCTTAAAATTCCTATTAATCGTTAGGATAGTAATGACGCTTTCCGTTTGCGAAACTGATATGACTTGACATATTTATGAAAAATGCCATTATATAATAAAATATGAATATAATATATTAAATCTAAAAATCCGTACAAGCCGGATATTACAGTGAGACTCAGTATAATGAGCTGAAGGTCTCTATTGATCGCCTTGAGACAGCTCTCAATTCCTTTGACAGTAGGTTTGAACAGTCTTTAGATGCCAAGCTAGCCAAGAATCAAAAAGACATACGCACTGATTTAGATACCGGTCTTGGTTTGTTATCCCAGAAAGTGGATGCTGATAGGCGCATGGTTGTCAGGGAACTTGAGTCATTCCGATCTTCAATTGACAATCTGACTCCTGCACCCGAACCTGATTCATCTAGTTCAATCAGTGTCTCAGAGGCTTGTTATGAAGATCTCTTTCTTCCATTTTCCCAGCCTGAAGTTTATGAAGATGTGCGTTTCATGTCACTGGATCTTCAGGAGGCTGAATTTGCATTCTCTCCTCCTGATGCGTCTACTGCTGCTCCTTCTGTCGAAACTCCTCCATGTATGGACATGGTGGTGTATCAAGGTCCCTCTACCTCTGCTGCTCCTCAGCCAGAGACTCCTCCATGACTGGAACTCGTGCCTTATCAACCACCCATCTCTCTTGATATTCACTCACTTCCTGCACTTGTAGATGCTTATCTCAATTTGAACTGTGAAGTGCCCGCTTGGATTAGCCAAGCTTTTTGGACACATTTTGTAGCCTTCTTTAAATAATATACTTGATTTAATGTGTACACATTTCTTGATTTTCTAATGTCATTACTCTGATGGTTTTCTGCAGTGTGTTGAATCCATTATTTCTGTTGTCTCTCTGATTGTTTTTGATAATGTCAATGGGGGAGAAAAGTATATATTTGATTGATATTGAATATGCATGTGGAATATGTTACTATGATTTATGTTTGAAAATCTGGATATATGCATGTTTTTTGAAACTTTGGTATGCTCTGTGTTTGTTTTTAAGAATATATGCATTTACTATGGGGGAGCTAGGATTATGGGGGAGAGTAACATTTAATCAAATTGATGCTAATATTTTGTCATCATCAAAAAGGGGGAGATTGTTGACTTAAATAGAGTTTAAGTCTAAATATGTTTTTGATGATGTATTTGAATGATAAGTAAGTAATTTGATTATGTTTATAATGTGAGAATATTGAATTATGCATTGATTTTAATCCTGTGGAAATACCCTTGAAAAGGGTATTTTAGTTGTCTAATGAATAGGGTTAAGTGTACAGGGCCAAATAATTTATTCAAAGGTTACATCTGCCGATGAGTTTCAAAGTGCTTCTGCCGATGGGATGTGAAGCAACACATACCGATGGCAATCACTAAACGACAGAGGAAGAGTTCCTTAAACCGATCGCTAACCGACAAAGAAAAGATTGCTTCTGCCGATGACATATCAACTTGCATCTGCCGATCGTGTTTTGAAGGTGTATCTGCCGATCGCGTTTTAAAGCTGCATCTGCCGATAGCGTTTGGAGATGCATCTGCCGATGGCACTGCCAAGCCTGCATCTTCCGATCGCGTTTTGAAGCTGTATCTGCCGATGGCGTTGCCAAGCTTGCATCTGCCGATGGACTTGCTTGCATCTGCCAATGGCGCTGCCAAGCTTGCATCTGCCGATGGATTTCAAAGCTTGCATCTGCCGATGGATTTCAAAGCTTGCATCTGCCGATGGATTTCAAAGCTTGCATCTGCCGATGGATTTCAAAGCTTGCATCTGCCGATGGATTTCAAAGCTTGCATCTGCCGATGGATTTCAAAGCTTGCATCTGCCGATGGATTTCAAAGCTTGCATCTGCCGATGGATTTCAAAGCTTGCATCTGCCGATGGATTTCAAAGCTTGCATCTGCCGATGGATTTCAAAGCTTGCATCTGCCGATGGATTTCAAAGCTTGCATCTGCCGATGGATTTCAAAGCTTGCATCTGCCGATGGATTTCAAAGCTTGCATCTGCCGATGGATTTCAAAGCTTGCATCTGCCGATGGATTTCAAAGCTTGCATCTGCCGATGGATTTCAAAGCTTGCATCTGCCGATGGATTTCAAAGCTTGCATCTGCCGATGGATTTCAAAGCTTGCATCTGCCGATGGATTTCAAAGCTTGCATCTGCCGATGGATTTCAAAGCTTGCATCTGCCGATGGATTTCAAAGCTTGCATCTGCCGATGGATTTCAAAGCTTGCATCTGCCGATGGATTTCAAAGCTTGCATCTGCCGATGGATTTCAAAGCTTGCATCTGCCGATGGATTTCAAAGCTTGCATCTGCCGATGGATTTCAAAGCTTGCATCTGCCGATGGATTTCAAAGCTTGCATCTGCCGATGGATTTCAAAGCTTGCATCTGCCGATGGATTTCAAAGCTTGCATCTGCCGATGGATTTCAAAGCTTGCATCTGCCGATGGATTTCAAAGCTTGCATCTGCCGATGGATTTCAAAGCTTGCATCTGCCGATGGATTTCAAAGCTTGCATCTGCCGATGGATTTCAAAGCTTGCATCTGCCGATGGATTTCAAAGCTTGCATCTGCCGATGGATTTCAAAGCTTGCATCTGCCGATGGATTTCAAAGCTTGCATCTGCCGATGGATTTCAAAGCTTGCATCTGCCGATGGATTTCAAAGCTTGCATCTGCCGATGGATTTCAAAGCTTGCATCTGCCGATGGATTTCAAAGCTTGCATCTGCCGATGGATTTCAAAGCTTGCATCTGCCGATGGATTTCAAAGCTTGCATCTGCCGATGGATTTCAAAGCTTGCATCTGCCGATGGATTTCAAAGCTTGCATCTGCCGATGGATTTCAAAGCTTGCATCTGCCGATGGATTTCAAAGCTTGCATCTGCCGATGGATTTCAAAGCTTGCATCTGCCGATGGATTTCAAAGCTTGCATCTGCCGATGGATTTCAAAGCTTGCATCTGCCGATGGATTTCAAAGCTTGCATCTGCCGATGGATTTCAAAGCTTGCATCTGCCGATGGATTTCAAAGCTTGCATCTGCCGATGGATTTCAAAGCTTGCATCTGCCGATGGATTTCAAAGCTTGCATCTGCCGATGGATTTCAAAGCTTGCATCTGCCGATGGATTTCAAAGCTTGCATCTGCCGATGGATTTCAAAGCTTGCATCTGCCGATGGATTTCAAAGCTTGCATCTGCCGATGGATTTCAAAGCTTGCATCTGCCGATGGATTTCAAAGCTTGCATCTGCCGATGGATTTCAAAGCTTGCATCTGCCGATGGATTTCAAAGCTTGCATCTGCCGATGGATTTCAAAGCTTGCATCTGCCGATGGATTTCAAAGCTTGCATCTGCCGATGGATTTCAAAGCTTGCATCTGCCGATGGATTTCAAAGCTTGCATCTGCCGATGGATTTCAAAGCTTGCATCTGCCGATGGATTTCAAAGCTTGCATCTGCCGATGGATTTCAAAGCTTGCATCTGCCGATGGATTTCAAAGCTTGCATCTGCCGATGGATTTCAAAGCTTGCATCTGCCGATGGATTTCAAAGCTTGCATCTGCCGATGGATTTCAAAGCTTGCATCTGCCGATGGATTTCAAAGCTTGCATCTGCCGATGGATTTCAAAGCTTGCATCTGCCGATGGATTTCAAAGCTTGCATCTGCCAGAACTTTAATGGCGACGACGACTTGCAACTACAGACGAGAAACGGCTACATGATCTAGTACGGATGCTTCCCAACGGTAACATTTTCCATTGAAGAAAGAAGCATTCAATTCTGAGCTGAAAACAAGACAGAGTATTTAAGCCGAGGTTAGAGCACGAAG
The DNA here is from genome assembly GCA_022432975.1 of Begonia masoniana. Taxonomy (NCBI): domain Eukaryota; kingdom Viridiplantae; phylum Streptophyta; class Magnoliopsida; order Cucurbitales; family Begoniaceae; genus Begonia; species Begonia masoniana. The sequence goes on from CM039514.1 coordinate 21,216,859, forward strand.
ACCCAACTTTTGCGAATTTTATTATTGAGCCCTAACTTGCGAAATTATCATACTCTGTATTTCACTACTCCTCTCGAACCCAAACTGAGAATTATTCTTTGAGAGGTTAGATTGTGATATATTATTACACATTCAAAATCTGTAAAGGCAATAGATTGACGCTCGTCAAGTTCAATTCAGATTTGTAAAGGCAGTTGATCGGAGCCCGAAATTCCGATCTGTTTATTCTCGAGGAGAAGGTTAAGGATCTTCAAGGGGTGAACCTTGAAGCGTGGATGTAGGCTGGGTTGAGCCGAACCACGTAAAAATCACTGGTGTCATTTTTTCTCTTACTCTCTCTTTTATATATGATGTTGATTCACTTGCTATTAGTTTTAAGTAAAATTTTAAAAAGGTCTAATTCACCCCCCCTCTTAGACAATCTCGATCCTACAAGTCACTCATTAACCTAATCAATAATTCTCCAAATTTCATCCATAAAGTGTACACTATTAGATGACAAGGTAAAATTGACTCGATGGAACTGAATGCTACAATTACATTATTACAATATAAGTTGAAAATAAAAGTGAAAAAACTAAGCCGTTGATGATTTTCCGACATCTGAGGATGGAGGCGTAGCTGGGCATTCAATGACTCTTTAATTGTAGCCACTTTATAAAGGATCACGGCTTGAATTGAGACAATATCCTCAAGTATCACAGACAATCCTTCAATAACTGAAGTAAGGCTGGATATACTAGCATGAGAAAATGTCAGTCCTCCTCAGGTATGGATATACGACTTGAGGGAGCTAGATGAGGGTCATCCTCTATAGGAATATCCTGCGTGGTAGAGACTAGAGGAGGAGCTATAGAAGTAAATGCATCATGTGCGGTCTTGAAAACTCATTTCTCGTTCACTTTCACTATACCCATTGGAGCCAGGGTACAGTAATCATACACACGTCCACACTCTTTTCCTTTCTCACAGGCTCGCCCGAGGGTATTGGAACCTCAAAATGTCAGAAGACTTTCTGAATCAAAGTATTATATGATAAATTCTTGTCATCATTCATGACTATATCAGCCATGTGACTTAGAATCACATATCCAGGGTTGAACTGCTTGCCACTATAGATTTTCTCCATGAGATAGAGATCTATGTAGTTCACATGATTCGGTGTCCATAACTTGGTATGTAGCACTCGGTTCTATTAAACCAATTTCTATTCCGTTATTTAATAGTAAGCATGTTGTGGAGAAAATTGAAGAAAATATTAATTAGGTTAATGAGTGACTAAGTAAGGGCATAGTGGTAAATTGAGAACTTAAAATAGATAACCTATTTAAGGAAAGAGGCTTTGTGATTAAATGCACTGTAGCCACCACTCTTTCCTTACTCTCCTCTCTCGGTATTCAGCTCAAGCAGCAGAGCTCTCTAGGTGATTCTTCCATCCGATTTTCTCTAAACTATGTGAGTTCTATTTCGATTCCTTGCTGCATTGGTAATTATCGATGATTTGGGAAGTGGATAAATGTGAGTTTCGAGAATGCTGTGAGCGAACTAGTTCGGGTTTTGGTGGTAATCAGAGATGTATAACGAACTAAGCTCCTAAGCTAGTTTCCTTAGGCTTCTGGATAGTGTAGAATGAGGTTTAGTAAAATCTAATCGAATATCTGTCCATGGTCTTAGGTTGAGTAAGCTCCCAAAGTAGTTTGCAACACCGAGCATTTCCAGGAGAGCCAGATAAGTGAAGTATGCATGTGCCTTCGGGCCTACATCACAAAACAATAGGATTATGTATTGTGTGAATGCGTTTGTATGTCATGCATCATGTTTTTCTTGAAAGATTATGAAAATGAATTTCCATGTAAGGAATGGTAAGGCATGAACTGAATGTGACAGACAAATTATTAAGGGAACTAATCCATCCCTTAACTTATGAAGAGATTTATAACATTGGGAGGATTGATCCCACTCCCAAGGGAACTGAGGGATCAGATTAGCTATTAAGGGAATTCATCCGCCCCTTTATCGGTAGTGGATGTATAACATTGGGAGGATTGATCCCACTCCCAAGGGAACCGAGGGATCAGATCAGTTTATGAATGAATGTGAATGCAACTGAGATGAGAAAGTAGAAATTGCATGTTTAGGAATTTATGTTTCAGCGTTTCATTTCATTATTGCTTTACTTACTTAGCATTAGGCTAATAGATGAGTTTTGTGATGTAGGTGTTGAGGATACTGCAGGTGAATTTTCCTGAGTGCACAGATGAATAGAGGAGGTTGGGGGAGTACATTCATGTTTCGGCCCGGTAAACTGATGAAGCAGATTAACTGGTGTCAGTGGATGGGAAAGTCTAGTGAACCATGATTCAATTTGAGTATGTCGAGAGTTCTTATGAAAATGGTAGTTTTAATGTTTTGAAATACCTTTGAGACCTTTCTGATTTTAATACTCTATTGGCTTTAAAAGTAGTTTCGACCAAATTCTGGAGTAATATACGGATTTAAGTAGTTTTGAATGTTCTTTTGCAAATGCTCAAATTCTTTTGGTAGACAGAGCTTTCCCTGTGTAGAGAGAAAATGCTCGATGAGCTACTATATAAAGTTTTTGTTCTGTTGACTACCGGATGATGTCGAGTATTTTATCCACCGGATGATGTCGGGTATTTTATCTACCGGAAGATGTGAGTAAGTATTGTTGTCGTTTTACGATCGGCTGAAGTTGGAAGAGTGATTCTTCCGGCTGACGTCATCGGCTGAAGTTGGAAGAGTGATTCTTCCGGCTGACGTCATCGGGTGAAGTAGGAAGAGTATTTCTTCCGGCTGACGTCATCGTTGGAAGTCCTTCGTTTTGTTTCTGCCCATTTTTGTTGACTCTGATCAGCGGATGATGTGGTTGACTTTTATGATCTTCAAGCATTTCATACTTAAGCTTTCATCTCTTCTGGTCGAATTACTTCCCAATATTTTAACCGATTCTTTTAAAATTGTTTTACAGTTTGTTTAACTCTATTTTCGTTAAAAAAAAATATCTCCGCTGCTAGTTTTAAAATTTTGAGGTTTTAGCAAATGTCAAAATTTTGATTTTGAGCGAAGTTTTTTTTTTTTAAATTAGTCAAATTTTTCTTAGTCCTGTTCTGTGTTATGTGTAACGAACTGAGTTTAGAAAACTCTGGGCGTTACATGGTAAAATAGTGTGGGAGATCAAGTGATAACTGACTCGTACTCTGACATTCAGGTCCTCGCTTTGGATTTGTAAAAACCTGCAATATTAGGATTTTTATGAACTTTCTTCATAAAGTCAAGCCCCTCCCCTGCTTGATAAAGTCTGGATCTCGAGAAGTATGAAAATACTCTTCGCTCGGCTCGTTCATCGAAAAAAAATTACCTCATTAATAGTACTCGGGGTCAACTTAATCATAAAATTAGTTAATTATCCTTCAGAGATCTATTAGATGTTCCTAATTTGTTTCCTCTTAGAATTATTCTTCACTGTTCATCAAAGATTATTCGAACGTCCCAAATTCATTTTCTTTTATTTATGATTGAAATCACATTGATTCGCAGTCTTTATTTAATATGCATCCATCAATAAAAGAAAAACACAATGAGGTTTTACATGATTTTTGGTATTTAAGTATGTGAGATATGAAAGCTTCATGATAATCGGATGTGTTTGATTTTCAACAATGACACTTATTTTCATTTTATATTTTTGGGCCGATATCTGCAACAGTTTGATGATTTCATATGTCGTAAGATTCGCCTAGTGTTAGAGAAACAAACGAGACTTACGATGATTCGATATCCAAAAAAACATCAAAATACAAAACTATTTATACAATTAAAAATCAACCAACCACTAAACCATATAACACACATAACCCATTGACACCAACTTCCTTAATTTTAGCCACACTAAATATTTGTCACTAATTTTGAATTAGTATTCAACAATCCCCCTTAATTCAAAGTAGCAAACTTCAAGCAATGATCTAAAGTGGATAAATTCCTCTTCTAACAAAGCCCGCTAAGCTTTATGTATAATCAATCGATAACTTTAAGAATGTTTCATAATAAGTTTATATTGTCGTTAATTTCATGATTGTGTTAAATTATGGCAAATACGGTCAAGAAAGCTCTCATGGAAGGCTTGATTATATTGGAACGATACTAATTATAACCTATAGTTTTAAATTATACCACGTCATATATTCGTCTTGGTATAAAAATATTTGTCTTAATTGATTATTAAAATAAGAAATAATTATTAAAAGGATTTTTTTTAATTTAAACTCCAAATTTTTTTTTTTAAAAAACCCTCAAAATTTACTATTCATAAAAAAACCTCAAAATATCATAAATAAACAATCTGAACCTAGAAAGGTGGGGGGGAGGCCGACCTCTCTGGAGAAGATGGCCGGTACAGCTGGACCGGCCGTCCTGGTCTCAAAATTGCTTTTTTTTTCCAGTTTGGGAAAAGGACGGCTGGTTCAGGACCGTCCGTCCTCTTTCCCTTATATAAAGCCCTCACCCTCTTTGTTTTCAAATCAATACTCTCTCAACTATTTTCTTGTTTCGGTGATATTTCTCCGCGTTCACCCGTTAGATACGAAGTTTTTTTTTAAATTTTTTATCATTTACTTTAAGGATTTAAAAAAAAAACTCATATATAAGGTGTTAAACCGAGATTAAATTTTTTATGACGTATTTTTTTCATTGTATTTTTTATTTCGAATTCTCTTGACAATTTTTATCTAAATTCTAAAAATGTGGACATTTTATTTTATTTTTATTTATTTAAATATTTCTAATATTTTTTTCTATAGTAGCGACGACTATTTTCTTACTCCGGCGATATTTCTTCTCGTTCACCGTCTAGGTACGAATTTTTTTTCTATTTTATTTTTATTAGATATTTATCTATTATACTGTAGATAATTGATCGCATCGTTAGCGTATTGGAATCTGTCGTAGTTATGTCTAGGAGACTGAGTTTTAAGTGAGACCATTTGTGACCCCTCCAGCCTTTCATGGGAACTTACTTGGAAAGGTAATTTTTTCTAGGAGATTGTCCAGTACAATCTTTACTGGGAATTGTTCATATCAGCACTCTCCACGTTTTAACTTTTTGATTTAATTACTTTTATAGAATGTCAAATACAATTAATTTGCGACGACCATGAATTCCGATTCAGTAGAATTATTTAATTTATTTTAATATTTATAAGTATTTTTTCTATTTCTAATATTTTTTCTATAGTAGCGACGACTATTTTCTTACTCGGCGATATTTCTTCTCGTTCACCGTTAGGTACGAATTTTTTTTCTATTTTATTTTTATTAGATATTTATCTATTATACTGTAGATAATTGGATCGCATCTGTTATCGTTTCTCGTACTGCGTATTAAGTGGTGCAATTGTACTCTGTCAGTAAGTTATGTCTAGGAGACTGAGTTTTAAGTGAGACCATTTGTGACCCCTTCAGCCTTTCATGGGAACTTACTTGGAAAGGTAATTTTTTCTAGGAGATTGTCCAGTACAATCTTTACTGGGAATTGTTCATATCAGCACTCTCCACGTTTAACTTTTGATTAACTTTATAGAATGTCCAATACAATTAATTCGACGACCATGAATTCCGATTCAAGTAGAATTATTTATTTATTTTAATATTTATAATATTTTTCTTTATATTAGCGACGACTATGGATTCCGATTCAAGTAGATCGGTTGATTTAGACGAGAGATCAACTAGTGATGCTGAAATGGATTGGTATTCGGGAGACATGCCTGCATATAGTGATCTACGAGCATTTGATCAGACATATACAAATAAATAAATATTTGTCTATTCGACCTCTAAAACGCTTGACGATGAACTTCGAACACCGGTTGGCTCAAATGACGAGGAGGTGAAAAGCAGACCGATAAGAGAACAAATCTCAATGGATTTTTTTTTTTTTTTGTTAGACAATATGGTTCTTTAGAAAAAATTAAAGAAGAAATATGCGAATATTCGTTGAAAAATTGTTATGCACTTATGATATAAAATTCACCAAGAATAAAAAGAGGCGACTGACAGCTGAGTGTGATAATGGATGTGGGTGGCGACTGCATGCTTCGAAGATGCAAGATCAGTTTACGTTTCAAATAAAGTCGTTGGTCGATTCTCACACATGTTCAAGGAAACTTGATAATCGACACGCTTCAACAAAATGGGTGGCGAAGAAGTATTTGGATAGGTTCAAAAGTCACCCTACATGGGACATCCCTTCTATTATCAAGACAATGAGGAAAAATTTTGCTGTTGACATTTTACCCAGTCTTTTCATAAGAGCAAGAAGCGTAGCTCGAACCCTTAACGAAGGAAAGTGCGTCGAACAGTACGAGCAACTGTGGTCGTATACAACCGAAATACGTAGATCAAAGCCAGGTGGCACAGTAAAAATTAATGGTAACCCAATGGGCCCTAATTCATTGGGATTCTAAAGATTTTATATGTGCATGGCTACTTGCATGCTACAGTGCAGTAGACTAGTTATCTGTTTGGATTGCTGTCATCTGAAGGAGTCGTGTCCTAACCAATTACTCACAGCCGCTAATATTGATTGTAACGATGAAATATATACCGTTGTTATTGCCAACGTTGAATCTGATTGTGCGGACTCATGGATGTGGTTCTTGTAAATATTGAAGGATAACCTAAACACTAAATCGGGCCGCGGGTGGACAATTGTTTCAGATCGACAGAAGGTATAATGCATTTCTATGTGTTATTTAAAATTTTGGGGCGTTGTGGTAGTTATATTGTTTTATGTTGACGCTGTTTTTCGTTCAAATATTAGGGGTTAAAGAAAGCTGTTCGAGATGAATTCGGATAGGCCGAACACCACTTCTGTCTCTGGCATATGTACGTGAATTTCAAAAACCTATTTTGAGGCAAAGCGTACAGAGATGTGATGTGGAATGCGACAAGGGAAACCACGAATTCCCATTTCGAGCATGAAATGAGGAAATTATGTCAGATTAACCCAGTGGTAGAAGCATATCATCGACAAAAAGAGCCCAAATATTGGGTTAGTCATGCCTTCTATTCGATTCCCAAGTGCGATTTGGGACTAAATAATTTGTGCGAGTCTTTCAATGCACTTCTATTGCCTGTCAGGGACAAACGGATATTGATCATGTTCAAGATGATCCGAAAGTGCTTGATGACTCACCTTGTGAAAAAATTTGAGAATGTGGCGAATTCAACAGACCTCTTGTGCCCCCATTTAGGGAAAAAGCTTGCGAAGCCAGCAGGTGCATCTGGAAATTGGAGTGCTCGGTTTGCGGGAGTTGCACAATTTGAGGTCAACAACGGATACGAACAATACGTGTGACAGCCCGAAACCGGAACCCGATCGGGGCCCGAGATCGGAGCCGTCACTCCGGAACAGTTATCAGAAAACGGTGACTATTTTTTTTTTTTTAAAAAAAACTTATAACAGTAGGAGACATGAAGACATATAAACACATGGATAATAGTTACAAATGGCAAAAGCCACTCCGGGTCATTTAACGGAAAACGGGCACATATTTTTTTGAATATAACAGACCGAGCTTTAAAAAAACAAACCAAACTTCTCAGAATAAAACGGGAAGACGTAGGCGGAAGACTGGTGAAAGAAGACTGACGGATGACATAGTTTCAAAAGCAGAAGCGGAAGATGTAAATAATGGATAATGAGAATAAGACAAAAAGTGAACAGTGCACCGGAAGATGAAATTTGTGAACAGTGACCGGAAGATGAAAAATGTGAACAGTGACCGGAAGATGGAATTTGTGAACAGTGACCGGAAGATGGAATTTGTGAACAGTGACCGGATTGGTTAAAAATGTGAACAGTGACCGGATAAGTAAAAATGTGAACAGTGATCGGATGACTAAAAATGTGAACAGTGACCGGATTGATTAAAAATGTGAACAGTGACCGGATTGGTTAAAAATGTGAACAGTAACCGGATGACTAAAAATGTGAACAGTGACCGGATTGGTTAAAAATGTGAACAGTGACCGGATAAGTAAAAATGTGAACAGTGATCGGATGACTAAAAATGTGAACAGTGACCGGATTGATTAAAAATGTGGACAGTGACCGGATTGGTTAAAAATATGAACAGTGACCGGATAAGTAAAAATGTGAACAGTAACCGGATAAGTAAAAATGTGAACAGTAACCGGATAAGTAAAAATGTGAACAGTGACCGGATGACTAAAACTTAAAAGACAAAACTGGCAACTTATAACTTGATTACATGAAAACAAAAGTTGTGGAAACAGAATGGATGAAAACTTCAAACTTCAGAAAACGATTCAAAACATGATTTTTTTTTTTTTAACATATCGGGAAAAACACGACGGAATTTTTAAGGAAAAACAATTACATGGATGGCTCTAACATAACAGAAACTTAAGAAAAATCACACTACATGGATAGCTCTAAAACCAGAAACTGTCAATGCACAAACTAACAGAAAAATATTCCAAACGAATTCCAGAATACTTCAAAACATAGTTAAACTGTCAAATACAGAAGTTTAAACATCAAAACAATTTCCACATGAAAAACACGATATGAACTAAAAATCCAACTGCATGGATCGATTTAAACTTTGAACGATCCATGCATGACCTAAAATGAGAAATTTCAAACAGATCAGAATAACTCAAAACACATTTTATACGACTGTCGTTTACCGAGGTTTAAAAGAACTTGAACACCAAAAACCAGTACATTATTCAAATTTCTAACAGAATCCTAACAGAGCCCCCTTTTTTTTTTTAAAACAAAAACACCAACATTTCAACAGATTTCCAGACATGGACCTCACATAAAAACTCGAACCTCGAAAACAGAAGAGTGTCTGACAGCAGCAACCAAAACCCGAGAGCTCGTCCACCAGCCACCTATTCCTCAGTTTGAGGCACAAAGTCCTCAGTCACAGGTCCAGTACCTACAACAGGGAGTTCACCTATGAGTCTAGAGCTCAGTAAGAACATATCAGGAAATGCAGTGATGCAAAATGCTATGCATGCAGTTTTCAGAAAACGGTGACAGAACATTACATTACATTTCACTGGACATGGTGGTATAAGTGAGGCTTATAGAGGAACTGGCGCATAAACATACATAACATAACAGGACATGACACTGGTTAGTAATTTTGCCGGGTCCCAGGGAAGGACAAGGTACAGGGTATCCTTGGCGGGGATAAATTTTTACATAAGTCCCAGAGAAGGACAAGAACAGGGTGCCAGTCCTCGTCCACACTTAACCATACATTCATTACAGATTTTATCTTACTTAACTTCAAAACTGTGTACAGAAAACATTTACATGATTTTACAGAAAAGCGTGTATGCATGGGCGGTGCTTGAACTTAAAACAACAGGCAACAGGAATATCACAACAGAGAGTGAAACAAACCAGACAACTCAGAACTTATTCTAACTTTTCTACCCAAGACGAACCGACAGAACTGATACTCCTAGTACCTCCAAGTTGCAGGGCCTTAAGAGCCAACCTACGGCATGAACTTACCTGGTTGCTGTCGCGTTGATGTTCTGAATGTCTCAGAAATGCTCGGACCTGTAGCATGCATGTAGAGAATTTAAAACACGCTACAAATGCTAACTAATAAGCTGTTAGAAATCAACAGCAACATCTTTCAAATCCTTAGAAAACAACCACGTGTTTTCATCCAAGAACAGTGAGTTTTCACAAATACCGAAACCCTAAACTTCGGTAAAACTCACTTTTTAACTTATCCAAAATGTTAGCTTTAGTAGACGTTTACCTTTGCTGTAGAGTTTGCGAGCCTTGATCGTGTTACCTCTATGCGCCTCAAACCTTGATCGAAGAAAATGGAAGAAACGGAGGAAAGGAGTTCTGTCGCTTGGAGAAGAAACTAAAAATAAAGAGAAGAAGAGAGAGAATATAGAGAAGAGAAGATGGGAAAAATGCAAGGTTTTCACGTAGCAGAGAGAGAAGAAGGCACAAAGGGAGAGAGAAGGTTTGTCTTCTTCAACAAGTTGCCAAATGCCAATCCTCCATTGGTTTACTTCCACCAACCTTAATTGCTTCCTAAATTGCCCCTCTTTGGTTTCCAACTAAATTGCTATTTAGTTCGTTGTTTCGGTCACACCTCAGTTTGGTTTCCCCCACTAAACATCCCACAATTTCGATAAAATATCCACTATATTAATAGTGAAATAATCCCAAATCGATAATTCAAGGGATAATTTCATGGCCAAAAATGCCGGGTGTTACAATACGTTGTCGACATGAATTTGTGTATGCAACTGTATCAGGTGGGAGCTTATTGGAATCTCCTATGTCCATTTCATTTCATGCATGCATAGCATGAGAGTGGCACTAGAAAATTACATGCATCGATGCTATCACCGGGCAACTTACCTACAGGTGTACTCACACTATATGCAACCCGTGAGCGGCCAACTAATGTGGCCGCCTGTAGAAGGTATGCACGAAATCCTCATTCCCCAAAGAAAGCATCAACCTGGTAGGCCGAAGAAGACAAAAGTGCAAGATGCCGAAGAGGCGTCAGGCTCGAGAGTTAGTAAAAGGAACTCCACCGTGCGGTGTGGTATATGTCGGCAGCAGCGACATAATACTCGCACTTGTCCCAATAGAGGATCAACTTTAGGCGCTCCTTCGCATGACACATTTATGAGTTTTAACACATACCACAGGGACGCAGCTACATTTCAACACATTTCTCCCATAAACACATCGTCATTCTTTTTTATTGTACTTTCATTTCATTATATGCAGGGATCTTCGGTACGCATATGCGGTCGCGGCAAAAAATTTTGACTGTCCGTATGCTAAGGATCGAGTCAATTTTTTTTGGCGTTGCGGCCTATAATTCTTTGTAGTATACTGAATATTTAATTTATTTATTTTTGAAAAGTGATTCAAATTGTAATTATTTGTTGGAGTTTATTTGAACAATACTTATTTATTTTAGATTAGTCAAATAATATATTAACTTATATTAAATACATTATTAAATTTTAAAAATATATAGTAATAATAAATATATAATTCAATATTTCCACTACTAAATTTATATAATTTCAAAAAAAAACTTATATTACAAGGTACATTATTACAAAAATAGACTACACCATATAATATTAAAGTACATAAATTTATATACAAAAACGAAACTACGCCGATGGGTCATCGTTGTCTTTGTCGTTGTCGTTGCCGTTGTTCGCCATCCAACGCTAGAACCTCTCATCCATCTCTCTATAGGACTCAACGAGATAATTTTGTGATGCAGTCACCTCTCTCTAGGACATAATCAGCCCACTCTATCCCACGGGGAGCTCATCGACTCTGCCTATGAGGAACATGATGTCCCGCTGCAGTATTTCAAGCACTTGCTACAGGTGCTGGTTGTGATGACCCGACTTGACACGTATGTGGTGGAACCACCCAGTGCTTCGCGAATCCTCAGAGACTGCCTTTGCAGCCCGGTTGGGGCCGGATGATGACGTGCTGGATTAAAACTCTGTGAATCCTGGGTTGGACTAGGGCCGGAGGGTTCGATCGTTGAAAGAGGGGGTCGTCACAATCTCACATCGCTTGGGGAAGTATGTGGAAATGAAACATATGTAAAGAGACCCTGACAAATTAGTAAGACGCGTTTTGGAGCACAATTGACAATGGATCCCATAAGAACTCCGAAGTTAAAAGTGCTTCGGCGAGAATAGTACCAAGTTGGGTGACCGACTGGGAAGTCCTCGCCAAACAAAGCCGTGAGAGGAGGATATATGGCTGCCGTCCAATCCGCAGAGCGGATAATATCTTGCTAGGAAAAGGGGTCGTTACACTGGTGGTGTGTCTGTTACATCTCATACATCTGCTGGTAGTGCGTCTGCTGCATCTGAGACATTTGTTGTAGATACTGCCTCGTGTCTCATCCACTAGCCTTCCTAGGGGGCCAATGGCAGGGATGTGGTCTCATCCATCGGCACTGTCTGAGAAGTGGATGCCCCTGATTGCTCTTCAGCATCCAAGCGCCATCGACTTCAACGATGCCCATCCGTATCAATTGAATCATGTCAAATACGTCAGTGGATCTAGGGGGTATTCTCTGTGTGACAGCCCGAAACCGAACCCGATCGGGGTCCGGGATCGGAGCCGTCACTCCGGGACAGTTATCAGAAAACGGTGACTAATTCTTTTTTTTTTAACATAAACAGAACAGACAGCGTTACTGGAACAACTTATGGAAGCTAACTAAACTTTTAAAACTTTAACGAAAAACAGAACCGAATGACAGAAAACATGTACTGGCAATGCAAACCCTAAAAGAGCATAGCTTTACAGAGGGGTGAAACTACAGTGAGTAACAGAGTATCAATAACAGCAGAAAACAGGGAATGAAGTCGGAAGGCATAGGCAGAAATCTGGCGGAAGACTTAGTTTTAAAAGAAGCAGAATACTGTTGGGCTGTAGATGAAATTAAACCGAAATGATGCTTTGAAATCGGAAGAAGTAAACAGTGGGTGACGTCAGCCGGAAGAGGAGATGACGTCAGCCGGAAGAAGCAAACAGCAGCTGAGATCGGATAAGGTGATGACGTCAGCCGAAAGATGGATGACGTCAACCGGAGGATGCAAGCATTAAACGTAATCGTCAGAAGAAAAGAAACTGAAGACGAGTAAAATTGGGCAGAAGATATAGGCAGAAATCATCGTATGACGTCATCGGAAGATGTGATGATGTCATCGGCAGATATAGGCAGTAAGCGTAATCGGAATATGTGATGATGTCATCGGAAGAGGAGATGACGTCAGACGGCAGATAAAGGCAGTAAACGTAATCGGAATGTGTGATGACATCATCGAAAGATGTGATGACGTCATCAGAAGATAAAGTTAGCAATTCAAATCGGAAGATGAAGACCTAAGACAAAAACACTATTTGGCGGTAGATGCAGGCAAAATTCCTACCGGTAGATGTAATCAGAAGACATAGTTTTAAAGACAGAATTTACAACTTTTGACAGGAAAGCATACAGACAGAGGGCATAAAAACAGAAGACTTAAATGTCTCAGATTCTCAAACCACATCAAAACATGGTTCACGAGCACAACAGAAGGCATACAGGTTTTAGACCTTCATTGCAAGGACAGGTTTCAAGAAAACGAACTGCATGGATGGCTCTAAAATTCGAGACCATCCATGCATGACCTGAAAAGGGAGAACTCAAGCCGTTCCAGAATGTTTTCAAGACATTGCACAGGAAACAACTATCAACTGTCAACAGAGATTTAAAACTCGATCATCAGAACTTATACATTATACATATATATCCAACAGAGTTTTTAAAACAAAACACAGAACCCTAACAGAGTTTTAAGACAAACACAACAAAATTTCCAGAAAAGTTTACAGATGTTAACTTTACTTAAGACTTAAACCTCGGGACAGAAAATTGTGTCTGACTGCAGCAACCACCCCCAATAGCTCGAGCCACCAGCCACCTATTCATCAGATTGAGGCACAAAGTCCTCACGTTGGGGTTCCGTACCTACATCAGGGAGTTCACCTATGAGTCTAAAACTCAGTAAGAACATATAAATACAGTGATGCAGAATGCTATGCATGCGGTTTTCAGAAATACAGTGACAGTACAGAACATTACGTTTCAGTGGCAGAGGGGTATAAGTGGGGCTTATAGGGGAACTGGCAAACAGAGGGTGCACTATCAGGCACAGCAGTTTTCAGAATCCCAGGGAGGGATAAAACCAGAGGGTCCTTGCTAGGGACAATAAATTTTCAGATTCCCAGGGAGGGATAAAACCAGAGGGCCAGTCCCCGTCCCGCACTTAACCGGTATATTACAGACATTCAGATTTTATCTTTCTTAGTTTCAAACCGTGTACAGAAAATATTTGCATGGCTTTCAGAGAAAACGTGTATGCATGAACAGTGCTTGAACATAAACAGGCAGAGAGTAGATGACAGAAATAACAGAACATACGGTGAAACAGAACATAGACAACTCAGAATATAACTATAACATTTCTACCCAAAACAACCCGACATAACAGAAAACCTAGTACCTCCGGGATGTAGGGCCTTAAGGGCCAACCTACGGATATGAACTTACCTGTTTGCTGCAGTGTAGAATGCTCGAATGTCCCTGGAGCGCTCGGATCTGTTGCTGAAATATAGAGAAATTAAACAAGCTGCAAATGCTAACAAATAAGTTGGAAGAATTTGTTCCAAGTTCATTCAAACCCTTAGAAAACAAACCAGTGTGTTTTCATCCAAGAACAGTGAGTTTTCTCCAAATACCATAACCCTAAACTTCAGTAAAAACTCACATTAAACTTATCCAAACTTGTTAGCAATGAAAGATGCTTACCTTAGCGGAGAAACAGAAAGGAACCGAGGAGATCGAAGTAGCTTCGATGGTTGTTTTATCGACTAGAAGAGAGAATGCAGAGAGGAGAAAGGAAGAAGCCATTGGTACCTTGCCCACCATATCAGCCATCTCCTTTGAATTGATCTTCTGGCCTTCCTTAATTCGGTCCAGGACGGAGGGCTGTAGTGTTAAGCCTGCTAGTATGGCCGATAGCCCAGAAACTATCTCCATATCGAACTTCTATATCTCCGTCCTCAAAGGCATTGATACGGCCGACATTACTGGTTGCATAGTAGCTGGCATCCTACTTAGCGCATCAGCTACCACATTAGCTTTACCAGGATGGTATTTGATCTCAACATCGTAGTCTTTTACGAATTCTAACCACCGCCTTTGCCTCATATTCAACTCTTTCTGAGTAAAGATGTACTTCAAACTCTTATGATCAGAAAACACCTCACATGATTGTCCATATAGGTGGTGTCTCCATACCTTCAGCGCAAATACAACCGCCGCCAACTCAAGGTCATGAGTAGGGTAGTTTTGCTCATGGCTTTTCAATTGTCGGGATGCGTATGCCACTACTTTCCCTTCCTGCATTAGCACACACCCCAATCCAATCTTGGAAGCATCACAGTATACGCTGAATTTGCCGTCTTCAACTGGCAACACTAATAGAGGAGCAGTGGTCAACTTTTGCTTAAGTGTCTGAAAACTCATCTCGCAAGCTTCAGACCACCTGAATTTGATATCCTTCCTCGTTAAGCTGGTCATAGGCTTTGCTATCACAGAGAATCCCTTGATGAACTTTCTGTAATAACCAGCTAATCCGATAAAACTCCGTACCTCACTGGCATTTCTTGGTCTTGGCCATTCCTTCACTGCCAGAATCTTAGCTGGATCCACGAACACTTCTTCTGCCGACACCACGTAGCCTAGGAAATTAATCATATTCAACCAGAATTCACACTTTGATAGCTTGGAATACAATTGATGCTGTTTTAGGATTGACAGTACAATAGCCAAGTGACACTCATGTTCTGCTTCACTTCTAGAATACATTAGGATGTCGTCAATAAATACGATCACAAATTTATCCAGATAGTCCTGGAATATCCTGTTCATCAAGTCCATAAATGCTGCCGGGGCATTAGTTAACCCGAACGACATCACCAAGAACTCGTAATGCCCGTATCGAGTCCTGAATGCGGTCTTTGGAATATCGTCAGCTCTGACCTTCAACTGGTAATAACCGGAGCGCAAGTCAATCTTAGAAAATACCTGAGCCCTTGTAGTTGGTCAAATAAATCATCGATTCTCGGCAACGGGTACTTATTCTTGATCGTTAACTTGTTCAGCTCACGGTAGTCAATACACATCCGTAGGGACCCATCCTTCTTCTTAACAAACAAGACGGGAGCACCCCACGGAGAGAAACTAGGGCGCACAAAGCCCTTGTCCACCAACTCCTTTAGCTGAGTCTTCAACTCCCTCAGCTCTATTGGCGCCATACGGTACGGATTCTTCGACACCGGTTCAGCACCAGGATACACATCGATCTCAAACTCTATCTCACGATCCGGTGGCAATCCCGGTAGGTCATCTAAGAAAACCTCAGGAAAGTCTCGAACCACCGGAATATTTTGAAGTTCGACCTCACCTTGCCTCTAAACATCTACTACGTGGGCAAGAAATCCGACACATCCTGACCTCATCAGCTGTTGAGCTTTCAAGGTGGATATAACAGGCATACTATGTTTCTTTGGTATTGCCTGATAGGAGAACTCTACTTCGTTCAGGCGCTTAAAAGTCACGAACCCGGACCTACAGTCGATGGTGGCATGATATCTAAATAGCCAGTCCATCCCCAGAATCACTTCGTATCCTTTCATACCGATGACGATAAGATTGGCATACAATTTCTGGTCTCCAACTGACACTATATCACCCTGCACTGCCTGCTCGGAGTGCATAAACTCTCCGGATGGTAGCATAACACTGTAGGGATGATCTGACGATGCAAGGCACAAGTTCTCCCTACCCGCAAAGTCCATGGCCACAAATGAATGAGTGGCCCCTGTGTCTAACAAAGTATATGCAGGTGTATCACATATCAAAATTGTACCTGTGATTGCTGTGTGCAGATCAGCATCATCAACATCCTCCATCATTGCAAAGACTCTTGGTACGGCTTGACCTGTTCTGGTGTCGGGCATTGGGCAATCCCGAACAAGATGGCCTACTTTGCCACATCGGAAACATGGGCCTGTAGCAAGCCTGCACTCTCCTTTGTGGGGCTTCTGGCATCGTGGGCATACTAAAGGTTGAGGAGCCCCTATTGGTCTCTTTCCTTTGTCTTGATAAAGGATGGCTTCATTGGGCCTCTTAATGCCCCGGTTTTGTTGCTGTTGAGGCTGAAAATTCTGACATCTTTGTTGTTGTTGTTGCTGAGGAACATTTCGAATAATCCCTCTTGGTGAATCTCTTTGTCTCTGGGACTTTATCTCTAAGGCCTCCAACTGATAAGCCTTGGCCACCACCTTCACATACGGTGCCTCATCGAATCCTCTGGTTGTGATCCCTCGCAGAAGGTCCATCTTTAACCCTTGAATGAATTGGTGCACCTTGTTCTCATCGGTGACCACCATATGTGTTGCATATCGGGACAGTGACTCGAATTTCTGAACATATTCAGCCACTGACCCATATTGTCGTAGCCGAGAGAATTCAAGCAACTTTTCCTTCCTCACTCCCCGGTCAAAGTACTTCTCGTAGAAGATTTTCGTGAATCCTTCCCAACTTAATGCCACTGTAGTTGACTGCACTGTGTCCCACCAAAATCCCGCACTTTCGGTGAGATAGAACGTGACGCAAATAAGTTTCTTGTTGTCTTCTACTTCTGCATATCCAAACATTTTCTCCATTGTTCGAATCCAGGTTTCAGCACGGGTCGGGTCTGCAGACAGTCCATCAAATGAAGGCGGCTGGAGTCACCGGAATCTGTCTCCACTGTTGTCTCGCGGCGCATTATCACGATTGTTATTCCCATGGTTATTGTTTCTATCATCTTCTCTGGCCATCATGCGTTCAACCATGCGTGACTGTGCACCCACCAGTTCGGTCAGTCGGTCAATGGCTCGAGAGCTTTCGCTTGACTCTTCTTGATGTCCTCTCTCCATTTCTAATAAACCCTATAAACAGAATAACCTAATTTAATAAACAGAAACTTTTTACAGAACATTAGACACTTACAGTTGGTGGAGCGATCTCACGTGGCGGTTGTGCAGTTAGACATTTCACAGAATCAGTTTTAAAACCTTGTCTCTCTGATACCATAACTGTGACAGCCCGAAACCGAACCCGATCGGGGTCCGGGATCGGAGCCGTCACTCCGGGACAGTTATCGAAAAACGGTGACTAATTCTTTTTTTTTAACATAAACAGAACAGACAGCGTTACTGGAACAACTTATGGAAGCCAACTGAACTTTTAAAACTTTAACGGAAAACAGAACCGAATGACAAAAAACATGCACTGGCAATGCAAACCCTAAAAGAGCATAGCTTTACAGAGGGGAGAAACTACAGTGAGTAACAGAGTATCAATAACAGCAGAAAATAGGGAATGAAGTCGGAACGCATAGGCAAAAATCTGGCGGAAGACTTAGTTTTAAAAGAAGCAGAATACTGTTGGGCTGTATATGAAATTAAACCGAAATGATGCTCTGAAATCGGAAGAAGTAAACAGTGGGTGACGTCAGCCGGAAGAGGAGATGACGTCAGCCGGAAGAAGCAGACAGCAGCTGAGATCGGATAAGGTGATGACGTCACGTAATCGGAAATGTGTGAATGACATCAGCGGAATGTGTGATGACGTCATCGGAAGATGTGATGACGTCATCGGAAGATAAAGTTAGCAATTCAAATCGGAAGATGAAGACCTAAGACGAAACACTGTTTGGCGGTAGATGTCAGGCAAAATTCCTACCGGTAGATGTAATCAGAAGACATAGTTTTAAAGGCAGAATTTACAACTTTTGATAGGAAAGCATACAGACAGAGGGCATAAAAACAGAAGACTTAAACGTCTCAGATTCTCAAACCACATCAAAACATGGTTCACAAGCACACAGAAGGCATACAGGTTTAGACCTTCATTGCAAGGACAGGTTTCAAGAAAACGAACTGCATTGATGAAGATGGATGACGTCAACCGGAGGATGCAGCATTAAAGTAATCGTCAGAAGAAAAGAAACTGAAGACGAGTAAAATTGGGCGGAAGATATAGGCAGAAATCATCGTATGACGTCATCGAAAGATGTGATAACGTAATCGGCAGATATAGGCAGCAAGCGTAATCGGAATATGTGATGACATCATCGGAAGAGGAGATGACGTCAGACGGCAGATAAAGGCAGTAAACGTAATCGGAATGTGTGATGACGTCATCGGAAGATAAAGTTAGCAATTCAAATCGGAAGATGAAGACCTAAGACAGAAACACTGTTTGGCGGTAGATGCAGGCAAAATTCCTACCGGTAGATGTAATCAGAAGACATAGTTTTAAAGGCAGAATTTACAACTTTTGACAGGAAAGCATACAGACAGAGGGCATAAAAACAGAAGACTTAAACGTCTCAGATTCTCAAACCACATCAAAACATGGTTCACAAGCACAACAGAAGGCATACAGGTTTTAGACCTTCATTGCAAGGACAGGTTTCAAGAAAACGAACTGCATTGATGGCTCTAAAATTCGAGACCATCCATGCATGACCAGAAAAGGGAGAACTCAAGCAGTTCCAGAATGTTTTCAAGACATTTCACAAGAAACAACTATCAACTGTCAACAGAGATTTAAAACTCGATCATCAGAACTTATACATTATACATATATATCCAACAGAATTTCCTACAGAGTTTTTAAAACAAAACACAGAACCCTAACAGAGTTTTAAGACAAACACAACAAAATTTCCAGAAGAGTTTACAGATGTGAACTTTACTTTAAAAACTAAGACTTAAACCTCGGGACAGAAAATTGTGTCTGACTGTAGCAACCACCCCCGAGAGCTCGAGCCACCAGCCACCTATTCATCAGATTGAGGCACAAAGTCCTCACGTTGGGGTTCAGTACCTACATCAGGGAGTTCACCTATGAGTCTAAAACTCAGTAAGAACATATAAATACAATGATGTAGAATGCTATGCATGCGGTTTTCAGAAATACAGTGACAGTACAGAACATTACGTTTCAGTGGCAGAGGGGTATAAGTGGGGCTTATAGGAGAACTGACAAACAGAGGGTGCACTATCAGGCACAGCAGTTTTTAGAATCCCAGGGAGGAATAAAACCAGAGGGTCCTTACTAGGGACAATAAATTTTCAGATTTCCAGGGAGGGATAAAACCAGAGGGCCAGTCCCCGTCCCGCACTTAACCGGTATATTACAGACAGACAGATTTTATCTTTCTTAGTTTCAAACCGTGTACAGAAAATATTTGCATGGCTTTCAGAGAAAACGTGTATGCATGAACAGTGCTTGAACATAAACAGTCAGAGAGCAGATGACAGAAATAATAGAACATACGGTGAAACAGAACATAGACAACTCAGAACATAACTATAACCTTTCTACCCAAAACAACCCGACAGAACAGAAAACCTAGTACCTCCGGGATGTAGGGCCTTAAGGGCCAACCTACGGATATGAACTTACCTGTTTGCTGCAGTGCAGAATGCTCGAATGTCCCTGGAGCGCTCGGATCTGTTGCTGAAATGTAGAGAAATTAAACAAGCTGCAAATGCTAACAAATAAGTTGGAAGAATTTGTTCCAAGTTCATTCAAACCCTTAGAAAACAAACCAGTGTGTTTTCATCCAAGAACAGTGAGTTTTCTCCAAATACCATAACCCTAAACTTCAGTAAAAACTCACATTAAACTTGTCCAAACTTGTTAGCAATGAAAGATGCTTACCTTAGCGGAGAAACAGAAAGGAACCGAGGAGATCAAAGTAGCTTCGATGGTTGTTTTATCGACTAGAAGAGAGAATGCAGAGAGGAGAAAGGAGAGAGAGCAGAGAAGAGAAGTGAAAAGGGTTTCACATAGGAGGAAGAACTTAGCTTCTTCACCAAGTCGCCAGATGTCACTCAACCATTGGCTATCTCCCACCAACCTTAATTTCTCCCCAATTTACCCTTCCATGCATTTTAACTTAGTGTAATGCTTAGTTAAACATTAGTTTGGTTTTCCAACAAAACACATATTGCATTTATGTTAAATTAATCTCGAGAAATGGTTCGGGAAATAATTACATACAA
The DNA here is from genome assembly GCA_022432975.1 of Begonia masoniana. Classification (NCBI taxonomy): domain Eukaryota; kingdom Viridiplantae; phylum Streptophyta; class Magnoliopsida; order Cucurbitales; family Begoniaceae; genus Begonia; species Begonia masoniana. Next base: position 21,237,626 of record CM039514.1, read on the forward strand.
AAAGGCCGGATGCTACACTCTGCTCGCCAACCGGTAGCCAAATCCCAGCTCGCTCAATGATCTTCAGAATCAGTGCCCCGTACAGGAGATTCGTCCTGGATGCCCGCCCGACCTCACGCATATGACTTAAAATCAAGAAGCCATGGTCAAAAGGTTTCCCGTTGCACAGCTTCTCCATGACAGCTGCTCACGAGATTTTGATGTCTCTCTCGCGGCAGAATGGTGTGGGCTAGCATATTGCGAAGAACCCAACCTCTAACATTCAAATCTTTTGATCGTGACTTCACGAACACCCCAATGTTGGAATTACAGTGAATTCCCTGTAGAAACTCTACTTCCTCGGGCAATGTGAAAAAAGGGCAGTCTCGAGAAGCATGATAGTATTGTTCTGCCCCTTTTATGGCAAACCCTAGTACTTCATTCACTAGCTCTGGACGTATCATAAACTATCTACCAAAGATGTACATCCTCAAACTAGTCAAAACTCCATTTCTTCCAGATGATGTCAAGTTCGCCTAGAACAAGCGTACTATTCTCTTGCAGGTATCGTCAGTTAATGCATTGACCCTACCTAGGTCGATGTTCTCAAACATATCTTTAATCCCTAACGACTCCCAACCTCTAAATTCCACATTCATACTAAAATTAATTGAGCGTTTTCGCAAATCCTGCTCAAACTTTCTCTGGCAACCTTCATTCAAAAATTTCATGGCAAGATCCTGTCAAGTTCACTTACAACTAAAATTTCGTAAGTTATTCAAATATTATGACATTATAAATAAAATTATTTTATTAAATAAATAAATTGTCCATTTTTTTAGAATTTAGATAGAAATTGTTAAAAGAATTTCAAATATAAATACAATGAAGACAAAAGATTAATAGTCACAAACTATAATAATATTAAAAGTTGAGAGAGCATTGAAATTCTCTTACATCAATAATAACAAAAACATTTGTATAAAATATAATAATAACAAAAATTATAAGTTAATTAAAATAAAAAATGACTTATATATATAATTTTATTATAATATTCTTATATCAATATAATAAAAATACTAAAATAAAGATTATATAAGTGAGAAAAATGTAAGACAAAATATAAAAACAATGTTGAAATAAATTAATTGTATTTGACATTCTATAAAAGTAATTAAATCAAAAAATTAAAACGTAGAGAGTATTAATCAGGATAATTTTCAAGAAAGATTGTACTGAAAAATTTCTTAGACAGAACTACTTTTTCAAGTAAGTTCCCAGGAAAGGCTGGAGATGTCACAAACGGTCCCAGCACTTCATTCACTTAATACGCAGTACGATAAACGATAACAGATGCGATCCAATTATCTACGATATAATAGATAAATATCTAACAAAAATAAAATAGAAAAAAACTTCGTACCTAGCCGGTGAACGCGAAGAAATATCGCCGGAGCAAGAAAATAGTTGTCGCTAATATAAAAAAAAATATTAGAAATATTTAAATAAATAAAAATAAAATAAAATGTTCACATTTTTAGAATTTAGATAGAAACTATTAAGAGAATTCTAAATAAAAAATACAATGAAGAAAAAATACGTCATAAAAAATTTAATCTCGGTTTAACACCTTATATATGAATTTTTTTAAATCCCTAAAGTAAATGATAAAATTTAAAAAAAAAAACTTTGTACCTAGAAGGTGAACGCGGAGAAATATCGTCGAAACAAGAAAATAGTCGAGAGAATATTGAAAGTTTGGTGTGATTTGAAAACAAAGAGAAAGAAGACTTTATATAGGGGTGTAGAGGACGGCCGTCATTTTCCCAAATTGAAAAAAATAATAATAATTTTGAGGCCGAGACGGCTGGTCCCTAGACCGAGCCGTCCTCTCCAGAGAGGCCAGCCTCCTCACCACCTCCCCAAAATTTAAATTGTTTATTTATGATACTTTAAAGTTTTTTCGAGCTAGACCGGGCGTCCTCTCTAGAGAGGCCGGCCTTCTCACCCTTTCTTCGAGGTTCAAATTGTTTATTTATGATACTTTAAAATTTTTTTTGATAAATAGTAAATTTTGAGGTGTTTTTTAAAAAAAATCGAAACTTTAGGATTTAAATTAAAAAGATCCTTTTTAAAATTGCACTTTGAGATTGTCAATAAAAACATAGTAGAGTAGATCAATTTATTAGTGGGCCGAGTTAAGCCCAACCATAGCCAATTGGCCAGTTGCATTACAGCTTAGATAGGTGTCTTATTTTGATTGCCTTCCGCAATGGAGCTGTACTATCAGCTTCATTTAACATCTACACTGTAGATGTGAGGTTGCTTACGAGGAGGAGCATTCTATTTTACTTTTTCATTAATATATGATTATTTCATCATTTACTTTACACTAACTCATGAGTGAGCTAACTCTTAGGCCTTGCACCAAAACGGACCGGACTGTTCGGTGGAACTGAATAGCCACGGTTCGGTATGGTCCATTTTGAAATTGGATCGAACTGATTTGTGTCCTCCCTTACTTCTAATCAATCATAAGGTGAGAATCAATTAACCAAACTCTCATTTTTTGAGTAATTAAACATAATCTCGAGCCTACTACCCCCACGAGTGGTCCCTTCCAAGCGGGAAACATGAAAGTTTTTTTAGTGTTAGTCTCTTGATTAAAATCTTCTGATCAAGCGCATTTCCAAAAGATCGAACATCGGTTCTTACCCATTTATGAATAGAGGCTCCTCCCACCTTAACCATTACTTGGGCGAATCAAAAATAATATTGTTTATTTAGCTTATTTGCACATGTTCATATCACTAATATGTAACCAAGCTTAACTCTTCAAAATGGCATGTTCATTTAAAGCACAAACGAAGGGGGATAGATGGTGTCTGCATTTGCTTGCTTATCAGCTTCCATCCTTCTCTTGCTCAACTGGAGCTGTAAAGATCAATATAGAAAAAATCACCGCACCAAGACCAATTTTACATTAGTTTACATAAACAAATAGTTGAAATGTCATGTTCTACCTGTCATGTTCGATTAGATTTGCGCGATCTCAATATTCGAAGCCTCCTTACGGAGTCAATAAACATTCTGATTAGAAAAAAAAAAAATGAGAACAAAAGAGCGATTAAGTAAATAACTAAGTAAAACAAATGAATTAAATATATCGATGTCGAGAAAATAAACGATAAACCCCCCGAGCAAATGTAATAGTTTCGTCTCAGAAGCCATTTGTCTAATTCAAATTACTTTTCTTCAGATTAAGGTTCATGATTAAAACTTCCCGAAAACTCGAGACTGATGGGCTGAACTTTTTTTGCCCTTTGATTAGCTTCTCAGGTGTAAAAGAATCAATTTAAGAAGATGAGAGAAAAGGAGACATACCCCCATGGAACATCTCCGACGAGCATCCAATCTCCATCTTTGTCTTCGTAAGTGAGTGCGTATTTTGAAAACCCGCCAAGAAGATTCGAAAATAGTCCTGATCCTTCTAGTAGATAACACACAATCATCATTAAAACAAATAAATACCCATTTATCCAATGGATCTAAAACATGGATTTACTGTCGTAAACTCCACGAATTTTCGCAAACTTATATCGTATTACCTGCTGAAGTTGTCGGATTTTGGAACATATTCTCCAACGTTTGGACTAATGAATCATAGGACGTGTGAGCGATAAGATTAACTTTCCTCCCAATTGGAATTCCATCCATATTCACCTTCACATATAAAGAATTCCTTCCACTCTCCTTCTCTTCAAGATTTGCATTGCTGTTCTCACAAGCACCACGAGATGTCCCTACCAATGTTCTACTATATTTACTTATGTCTAGTTTTTCTCTTTTACCAATGCTGTTCATTCGAGAAACTCGAACAGGTGGCCACCCCACAACTTGACTCTGACTGATTCGAGAAATCTAATATGTTAGAACACGATAATCATGCTCGGAAAACATGTTTCAATAGCATTTTCTGGAAAGAGATCTCCCCAAGTCCATACAGAAATGAGTAAGTGAGATCTAAGTGTCATTTGTTTAAAAAAAGAAGAACATCCTCGGAGAAAGGTGCCTAAAAATGGAGACTCCAAGACAACATGTCCGAGGAATTTTTACTGTGTCGAACTATGTACCAAAACATCTATTAACTTCAAGACCAATAACCAATTGTTGCACCAGTATCACAATGGAAGATACTGGTGCAACAATTGTAAAAGTATCAACAAGGAAGTAGAGCTGTAGGCCTATCTTCATATTTCTTTTTTGCAAAACTTCAGCACACCAATTGAACAGAACATAAAACACCATGATCATAATAGAAAAGTATTAATAGACAGAAATCTAGGCAATTAAATCATGACACAGTACAAAGAGAAATGGGCAAACGTCTTTACCTCGCGCAGTCAGAGCCTCCTCCCACAGAATCAGCATGTCTCTGGGTCCAAGACGCGGCGTTCGCTCTGCTCGATGAAGAGCATACGGACGAGGTTGAAGAAGAAGCAGAGGAAGATGAAGTAACAATGGAACACGCATCTTGAGCCCTGAAAATCGTGGAGAATCGACCTCTCTGCTCTGGTTCAACCTTTGCAGCGGCATCACGACCACCGATGCTCAGTCCAAGCCCCAAATCAAGCTTTGATTCCACAAAGTAGGAAGAATCCTCCATAGACAACAAAAACACCTCTTACCACTCTCTAGCTTCGAAGAAACAGAGATGAAAAGAGGGTATTTGATTGAACTCGAAGCAAAAGACTGAAACAAAAGGACAATGAAGTCGGTGGAGTTTTATGGGTGACGCTGTTTGGTGGGTAGTTGAGGTAAAAGGGGAAGAAAGAGTCAGTTTGGCGTGACATGGAAGGAGGCGTCGATGGAGACAGAGGAAACGGTGGAAATGGGGATTTGTTTTGACGATGAGACCCCACCTGTCTGGTTTATGCGCCTTCATCGCTGTCTCCCATCCTTCCGACCACTGTCCTTTGCTTCTACACTTCCTGCCATTGTTTCTTGAATTCATCATCCTTCAAATGGACGTCGGCCCAAATATAATAAATTACAAAATAAAAACTACCCTAGAGTTAAGCACCAATGTGAACATTGTCGACCTATCCATATTATTATTTTCGCAATTTGCAGTTCTAATTTTCTGGCTTCAAAATAATTGCTAAATCCTCAGCAAAAAAAAAAAAAAAAAAATTGTTGAAAACTAAGCGAGACAGAAAAACCATTACAAATTCACATTTCTATTCCTCCGGTTAGAAAAACTGAAGCCGATGTAATATTCAGTATGATTTGGATTGATAAAAAATTAATTATTGGCAAACAAACCATTTTATGAGCGCATAAGAAAATGTTCTAAAAATCTTTACTGTTAAAATAACAAAATAAATACATACATACATGCATAATGTAATAGGGATGCTAGCATTTACCCTCAATTTCAAGGGGGAAGCACGCTGAGATTGGTCCGAGACCGTAAAAATTTGAAAAAAGAGAGAGACTATAAACTCCTGACTTAGAATGAGTCTGCATGAAGTGAACAATGAGTGCATCATTAGTGTCTCTAGTGTTGCGAATACAGTCAATAGGAGGAGCAGGACACAAAGAAGAGAGAAAGAGAAGAGAAGGGAGAGGATGAGGACTGAATAGTACGATGAAAGAGTAAGGATAATCTCATCTCAACAATATGGCAATTTTTTGTTCAACTCAACCATGTTGAGAAGTATAGGGACATAAAACCCAGTGATGAATGCCTTTCGATAAAAGAAATGAGGTGAGGGAGAGCGATACTCACCACTCCAATCTGTTTGAAGTATTTTGATGAAGATGTTAAGTTGATTAAGAATTAATTGATAAACTGAATGAAGTGAGGAAGAACTTCATTTTTAAAGTTTAATAAGTAAAGTCATGTATAATGACCTATAGTGATCTATAAACAATAAAAAATAGCGAACACCAATAGAAGAAAACTCAAGGGAGGAAGCTCAAGAGTGAACAATTTGAAAAAGCTAAGAGGCACAAGAAGTAGACTCAGTGAAAGGCAAATGATGAGATTTACTAATATTGCAAGCAGTGCAATGAAAACGAGAGTTTTGAGTAACATCCTCAAAACATAAAATTAAAATAGAGAGAGAGACTTTTTTGTTGATTGCCAACCCCTCAACTTTCAAGGTTAAATTAAACAAAAAAACTATAAGGTGTTAGTTGCGTGAACTCTCGTAGTTTGATATTCATATTGATATATATATATATATATCTTTTGTGATTTTTAGGATAAATTGTAAAATAGACCTTGAACTTTAAAAATATGTTCAACTTAAATTTTGAACTTTATTTTTTAGCACAATGAATTTCAATTTTTGAAATTCATTCAACGTAATTGCTAAATTTTACATTGAACAAAAGGAACCTCAAACTTTCTATCATGAACAAATTAGACCATACTTGTTTTTGCTCCGATCCTAGCTAAATTGAACATATGGTATAATATTATAAGATTTTTAATTCTGATTTTGAAAATACAAAAAACTAACTAAAATTAACTCAAACTAAACATAAACCAACTAAAATTAATCTAAAATTGAGTCAAAACCGACTCCAACCAAGTCTAAATCAAAAAATCTAACTAAAACAGAATCAAACCGACTAAAATGGAAAAAATTGGTTCGAGATTATTTTTTGTTCAGAGTGCAAAATTCAAAATTCATTTTGTTTAAGAAAAAAGTTTTAAGGTTTAAGTTAAACAAATTTCAAAATTTGAAGTTTATTTTGTAAACAAAACTTAGAATTTACATTGAATGGCTTCTTAAAATTTAGAGTTTAATTTGTAATTTAAAATTTTTTTAATTGTTTATAGCTGATTGTAATTATTTTAATAATTAACTAAAATACATGTAAAAGTATGTCTCAAGAGTGGTGACCAAACGAGTATAAAGGCATGAGCGGACTTTGCATTCCGCGCTAACCCTGGTCTTAAGTCGCTCTCCTTCGACCATGGCGTCCAAAAGAGGCGGAGTTTCTCTCCCAGATAGGCGAGGATCAAAGAGCGAAGACAACAAAAGCATAATCTCCAGGCTCTCTCACTCCTCCATCGTTTCCCGGGGAAAGCAAGCGGCAGGCGACGCTGCTTTCGTCTCCAGGAAGCTCCTCAAAAGCACTGGTAAAGCTGCTTGGATCGCTGGCACCACCTTCCTCATTCTCGTTGTTCCTCTCATAATCGCTATGGACCGCGAGCAGCAGATGAACGAGTTGGAGCTTCAGCAGGCCAGCCTCCTCGGCGCTCCCCCCTCTGGCCCCCTCGGGAAATGAGAATCTAGCTGTGTGGATTCTGGACGACTGCCCTTTGGTATTGATTCTCCTTTACTGTAGTTCAGTGTTTGAGGTTTCAAATACTTGTATTTGAAACATTTTCCTAGCGCTAGCTCTTCGATTCTTGGTAGATAATTTTGAGAGAAAAGGATCTGTGTTCCTGTGACGTATTTTTGGGATTTTCAGAAAGAATCTTTGATTTTTTAAATTTTTCTTTTGCTCAAATAATTGCTCGTTTTTAAGTTACTTAAACTCGGAGCTTTATGTGTGTCTGGTTTACGATGCTATGTTTGTGCTTGTCTTCTTTCTCACTGTCTGCATTTCATCTTACTTGTACCTTTTTGTCTCTTCTCATTATGTTAGGAGAATATGCTTGTGCCAAATGGTCTCTCATAAAAATTCGGAGGAATGTTTGTTTTTGGATCTTTATATGTTTAAGACATTGTTAGCATTCCTCACTTTCTGACATGGGTTTAAGAAATGTTCTTCACTATGGATTGTAACAATTTGGTTAGCGAAGACTTTTCATGTTTGGAACAAGTTAACTTCTACTTATCACTGTAAATGATGGAACTTCCCTAAGACCTTGAAAAAGAAATAGACGAGTTTATAACAATCAAAAAATCATTCAGGATATGGAGTTATGCACCAAATGTCTCAGCTACTAAAACTTTTCATATGAGTCCATTTTTAGTGTTGGCAATGAATTTAGAGATTTCGGGAACTTACGTCTAAATTCAGTCAATGAGATCGCCTTATTCAAGACTGACGAAGTAAATGTCATGTACTTTTACGCATTTCTTTTAAAAAAACATATTATTACTTACTTCCGAGTGTTAAAATTTCAGAATCGATACCTGTCGGGTGCTTTGATTGTAAATCTGGAAATAGACTTTTTAACTTAATTTGGACAATCATTCTATAATTAATAATGTGATAGAGATCCACTAATTAAGTTCACTTATTCTAGGAGGAAAAGAGACCATCAGAAGCTGCAAAATAGGGAGGCAGAATAACTATGTTTCTTTTAATGTTCGTTTCTTTTATTTTCAATAAGGGAGGGACAATATTTTAATTAGAATGTGTAATAGGGGGTAAAGAGGGGATTATACTCTATAATTTTGTTATGGGTGGATATAGAAAGGAGGAGAGAGGAAAAGAGGGGAGGAAGAACGTAGGGAGAGAGACAGGGGCTCTAAAATTCCTCTGTATTGTTGATCTTGGTGGCTGTATTGCAGGGGATACCTAACATTGGTATCAGAGCATTTCCTGGGGAATGGCAGGGAGGAAACAGGGCCATATAGGTATGGGAAAACAAGGTGTGAACGAGGATCAGATGGCCATGGCTCAAGTGGGATAAAGGGAAACAACAGATCGACGACGAACCTGTGGGACAGTCGAGTTGTCAAGGAGAAACTTCCCAGGCAAAAGACGGAGAGGATTGGTGGAAGGTGGAGCACCTGAATTGCAGGATGGAGTTGGCCGTTTTTGTGGAGGGTGATCTAGATGACTGGATTTTTCGGGTGGAGCGCTTCTTTGCACTACAACCGTTATCAGAGCAGGAGAAGTTCCATTGGGTTGCTGTTCATTTGGAGGGAGAAGCGCTGACCTAGTTTCAATGGGAAGAACGACGGCGACCCTTCTACAGCTAGATTTTCAGTTCCTATTGCTGGAGTGCTTTCGCTCATCACTTGAAGGGACTTTGTCGAAGCAATTCTTATAGCTGAAACAGACTAGATCGGTGTGAGAATACAGGCAACTCTTCGAGCGAGCTGCCTCCCATTTTTCGAATCTACCAGAGCATTTGTTGGAGGCGCAATTCATGACCGGCTTGCAAGTTGAAATTCGCGCCGAGATCCTGGTATTGCGTCCGTCTGGTCTCAGCCAGATAATGCTTACTGCGCAGCGCGTTGAATACAAGTTCGCCCTGCTTCAACAAACGGGACTCGGCCCAGGTGTGAGAGTGGTCGGACCGGCCAAACCGGGTCTGACAACCCAACCGCCCCTCATTTTGCGACGACCCGAGGCATTTCAGCGAGTCCAGCTCGGTTATTATCATCGCCTCCATTGCCAATGGCCAAACCAGCCTCTGTTAACCCACCATTTCGCTCGGCGCCATCGCTTCGTCGATGATCAGACTCCGAGTTACTGCTGAGGAGGGAAAAGGGTCTCTGTTACAAATGCGAATGAAAAATTTTCTTCAGGTCTTCGCTACAAATTGAAGGACCTCTTGGTGTTGGTTTGTCGAAAGGAGGACGGGTTACAAGAGGAGCAAGAGCACCGAGAGGAGAACTTGCAAGGGGAAGCGGTACAACCAGAGGCACCCGAATTAGCACGATTGTCTCTGAATTCAATCGTGGGGTTCTCTTCACTCGACTTGATGAAAGTAAAGGGCAAAATATTCGGACAAGAAGTGGTAGTTCTTATTGACAGCAGGGCAACTCACAACTTCATCTCCCATTTTGTCATTGATCAACTACAGATTCCATTGGAGCATTATGGCCAATTCGAGGTGACGACAGGTACGGCTATGGCGGTTCGAAGTGCTGGTATTTGTAGAACTTTACCATTGTTTTTCCTGGATTTTGCGATAGTAGAGAATTTTCTTCCTCTAGAATTGGGCAGTGCAGACGTGATTTTGGGATTCAAATGGTTGAAAGCTCAAGACAAAATAAGGATTAACTGGGGAGCACTTACCATGACATTCTCTGTGAATGGCAAACAAGTTCTACTGCAAGGAGATCCTAGCTTGTGAAAATCCTTGATTTCTTTCCGTTTCTTGGTTAAACACTTTGAGTCAGGAGACATGAGATTACTAATGGAATTACATGGGGTAGCAGCACTCACAACCATCTCCAGAGATAACCGCCCTCCTAAACTCTTTTCAGGAGCTGTTTACCATGCCGCAAGGGTTACCTCCCCTAGGGGTGGGCAAGATCGGATCGAGAACCGAACCACCAGTTTTGATACCAAATCGTTGGTCCTCGGTCCGGTTCTTGGTCCATAGCCTAAAATCTCATCGGTTTCAATCCGGTTCTCAGTCCAAAGTCCAAAATTCTGTAAAACTGGGACCAGACCGAGAGTTAAAACAAAAACCAACAATTAGGGCTTCTGATTCATCCAAAAATCTCGAGGCCAAAGGTTTGAAGCTCCAGCCTCCAGACGACCAGACCAGCTCCCGAGTCCCGTGCTCCATCTTCAGCTCGCCTGAGGCGCCTTTGTCTTCTGTCTTTGGCTCTCCTCGCCTTTGTCTTTAGCTCTCTTGGTCCGCGGTCGCCTCGCCTTTGCCTCTCTCGTACGTTCTCAACTTTTGCTCGTCCTTTTTCCTCTATTTTCCATGCTTTCTTGGGAGGACCGAAACTGGACTGAGTCCCAGTCTCTTTTCCTCGCGCCCGCCTCTGTCCTCGCCTTTGCTCCACTGCTTGCGAGGGCTGTACGAATAAAATCATCAGATGTGTGAAAGGTTTTGAAGGTATATTTGTAGGGTTTCTTATTTGATTTTCTGGCGAAATTCCTATGCTAGTTCTTGACGTTTCTAAGATTTCAGATATGGGATTATCTTGAAATTCTGATTGTTTTTTTTCGTTTATTTATGAAATTGAAACCCAATTCAGCGATGATATATGCATTTTGTTAAATCGTTGTGTCTCTACAGCTTTTCTGTTTTGTTTTCCTTGTTCTCTTTTCTGTTTCCCCAAATTTTGAGAATGCATTGTTGTGCTGTTTCTGAAGGGTTAGAAAATGGCTCCTTCAATGTCTATAGGTTTTTTCGTAAAACCATATTCTTTTTTTTAATTTTAAAAAATTCAGAAATTTTGTGGGAGGAATAAGGACCAAATCGAGACCTGATCAAAATTTCAGTCCGGTCCTGGTTCGATTCCCTTTCCGGCCAAGGCCGGTTCTGGTATTCGGGATAAAAATCTCAAATCTTCGGTCCGGTTTCAGTCCGAGGTCGGAACCGGACCGACCCGGACCATGCCCACCCCAAGGGCCTTGAATCATCAGATTGTGCTCGCCCATGGCACACCTCCCGTGTGTGTTAGACCGTATCGATACCCCCACATTCAAAAGGATGAAATCAAAAAACTGGTGGGGGAGATGCTAGTGGCAGGTATTATTCAACTGAGTAGTAGTCCTTTCTCAAGCCTTGATCTTTTAGTAAAGAAGAAAGACGGGAGTTGGCCTTTTTGTGTAGATTACCGAGCCTTGAACAAAGTCACTATCCCAAATAAATTTCTAATACCACGGGTTGATGAGCTGTTGGATGAATTGTCGGGCGCCGCTATTTTCTTCAAACTAGATTTAAAGTCAGGCTATCACCAGATAAGGGTACTGCTGGAAGATGTTCCAAAAACGGCTTTTCGCACACATGAAGGCCATTATGAATTCTTGGTGATGCCGTTTGGGCTAACCAATGCTCATTCGACATTCCAAGCTCTTATGAATCAGCTTGTTAAGCTCTTTTTGCGGCGCTTTGTCTTGGTTTTTTTTGATGATATACTGATATATAGCACGGACTTCAGGAGGCATCTACAACACCTTCATACAGTTCTTATGATCTTGAAAGAGCATACGTTATATGTTAATTCTTCCAAGTGTTTTTTTCGCTCAACTACAGTTGGAATATTTGGGGCATATCATTTAAGTTGATGTGGTTGCTGTCGATAAATCTAAGGTGGAGGCAATGTTGTCTTGGCCTACACCCCGCAATTTGAAAGAGTTACGGGTACTTTTGGGATTAACTGGTTATTACCGAAGGTTTGTGTCCGGTTATGGTAAGGTGGCTGCCCCACTCACAACTCTTCTTAAGAAAAATGTTTTTCTTTGGTCGGATGAGGCAGAAGCACCCTTCCGACAACTTAAAACGGCTATGACTTTGGTGCCCATCTTGGCTTTACTGGATTTTACCAAGACTTTTGTATTGGAGACAGATGCTTCGGGTAATGGCATTGGGGCAGTACTCATGCAAGGGGGTTGTGTAATTGTTTTTTTTTTAGCCAAGCATTATCACCGCGCGCTCAATTGGAATTGGTGTATGAGCGAGAATTACAAGCCATAGAGTTGTCTATCATCAAGTGGCGACCGTATCTGCTTGATTGTCATTTTATCGCCCGCACGGATCAGCGAAGTCTCAATTATTTGTTGGAACAACGTTTAATGAGTTCGGAACATCAAAAGTGGCTAACAAAGATCATGTGATACGATTTTGAAATTCAATACCAAGCAGGATTAGAGAATAAGGCGACAGATGCACTATCACGTAGACCTGCTCTACCCACACTTGCCACTTTGTCATTCACGAGACTCTTGCCTTGGAAGGAGATTCATGACGAGATATTGGCTGACAAAGAGTTGTCACTTATCCTCTCTCAACTACAGCAGTAGACTGAGGCCTCGAAAGGGTATGAGCTGGGGGTGAGCAGAACCGACCCAGAACTGCAAAACCGGACCGGACCAGCGGTCCGGGCCGGTTCTTGGTCGGTTCTGCCTGCCATGGAACCGGTCCCGTTTCCATGGATTGGAGAACCGGGAACCGCGGTCCGGTCCTCGGTTCCCCGTGCCGGGATTGGGAATTGCCACTGGAGAATCGACCAAATCCATGGTGAGTTTCATTTCTCAAAATAATAACTAACTGACCTGTACCTGAGAAATCCCAATTGGGCGACGACACTGAATTTAGGGTTTGTTGGATTGTACAGTGAGCGATGAAGGGGAGAATTGGAGCGCCGGCCAGAGGAAGATGTTCTGCCTCAGAAGAGTCCTGCTAAGGAGAAACAGAATTCTAGTTCTGGATGAGGCCACTGCTTCGATTGATTATGCGACTGACGCCACATTGCAAAGAATCATTAGAGAAGAATTCTCCGACTGCACAGTTCTCACTGACCACCGTCGCTCATAGAGTTCTGACGGTCATCGACAGCGTCGCTATCGGTTCTGCCCACCGCTGTCGCCTGTTGGTTCTGCCCACCGTTGTCATAGCGAGAAAGTCCTAGTCCTCTCCTTAGGTAAATAGAAGCTAATTTCCTTCTCTTCGTCCCTGTTTGATTTATTTTTAAATTTAAAAAAAAATTAAAATGCATAGGAGGAAACAGGTACCGAACCAGAACCAGACTGAAAATTCGGTCCGGTACCGGTTCCGGTTTCGGGAAATAAATTCCCGAAACCAACGGTCTGATCCGGTTCCGAGCCAGAACCGGCCCGGACTGGACCGTGCCCAGCCCTAGTATGAGCTGCAAAACGAGCGGCTGTATTACAATGGACGGTTGGTTTTAGCCTCACATTCTGCTTTGATTCCGTTGTTACTTCAAGAATTTCATGGTTCGGTAGCAAGGGGTCGTTCAAGAGGGTTTATGATGCAGCAGCGGATAGGAAATAAGAATTAGAGCAGGGAAAGAGAAAGAGGGGAAGAAGAAGCCGATAGAAAGAAGTTCAGAAAAGGGGAAAGAATAAGAAACAGAAAGTGAGATTAGAAGAGAAAGGAGAAGGGAGATTCACGAGAACTCAAACTCATTTTTTATCATTCAATAATCATCAACCCAATTACAATACCAGTTTAAATAGAAAAGATCAACATTAGAAGTTTGAAAGGCAAAGTACTAAAGAGCCATTAAACAAATAACAGAAAACTATGAAATACTAAAAACTATAATAATAAATTATGCATGGAAAATAACAAAATAAATAACATGACTAAGTCAAAGGATGTCTTTATCAACTCTCCCGGGGTAGAAGAATCAACCAGTCAAGTTGAAAGGATCACACTGTAGCAAACTGATCAATCACCCAACCATAAACTAAGCGGTTGAGCAACCTTCTTCCGGCGACTGTAGACTCGTGAAACTGGAGGGCTGGACCGAGTATCTTTCGAAACAGTGTGGGAATCCGGCAAAGTGAGATCCTGATGACTCCGAAAGAACTCCAAAAGGTCTGGATCCAACTGCTGAAAGGTCTCTCTGGAAATCCACGTGCAATCACTATCTGGTCGACCCACCCAACGAAACAGGAAACGCTGAACCTCACCTTCATTAGTAAATACAATTTGTTCATCTAAAATAACATCAATTTTATCCTTATGTGTTGTGACAGAAGGTGTTGGGGAGTGTGAATTGGCCGATGGAGGCTCAAAGTCGATTGAGGAAGGTAAAAAAGGGTCAGCAGCAGGGTTAAAATGGCTTTTAAAAGCAATCAGGTCTTCAACATTAAAAGTAGAGTGATAACCAAAATTAGGTGGAAGATCAACAACATATGCATTTGAACCAATTCGCTTTAAAATTTTAAAAGGAGCAGTACTACGAGCTTGCAATTTAGAACCAGATCCGGATGATCGTCGCTCAGGACGAACTCGAACCATAACATAATCTCCAATATTAAATTCAACGTGTCGTTTGTGTAAATCAGCTCGTAAATTATATGATGCATTACTAGCCTCTATTTGTTTATTGATCTCAATATGTAAATCATGAAGATGCTGAGCAAAATTTTCAGCCGACATAGACACACTAGCATGCGGTGACATAGGGAGAAGGTCTAAAGGTTTCCTAGGTTTAAAACCATGGACAACTTCAAAAGGACTCATACCTATGGTTCGGTTCACGGAACTATTATATGCAATCTGAGCGGTGGGGAGGATCAGATCCTAATTCTTAAGATTTTCTTTGACCAAACATCGTAATAAATTTCCAAGACTTCGATTAACAATTTCAGTTTGACCATCAGTTTGAGGATGGTAGGCAGTCGAAAATTTTAGTGTTGTACCTACCATATGCCACAGAGTTCTCCAAAAATGACCAGTAAAACGCACATCCCTGTCTGAAACAATTGTCTTAGGTAGACCATAGAGTTTGACAATCTCATTGAAATACAATCGAGCTACCTTAGATGCATCTGACATTTTTTGGCATGGAATAAAGTGGGTCATTTTTTAGAAACGATCAACTACAACCAAAATAGAGTCATGTTTTTTAAGAGTGCGAGGCAGTCCAAGTACAAAATCCAGACTAACATCCTCCCAGGAACAATTGGAGACAGGTAGAGGAGTGTAAAGACCAGTAGCTTGTCGTCTTTGTTTAGCCACTTGATAAACTTTACAAGTGCTGACTATTTTGCTCACGTCTTTCTTTAAGCCGGGCCAAAAGAACTGACACTCAACTTCTTCTATCGTTTTATCACGTCCAAAATGACCAGCTAGCACTCCTGCATGAATTTCCCAAATGATGAACTCTCGAACGGATGTTTGGGGAATGCACAATTTGTTACTTTTGAAAAGATAACCGTCTTTCATATGAAAGTTACAGTTTTCGTTCAATTGTCCATTTTCCAAGGCGAGAACAATATCTTTAAAATTAGGGCAAGACTCATATTCTTCTTTCAGTCTTTCAAATCCGATGATTCCGCACTCATGACATTTAGAATAGATATACGACGATTTAACGCGTCAGCTGCTTGATTCTCTATCCCTTTTTTGTGTTTCAGGACAAACGAGTATGCTTGTAACTATTCAATCCAACGACCATGTCGAAAGTTCAATCGTTTTTTAGAATTGAGATATTGTAAGGCTTCATGGTCCGAATAAAGCACAAATTCATGAGGTAACAAATAGTGACGCCAATAACGTAGAGCTTGCACAACTGCATACAATTCCCTATCGTATGTTGAGTATCGTTGTTTGGCATCATTTAATTTTTCACTGAAGTAAGCGACGAGGTGTCGCTCTTGGCTAAGAACGCCACCAATCCCTACCCCCGACGCATCGCACTCAACCTCAAAAACCTTGGAGAAATCGGGAAGACGCATCACTGGAGCTTCTGTCATTCGGATTTTAATAATTTTGAAGGCCCTAGATGCTGCTAATGTCCAGTGAAATTCGCCCTTTTTCAAACACTCAGTAACATGAGCCATAATCGTGCTGAACCCTTTGATGAAGCGACGATAAAAGATAGCTAGTCTGTGAAAGCTTCGGACGTCATTTAAACTTTTAGGTTCAGGCCAATTAACAATGGCCTTAACTTTCAATGGATCAGGGGATACTCCTGTAGTAGAGACGATAAAACCCAAGAAGGAAGTAGAGACGATAAAACCCAAGAAGGAAACACTCTCGGTGAAAAACACACACTTTTTGACATTGGCATAAAAGCTTGACGACCGAAGAATGGAACAGACTTGATGATGATTACGATGTTCATCAAAAGTTTGGCTAAAAATGAGGATATCATCGAAGTAAACAACTAGAAACTTACCCATAAGAGGCCTAAGAGCATGAGTCATTACTCTCATAAAGGTGCTTGGGGCGTTGGTGAGACCAAACGGCATGACAAGCCACTCATAAAGTCCATCATTGGTTTTAAATGCAGTCTTCCACTCATCACCGGGGCGGATCCTTATCTGGTGATATCCACTTCTAAGATCAATTTTTGAGAATATCTTTGCATGGGCCATGACGTCTAGTAAATCATCAAGTCTAGGGATAGGAAAACGATATTTTACCGTTATTTTGTTGATGGCTCGACTGTCAACGCACATTCTCCAAGTGCCATCTTTCTTTGGGGTTAAAAGAGCTGAAACTGCACAACGGCTTAAACTCTCACGAATAAATCCCTTAGCTAAAAGTTCGTGGACTTGTCTCTGAAGCTCAGTATGCTCAGTGGGGTTCATTCGATAGTGAGGTAAATTCGGAAGAGATACCACAGGGATGAATTCAATTTCATGTTGAATATCTCGCAACGGGGGTAACTTGTCAGGGAGGTCTTCAGAAAAAACGTCCTTAAACTCGTCGATAATTGACTGGGCATCGGCAGAGATAATGAGTGGAGGATTTGACCCAATCTCCATTACCACCACGACAAAAACAATTGAAGCACTTTTAAGAGAACGCTCAAACTCGGTAGGAGCAATGATATTTAATCCTTTATGATCCACAATTTTCTTCGTTTGAGGAGTCTCTAGTGGTTTAGGGTTTGGTGGCAGGGGTTTAAGATGAATTTTCTTTCCTTGGTACACAAAAGAACAAGAGTTTGACCGGTCGTGTATAGTGACATCCATGTCAAATAACCAAGGACGACCTAGAATAACATGACTGACATCCATGGGAATGACATCGCATCAGAGTTGTTCTTTATATTCGAGGAATTGAATGGGAACCAAACAACGCTCCTTCACAGAAATAGAGGAAGCGTCTATCCATGAGACATTATAAGGTCGTGGATGAGGAACTGATTGTAACCCTAGGCGGAGTACCGTAGTTGCTGATACTGCATTAATGCAACTACCACTATCCACAATAACTTTGCAACCTTTGTTATTCACCTTGATATATGTGTGAAAAATAGAATGACGACGCCAATCTTCCTCGTCCTTAGGTTGGGTAAGCGTACATCTCACGACACTCAATCGAGGTGAATCGGAGGAAGGAGACCATGATGTGGGTCGAATACATCCTAGAAAATTATCATCGTCCACTTCTTCGAATTCTTCAAGGTTAGGCTCATAAACTTGTTCTTCACTTGTCTCCCCAATTTCATTTTCACATTCTTGTAAGACTAGGTTTCGGCTAGGACAATTAGAAGAAATGTGACCAAAACCCTTACAATTAAAACATTGTAAACGCGAAGATTTTTGCGAGGTGTCTACGCTTTTTCCTTTGTTTTCTCTCGCCAAAGGGATATTAGATGGAGGAGGTCCTAAGAGAGACTTAGGGGTGGCAGGAGTCGGGATTGTGGGGGGTCTAATGTCACCTCGTTTACCATACGGCATTTTAGTCACTAATTCATAGTCTTGGACTAAAGAATAAGCATGATCTAGGGAATTGACACCTCGAAGGATAAGCTCGCGTCTTATATCATCTCGTAGACCTTGTCGAAACCTGCTCAAGGTCATAGCTTCATCTTCGACAACTTGACTTCGCATTCGAAATTCATCGAATTGATTAACATATTCGATGACTGGTCGGTTTCCTTGGGTAAGGGCGTTCCATTGGTCCAACAAATTGCCCTAGTAGGATTGAGGTACGTATTTCTCTTGAAGTCGCCTTTTCATTTCTTCCCAATTTTCAACGGGAGGCGCATTACGTCGTTCCAGGAGATTTTCCATGCTCTCCCAAAACAATCGTGCCGTACCAGATAATTTGAAACTGGCATATTCAACTCGTCAATTTTCTGGCATTCTATACTAAGAAAAAAAACTGTCCATATCTTTTATCCACTGATTAAAGATACGAGGATTTAAACTCCCATCAAAAGTAGGAGCATCTAACTTGATACCCTTAGGAATAGGCTCATCATGACGATTGGGGGAATGAGAATCACGACGATTATGATTTTGATGACCGTCTCGACCATAATCTCTATCTCTATGACCATAGTGAGGGGGAGAATGATAATCTCGACGATTATGATTTTGACTACCGTCTCGACCATAATCTCTATCGCGATGGTTATGACCATAGTGAGGGGGAGAATGATAATCTCGCCGATTATGATTTAGACCACCATCTCGATCGTCATTCCTATCTCTAAGATTAGGACCAAAGTGTTGTGGAATGTCCTGTTGATGAAAATGACGCCTATTAGGTACTACAGAATTGTTTGTATCCGAGGGATGCAGATTTAGGTCCATGCTGGTGAACCTATTTTCAAAATCTTTTTGTGCCTCGCGAGCACTGGTCAAGTCGGTCTGGATGGAAACAAATTGCTCTCGAAACTGTTGTTGTGCGTTAAGTATTTGAGCTACTTGTTGAGAAATTTGTGCTACTTGTTGAGAAATGGTATCTAATGGGGACGGTTCCATATCTAAAGCACCAGAATTAGAAGAGACCTGACGACCACTACGTAATTGCATGCAATGTCACTAGTGAAGGATCTATAATGTTCAGACTCTTAAATGAATGGCAAATTGAGATCAATAAACAAACAGTGCACGTAATGAATAATATCGATTACAACCAAATACTACAAATAACTTTGTTTTACTTAATATTTGAGATTAAGCTGATTCTAACAAAGCAAACAAGTAGAATGAATATTTTTAAAATGATAATGCGACGGTCAAATGCTCCATCATAAATTACCACCAAATTGATTATTAAACTGAACAATTAATTGTTGGTGGTGAAACAATAAGCAAAGGAGCATATCAAAGAACAATAAGCAATATGTGTGGTTCCACAAATTCAACAGGTGAATATGAAATAATCAACAGTGATTAAATCTTCGACAGTTTATATCCGAAGGCATTTAGGTGGGTTAAATAATATAGCAATAAAATGGCAATAGGCTACCAAATGTAATTTGTAAGTGGATAGGCTGATATAGATTTGAATAAGAAGAATTGGTAAGCCACCACACACAAAGGACAATATTAAAGCTATATTTAGGAACAAAAGGCAATAAACTAAAAAGGGGGTTTAGAAAACCCCTTGTTGGCCGAGAGACAGCAATGAAGAAAATGAACCAGAGAGCAGCGAACCGCTGGAATACCAGAGACCCGACGCGAACAAAGTGCAGCAAACAGAGATGCGAGCAGAGGCCCGTTGATGAAGAGCGACAGTCTATTCGAACTCGTGGAGGAGCGGCGAACACCGACGGCCAAAACAAGGTCGAATAGAGGCGCTGAAGCTGATAACGGAGGAACGGCGAGGACCCAGAACTACGGCGAGCAGTAAGTCGCGGTTCTCTGAGTCCAGAAACCTGAGAACAGAGCAGCAATCCGAAGAGAAAAGAGAAACACTGTTCGGTTTGTGAATGAGGACGAGCGACAGAGCTGTTGATGAACAGAGATGAAACCGACGACAGAGCTATCGAACCAGAACCCAACGATGAACAGAGACAAACCCAACGACAAAGCTGTCGAACCAGAACTCAACGACGGAAGATAGCAGTATGGTGAAACAGAAGAAAAAAAAAACAAAAGGTTCCCAGAATCAATTGTTTGAGAAAACAATTGTTTTGCTCTGATACCAAATTTGATGCAGCAGCGGATAGGAAATAAGAATTAGAGTAGGGAAAGAGAAAGAGAGGGGAAGAAGAAGCCGATAGAAAGAAGTTCAGAAAAGGGGAAAGAAGAAGAAACAGAAAGTGAGATTAGAAGAGAAAGGAGAAGGGAGATTCACGAGAACTCAAACTCATTTTTTATCATTCAATAATCATCAACCCAATTACAATACCAGTTTAAATAGAAAAGATCAACATTAGAAGTTTGAAAGGCAAAGTACTAAAGAGCCATTAAACAAATAACAGAAAACTATGAAATACTAAAAACTATAATAATAAATTATGCATGGAAAATAACAAAATAAATAACATGACTAAGTCAAAGGATGTCCTCATCAGTTTAAAACCTACCAACGGGTGGCTGCAGAGTTCTTTTGGAAAGGGTTACGCAACCGTGTTAAACAATTTGTAGTAGCTTGCGATGTTTGCCAACATAATAAATATCAAGCCTTATCTCCAGCAGGGTTTCTTCAGCCTCTACCGATTCCAGCAGCGATTTGGAAAGATATTTCAATGGACTTCATTGAAGGCTTGCCCTGATCGGAGGGGTACAATGCCATTCTGGTAGTAGTGGATCGATTGAGTAAGTATGCCCATTTTATTGTCATTAAACATCTTTTTAATGCTCAATCGGTGGCTGTTGTGTTTGTCAAGGAAGTTGTTCATTTACATGGTTTTCCACGATCGGTCATTAGTGACCGTGATGAGGTTTTCCTCTACATTTTCTGGAGAGAACTTTTTAAGTTGCAGGGCATGGTGTTACAACATAGTACCGCGTACCACCTATAGACAAACGGTCAGACCGAGGTGGTGAATTGCTCTCTAGAGACGTATTTACGATGTTTTGCATCAAACAAACCTAAGTCATGGGTTTAATGGCTTGCTTGGGCCGAGTTCTGGTACAACACCTCCTTTCATACGGCTATTCAGATGCCCCCATTCAAAGCAGTTTATGGTAGAGAGCCCCCTCCTTTGATTCGAGTGGTGACGGGTGACTCCGCGGTTCAATCACTAGAGGACCTTTACAGGAACGGGAAGCCATTATCACGGCGTTACAAACTCATCTATCGAAAGCCCAAGCTCGTATGAAGTAGATTGCCGATGGTAAGCGACGTGACGTGTCTTTTAATGAAGGCGACTGGGTATTTGTAAAATTACAACCGTATCGACAACGTTCTCTGGCAAAGAAAAGGAATGAGAAGCTTCGGCCTCGTTTTTATGGGCCTTATCAAGTGATTGCGAGGGTGGGACAAGTAGCATACAAATTGCAATTACCAGAGACTTCCAACATCCATAATGTGTTCCACGTGTCTCAGTTGCGCCGAGCAATAGGTAACAACGCAGTGACTACAACTTTGCCTTCTACTCTATTTGAGGATTTAGAGCTTCACTTGGAACCAAAAGATGTATTGAACGTGTGGTCAAGTACTCATGGCATTCGAGCTAGGGGCGAAGTCGTTTCAATGGAAAGGGCTATCTAACGAGGAGGCTACTGGGGAGTTTTTTGATGTTATCACAGCTCAATTTTCTCAATTCCACCTTGAAGGCAAGGTGAGAGTTTGGACGGCGGGTATTGATAGAGATCCACCAATTAAGTTCACTTATTCTACCATCAGAAGCTGCAAAACAGGGAGGCAGAATAACTACGTTTCTTTCAATGTTTGTTTTTTTTATTTTCAACAAGGGAGGGGCAATATTTCAATTAGAATGTGTAATAGGGGTAAAGAGGGAATTATCCTCTATAATTCTGTTATGGGTGGATATAGACAAGAGGAGAGAGGAAAAGAGGGGAGTGAAAACGTAGGGAGAGAGACAGAGGCTCAAAAATTCCTCCGTATTGTTGCTCTTGGTGGCTGTATTGCAGGGGATACCTAACATAATGCTCAGAAGTTTGGATGCTGTTTGTTCTGATGATATCTTCCTTTTTGCCTTCAGTATTAAATTGTGATGCATTATTTTTTCTTGTCTTCTTTTAATCTACTTTTGCACTGGGTATTTGCTTCCTTTAAGTGAGTATCAGAGGTGTGGCAATCACTATTCAAATTATTAAAGCTTATAAACAGAGATAGTTTAGTGAGTGATCATTGGACGTTGAGACACCAAATATTATACTTGATATACACTTATTTTCCAACTATGACCTTCCTTGGCAGGAAGAAAAGTGTTATTCTCCTAGACATTATCCTGATAGAAATAGAAAGTGGAATGCTAGGATTGGAATAGTAAACTCATTTTGCACTTAAGCCGAGCAAGACTATAGTAAGTTGATTCAATTTGCTTAGATTTTTTATGTTTTATTGGAATTATGATTTTTGAAGCTTTACTGGAATTGTGCAAGTTCATAGCATGGACAGATTTGTGGTGGATTATTGAACTGTAAAAGTTCTATCTATTACTTTATGTGAGTTTTGTGCTTAATTTTTGTTAGCAAACCAAGTTCATGTCATAATGAATACATCGTTCTGCGTGTTTAATAATTAGCTAGGTACAAGGACGTAAAAAGAAAACATGTGCAAATATATCAAAGGAAACTTGCATAACTAGTATCCCGAAAGGTGAATCAAATTCTTTTTTGGATGTGCTTACTCCTCTTTTATGCCCACTTGGTTTCAAAAATTTGTTAGATTCAGTAATAGGTTAATGGAATATAGAAAGTCTAGCTGCTTCTTTCCCCCTTTCAACTCTAGCTTCACAAAATTTTAATGACCATTAGTAGGTCCCATGACACTATTATTGCATTATTCCTTGATAAGAATGCTTGTGCTGAACTGTGTTATTTTCTCCTGTTGGTTGCTCTTGCATATTTCTTCACTTTGCTCAGTCGTTCAACCATTGAATTTCCTTGATGCCGCCAACATTGTCTGGACATATTAGGAGTGGAAAGATTAAGGATGATACGATGGAGGGCTTTTTTTATAAACCTCTTATGAAAAGCAGGAAACAAAATTGAGACACAACTTTGAGATTAGTGACAGCTTTTGAAAATATGCTTTTACACGTTTCAATTGTTACCATGTTTTTGTCATTGGATGAGATTTCTTCATTTTAAACCATGTTGTTTGTTTTCTCCTTTTGCTTTGTTGAAAGCAAAAATGTAGCCTGCACTAGATTAAGAAAGACATGCTTTCTTTATGCATTTGAAAATAAAGGACTTGGCATTTAGTATTTTTATTCTTGCTTAAGAGTGAAGATTGAGCCAACCGGCTTTGTTTTTGTCCATTGGATTGCTAATGAATGCTTTCCACTCTTTTGAGAAAGCTTACTTTTATGTCTTTTAGTTATTAATTTCCACACTTATTGCAATTGTCATTGAAATTTTCTTATTGTAAAGTGAAAGTAAAAGAGGGTCCTAGTGTTGCTCCCGCGAGGGTCGAAGTGATCGAATTGTGGAACTAAGTCAAATTGTGGGAGTCAGTTCAATTTAAACCTAGGCTGGTTTTTAACGAAAGAAAATTGTCATTTATGATTAAGTTCTTAGTTTTGTATGCAAAAACTTTATGGAACATAGTTGAAATGTGAAGTCATATCAATAATTGATGCAAATAATGTTATAAATTAATAATTAATAATTTATTATATTAATTGTATTGTAATTACATTAATAATTGTTCAACACGTCAACAAGTATTTTAAGAAAATAAATGTAGTATTACTCTTGATTTTATTTCATCGGTTTGAAATTGAAGTTGGCTGGTTCAATTTGGTTTGGATCGAATCAAATTGTGTCCACTCTAATTAAGAATAGTTTTGACAGATGATTATAAACCTTCAAAATCTATATTGCTTATTTATAATCTACATAACATTACATCTATATCCTACCATTACATGTATGTACAAAGAAAGAAATCAATCAACCCCAGCCACTATGCTTGCCTTCTTTCTTCTTCATGACTGTCCTCACAAACATCAAACACACAAAAACAAAACCAAAAGCTGCTAATCCTCCCACTGAAATGGCTACTATCCTCTGTGTGTTCTGCCCTGAACCACCTGCACCAATCCAACATTGTTTCATCAGCCATTTATGCATCCTGCTGCTTAAAATTTACATTCAACCACATCCCGTCTGAACGAGTAGAACGGTATCATGGCCGACTGTATTCCCGGAGTCATCTCATTAGAATTTCCCGAAGAAGGCAGGAAAAGTAATCTTTCATCAATCAGACAACTTTGAAACAGTTCTTAGAAAAAAACATTGTATTCAACAAAAATGGTTAGAAGGATATTTCTGCTCAGAGCTTCTCATAGCCTATGTAAAATAGCATACACTCCAACACACTATCAGTCTAATTCTATCTACTTATTTAAATGATTGTAGTTTATCTCCAATCATGCATCCTTTTATCATCTGGAAAAGTAAATGAAAAATTATGAGAATATCATTCAACTTAGAAAGTATCAAGGCCGAAAAGGCATAAACCGTATAGCATATATTCTAATACTAGTCCTTATTCCTGAACCAAATGTTGGTCATCCTAATATTGTACAAACATTACGAGAATATAGTTTATCTCATACAAGATCATCTGAGGAGTTCTGCAGTACTCGCAGTACAATATTGTTTGCTTTGGCTAAAAGTTCGCACAAATTTTTTTTTGTGGTTATCACGAAACGCGTTGTACTAGGTAAAAAAGAGAACTCTACTGTACTCAATTTTTACTCTTCTAAGCGATGTGAGATTGTGCTCTCCTACTAGTATTAAAATAGGTCATCACAATCAACATAATCTTAAATCGTCATTGCCTTCACAGGACGGGCTGCCACAATCTCCCGGTACTCCCCGTACAACATTGTCTATTTTGAACCGGATCACGCAAAGATTTGTTCTTAGGAATTATATGAAAGTAAATTGTGGGCAGAGAAAGAGAACTATTTCTAGACAACAAAGATTAATTAAACTTGAAAAGGAAGAATTGATTTCTAGTTCTTTTGCCTGTGTAATATTACCAGGTGATGAGGAAGATATGCTGGGTACGCCATTGGGGTAATAGCTGTAGCTGATATAGCATCTCTGGAGATAAATCTGCCCAGAAATTGAATCCCCACAATTAGATTCTGCTTTTTCCACGGCACCCTTCACACAATCTCCACAATCATCACTACCCAAATTACCTTCACACTGCCCCAACACATAAACAGACTCGTAACTAGCAGTGTAAAACAGTCCATTTTTTACTCTATCCACCATTGTATCCAACGCAGTGTTCCTCCTCTCTTCAAACCCACTTCCAGTTGCCTTGATTGACCCACATACTTTGTAAATCAATTCATCCCCAGAAACTTGCCTGAATCCACTAATTTCGTACCGCAAATAGCACCCACTAAGCTGAACTCTAGCTGCTACGGTTTCTCCACACAGTTTGTTCGCCATTTCTGGTATCTTACTCACGCAGCTGTAACACTGTTGGGTAGTCAGATCCCCTCTGCATTGATACAGGCCTGAAAAGGACGCATCGCCATCACCGTAGGCGGTGGCGAAGAAAGTTTTCTGCGAAGATTGCGAAACCAAAGAAGCTACGAGGGATTTCAGATTTTGGGAGTAAATCCCAGATGGGTCTTCGAATGTTTGGTTTGCACACCCCTTGAAGATCAAGGTTGTTATACCAACAGCAGCCATAGCAGAAAGAGACAGCCTCAAAGAAGTGAAGGAAACTACCAAAAGAATGAACAGAGGCGGAAATTTCTCAGGAAATTCCATCAGGGTATGGGAAATTTGTCTCAATTCATTGGAATCCAGAAAGATTTGCTAGCTTTCCTCTCGTGGATACCAGACATTTTGGGACTAGCCATGGCTTCGGAAATTCAGAGGGTTTATCAGTGCTTTTAATGTGCTCGTACCACCCCAAAAGTTTACCATCTTATTTTATTATTTAAACTTGTTTACAAACATTTCGAAGATCTTAATTTTATTAATTATTATCTATCACGTCAACGCAAATAAAAATATAAGAGAGATAAAAAAAAAAGATTGCAGGGTTATTTGTTATTTGGTTAGTCAAATACGAACTAGCTCATAGATCTTTGAGTTTCGATTACCGAGAAAGTTGAGTTGTACGTATATCATATATATTCACAAGTATTGTGATAAGAAAAAAAAGTCTACCCAAATTCGTTTGAGAAAGAATAAAATCAACGATAAACATAATTAATTGTGTGAATCACTGACCAAATGACAGGATCAATAATTAGAAAGGAAAATAAAATGTGCTTTTTTATTTTTTATTTTTGGGGATAGTGGGACTTGAACTCTATTTTTAAAGTTGATCGTATGTTTAAAAAGTAGAATAAATAAATAAATGTAATATTTTTTTTTTAAATTTATGCTACTTAAAATTATATTTTTTTAAAAATAATTATATTTCTCACTTTGTATAGATTTTTTAAAAAAACATATGTAATATATTTGTTTGTGTAGATTGGTAATTTTGATGAAATGAAAATAAAGAAGGTTTCTTATTCTCTAAGGCTTGTAG
This sequence comes from Begonia masoniana, assembly GCA_022432975.1. Lineage (NCBI taxonomy): Eukaryota > Viridiplantae > Streptophyta > Magnoliopsida > Cucurbitales > Begoniaceae > Begonia > Begonia masoniana. The sequence continues at coordinate 21,264,372 of CM039514.1, forward strand.
TGCTTCCAACTTTTAAGCCATGTTTCACAAATAAGCAATTCTTTACAAGAATTAAAAATAGAAATGGAGGAATTTATGCTTTTTATTTAGGGTAAAGTGCAATTTGGCCCCTACAACTAAGTGAAATGGGCAATTTACACCGTAAACTTGGGTTAAGTGTAATTTGACCCTTACAACTAGGTGAAATGAGCAATTTATATCGTAAACTTGAATAATAGGCAAGAACAACCTTAATGTATTGATAATGGGTAATATGGCCCATACCGTCGTATTTTCCATAAAAAAGTAATATTTTTTCACTTGTTCATTTTTTTTCCTGAAATGCCCCTCACTGGACCGAACCGAACTGGACCGGTTCGACTAATTGTACTTTGGTTTTTTATTTTTTTTAATTCTATTCATCTGTCTTTTCTTTTTCGAGAAATAGGATTTAAAAAAAATAAATAAATAAGAGTGAAATTAGCTGAACCGGTCTGGTCCGGTTCGGTCAAGTGAGGGGCATTTCGGAAAAAAAAATGAATAAGTGAAAAAATGTTATTTTTTGATAGAAAATATGACGGCAGTTGCCATATTGTCCATTATCAATACATTAAGGTTGTTCTTGCCTATTATTCAAGTTTACGGTGTAAATTGCCCATTTCACCTAGTTGTAGGGGCCAAATTGCACTTTACCCAAGTTTACTGTGTAAATTGCCCATTTCACCTAGTTGTAGGGGCCAAATTGCACTTTATCCTTTTATTTAATAGGTTCATTCTACTCTTTTTAAATAATAAATAAATTTAAAATATCAAGTCTTTATCTTTATTTCTCCACACCTTTGCATGTTCAAATGTATTTGCTTATTACTTTATGCATAAAAAATCATAAATTAATAATAATAATAACAAAACCAAAGTAAGTTTTCCACAATTACTCAGTGGAATAAATGTTGTAAATGAACTTCAATAAAAGAGTCAGGTATGTGAGTGGGTAAGTTAAAGTTGAATCATATAGTTTCTTAACTATCATCAACAGGATAGCCCGGCGTACTCAGACAAGGTTGAAGTTTGGTTTGACAGACTTTGGGATGTACCTGAAAACATGGTCAGAGATGGTCGAGGTTGCCTCTCCGGTTGTGTGACACATAAGAATGAGGAGATCGGGGGAATTGCTGCTTAGAAGCTTTGAGTTAGAACTTGAAAAACTTTAGCAATTATGTAGCTCTGTGTTGTATTTGTAACTTTTGAAGTCTATTTAGCCGAGTTTCAAGAGTAAGAACGAAAATAAAGAAATTGAGAACAAAAGTTCCAAGTTGAAACTGCATTATTATCGCTGGAACAATCCATAGATTTTACCGAGGGGATTGTTCAAATCATCAGATTTTGGAAGTTGTAAACAGTTTGGACAAAATAATGAAAGTTTCGATCTCGGCTGGCAAGTGGAGGCTCGAAAACAACCTTTAACATCGGACGGTTGTTTTATCGGGTAATTCCTCGTAGTTTGTTCGATAGAAATTAGAAACGAGTCGTGGAGTTTAGGATTCTATGTAGGTTGTATGCACTGAATTCACAGTCAAATCAATAATCTTGAGGTGTAAATATTGCAATTGTTCTCTTTAGTACGAATGAGATTTTTTGTGATGGATAATTGGATTGTGTTGGAAAGTCACGAGAGGACATACCAATAAACATGATCTTCAACGACTTCATCTGAAAAGCTAAGCAGGCATACTCTTCATTGACTTCTTTTGTTGTCTATATTTTATAGTCTTGTGCAATAGTTTAAATCGATAACAGTTCTAAAAGTACAAAATTTAAATAAACGTATTTTAAAATTCAAGATTTTGATTGCAGGTTACCCAAACACATAATTTTAATAATTATCCAAAATTAATATTAAAATCTTATTTTTGATAGTATAATCTTTATCAACTTAGCATGCATGGTTTTTCATTACTTGGTGTTTTGACGCAAAGTTCTCAATGTCAATTTTGAGAAAGTATGAAAATGGTCAGAAAACTTTTACTTGACTAATATGATTATTGCTGAAAAACCGAATGAAAAACCCAAAAGAAAAAATGCAGAAAATAATGGATACCGAGATTTATGTTGAATCCCTAAACGAGAAAAAAATTACGAACAAAAAAGAGAAATCACTGATTAAATTTATACGAGTTTTGCGACTCAAACATATATTTATCTATAAACTGGAACCCTAATCCTAATCAACTTCAAATTGTTATCGTGAACCGAAATTAGTCTGGATCAATTAGAATTCAGGTCACACCCGAATGTAATAATTATTATAACATAAATTAAGCTAATTGTAGAGCCAAAGCAACATCATCTAGTACTAGAGGTAGATGGATAGAGTGGCCTCACTAAAACACATAAATTTAGCACGTCAAAAGGACATAGACCAAAAATAAGATCGTGGATTGTCTTAAACATTGACAAATGTGTCTTTATACACAAAAGGCTCTCATATGTGACTTTATTGGTCACCGACCAACACGAAAAAGATCCAACAAATGCTACCTAACTCAAAGAACAACAATCCTATCACCCCTAGGATGATCTTCAAGGAGACTCAGATAGCCCATTTCAGGGCAGTTAAAAGTATCAGATTCTAGATTTTTTGAAAAAAGGACGTGATTTGGAAGAACAAAGTCATGCCAGTCTATGTTCAAAAGAGAATATTGTACTATATGTTGAGATAAAAATAGATATTCACCGGAAAGTAGTTCAATTTTGATGGAAATTATTAATAGAAAAAACAAAACTCAACATAGGCTAACCCCAAAGAGTTTAATCGAACTTTTAGAATTGAATAAAACGAGATTAACTACTACGACAACTAGTTATAAAAAAGAAATCCAAATTTCTATGAAAAAGCCACCAAGATTCGAAGCGTGCAAATTAAAAAGGCTGCATATGGATAGAAACAATCTCTAAGGACATGGTTTGGAAGATTCACAACATGTATGCAAACTATGATACAAGCAAACTCGAAAGAAATCATACAATGTTCTTAAGCCAAAACAAGGATGGAAAAAATTACCATTTGAATCATGTATGTGGATGACATTATCCACACCGAAGATGGCTCGGATTGAATGAAAATTTGAAGAGGAAATTTACAGCTGAAATATGAAATCAAGTACCTTCTAGAAATTAACAATAATGTTAGCCACTACAATAATGCTGATCCCACTAAAATCATAACAATCATTCATGGTCTACCAGCTTGGCTAGGTTTAGGCATCAACATTTTATGGAACAGATAGCCACATCTAAAAGCAATGTTAGGGGATTAATGTCTGTAACAATAAAAAATATCTCACCGACGATTTTGCCAAAATTCAATTGAGGTAGGAGGGAAACCAACCGAAATTTATCATCTACCTAATCCACCTACGAATTTGTCCATAATTTAAGATTGGTGTTAAGAAACTTTCCTATAAATTGTATGATCGGGGAAGGAGGAAATCACCAACAAACCTCTCATTCCTTCTCGGATTCTTCGGACAGAGAAGGATTCTTCAAAAAAAAAAAAAAAAAACTTACCTTGTCGGAAAACATCAACCCGACCTCCGACCGTCGCAAGCAACATCAGTTCGACATTCAGCTGAACATCCTCCGACGAATATTTATCTCGGTCGAACCCTAACCGAATGGACGGACTTCACTCGGCCTCTCTGGTTTCTACTCGCGAAGAAGAAGGCGAGGAAGAAAGAGAAAAAAAAAGGTTTCAGGTTTATAAAATAAACCTGAACTGGTCACTCGAATCGAACCAAACTGGTTCAATCCATACCAAACCAGTTTAGCCCGAACCGAACCGGCCAGCCAACCCGACCCGGTACTGCTCACCCGACCCGACCCGGTACTGTTCACCCGAACTAGACCGATTGAAAATTGAACCGGTATGGAATTTCTGCCTAAATCTTTTGAAATAGTTTATCGAAGTAGAGATTAATATCAAATGTTTATTTAGGAAGAAAAAGATCTCGAAATTCCTAGAAACCGACCCAACTCGAACCGATTCAACCGACGATCACAAGTTATTGTTGGAATACTAGAATTTTTGGAAAAATTCTGAAACCTTAATCGCTCGGAATCCAAGTAAGTGAAAATACAATTTTTAAATGTTTTGGCTATGGCCCTACATCAAAAAAGTTTTATTATTTTCTTATAATTGATTTTCTTACACGCACTGATACTTGAGCACACATGTTTATGCATTGATATATATAATTGTATAAAAATAAAATTGATAAGACATTTTGTATGTGTTTGAATACGATGGAATTGACGAAAAATATGTGTAGCAAAAGCCTGAACGACAATGAGAGGGCTAAGTCCAAGGTTGAGAAATGAGTACCAACCAGTCTGTAATCAGAATTCGGTAAAAGTAAATGTTAATTTTGGCACTTGTACGTATTTTTGCTTGCAGAGTTAAATCTATAGTTTGTATAATTTTGTGATGTAAGTGAATTTTTATCTGAGGAAGAACTGACTGTATTCGAGAACCTGCCAGAGGCAAGCAAGCATGCAAAAAAAAAAAAAAAAAAATTTCAGTCTGAAAGAGATGTTTAAATTAGTATGTTTTAATTGTTAAAATATTTCCTATTGAAACTTTGCATAATCTATTTCTAAACGAAGTTCTTATGAATTGTATTAATATGATATTTATTTTGATTATTCGACAAAGTTATTTAATATTTGCAAATTTTAATTAAGCTTCCGCGCATTTAATGTTAAAGATATTTTTATTATTTTAATATTTTGAAATTTAATTTTTAAACGCTCAAATTTTATAAATCAATTTGAGGAAAAATTTAGGATTTTCAAATTAGGGTTTCAATTTGAGAAAGAAAATTGGGATATTTAAATTGGGGTGTTACAGTTTGGTATCAGAGTCCAAGGTTTTAAAAACGATTCTGTATACTTATCTGTATGCTCACGTGCACCAAGAAGATAGTCGATCAACAAGTAAGTCTGTATTAAAATTTATATTTTGATAACAATATGTTAGGTAATATTGTAGTACATTTCAAAGTGGTATATGTAAAGATAAGTTTCCCTAAATTAAGTCTATGTGATGTAGAATTATGACCAATCGTAGATGAATTGGAAATAATAGGGATGCTACACTCGATCGGATGATGGACATGATCGAGATGCAGGCTAGGCATAATGAACAACTGTCGCAAGCAGTGAATATCCAGGCCCAAATTCTTAATAGACCTCGGCATGCTGATATAGACTTCGACAGATTTTGACGTTTGGACCCTGTAGTTTTTAATGACAATTTGGCGGATATGACAGTCGCAGACAATTGGATCAGGATCATCGGTGAAATCTTTGAGAATGCTAAGATTTCATAAGAAGAAAAAGTTGATTGCGCGTCTTCAATGTTCCAGATGGATGCACGTTATTGGTGGGATTCTATGAAGGTGATGCATCCAATCACCACCATGACCTGGGAGAAGTTTCAAGAACTTTTCTATGAGAAATATTTTACAGACTCTATGATGGATGCAAAGACAAAAGAATTTATAGTCTTAAAGCAGACTAGGAGCGTAATTGATTATCTGCACAAGTTTAAGCAACTTTCCTGCTATGCCCCTCTTATAGCTGGTAATGAAGTCATGAAGGTGAAACGATTCGTCCAAAGATTGAGAGCAGAGATATTCAAGGACATCCATCTTATTACTTCCAAGGACTCTCCGTTTGTATTCGTAATGGAGAAAGCATTGCGTGCAGAGAAATGTGAAAAAGAAATCCTCAAATCTCAAGAATTCAGAAGGAGATACAGTCATGCAACTCAGACTGCCAGAAGTAAAATTCCGCAACAACAATGGGCTGGATCTAAGAGACCCATGATCAGTGGACCTGTTGAAGTACCTTCTAAGTATGTTAAAAGGGAGCCAAACACTATGTCTAATATGCCTATTTGTCCAACATGCAAGAAGCCACATTTTGGTGAATGTCGCGTTCAAACCAATTCTTGTTTTAAGTGCGGTCAGCAGGGACATTTTATTAGAAACTGTCCATGAAATGGCAAGGAGCAACCCAAGACGACTGCTAGAGTTTTTGCCATGACCAAGGCTGAAGCTGGAGGAAATGCATCAGTTGTGACAGGTTCACTTTTTATTTCTTGCATATTAATTGATTCTGGAGCTACGCATTCTTTTATATCACTTGAACATGCTAAAAAGTTAGATATTAAAAAAGAGCCTCTAGAGTATAATATGAGAGTAGCTATACCTTGGAAGATTATGATTGTCGATTCTATTATTAGAAGATGCAATGTGTGCATTGAAGAGAATCAATTGAAGACCGATTTAATTCTTTTGGCAATGCATGATTACGACGTCATCTTGGGGATGAATTGACTTACCATGCACTATGCAATTATTGACTGTAGCAAGAAAATGTTAAGGTTTCAATTGTCTGGAGCAGAGCCATTTAATTTCTACGGAGATTTTAAAAGTTTAAGAGTTCCTGTGATATCAGCTATGCGAGCTCAAAGACTACTGAATTCTGGATGGATTGGATTTCTGGCCAGTGCTATATGTTTTGAACCTGAGGGAGCCACGACTTTGGATAAAGTTTTGATAGTTAGTGAATTTTCGGATGTCTTTCCCGACGACCTGACAATGTTACCACCTGCAAGAGATATAAAATTCAGCATTGAGCTGCTACCTAGAACGACGCCGATCTCTAAAGCTCCTTATAGAATGGCGAGTGAATTAAAGGAGTTAAAGACTCAACATGACGATTTGCTGGAGAAAGAATTTATCCAACCGAGTTTCTCACCCTGAGAGCTCCGGTTTTATTTGGGAAGAAATATGATGGATCGATGAGAATGTGTATTGACTATCGAGAGCTCAACAAAGTTACTATCAAGAACAAGTATCCACTGCCACGAATCGATGACTTATTTGATCAATTGAAGGGAGTGACAGTTTTCTCGAAGGTTGATCTAAGGTCTGACTATCATCAGTTAAGAATTAAGGAGGACAATGTGTTCAAGACGGCGTTTCGTACTAGATATGACCACTTTGAATTTCGAGTCACGCCGTTCGGATTAGGTAATGCACCAACCGCATTTATGGATTTGATGAATTAGACTTTCAAGACCTTTTTGGATGATTTTGTGATAGTCTTTATTGCCGACATTCTTATTTACTCAAATAGCAAGGACGAGTATGAAGAACACTTGATGATTATTCTATCAACATTAAGACGTGAGAAGTTATATGCAAAGTTCTCAAAGTGTGAATTTTGGATGGAGAATGTGGCTTTTCTTGGCCATATTATTTCAAATGAGGGCGTAGCAGTGGATCCAGCGAAGATTGAAGCTGTTAGTAAATGGCCTCAACCAAAGAACACAGCTCAGATAAGAAGTTTTCTTGGTCTTGTTGGGTATTATCAGAGATTCGTAGAAGGATTTTCGTCTTTAGCCAACACACTTACGAAGTTAACCAAGAAATGAGCCAAGTATTTATAGACTGAAGAGTGCGAACAAAGCTTTCAAGAGCTAAAGAAAAAATTAATTCCAGCACCTATACTTACTATACCATCTGGATCCGAAAAATTTATGGCATATAGTGATGCTTCAAAGTATGGACTGAGATGTGTTCTTAAGCAAAAAGGAAAAGTAGTAACTTATGCCTCGAGACAGTTGAAAGAACACGAGAAGAATTACCCAATTCATGATTTGGAGCTTGCAACGGTAGTTCACGCATTAAAAATTTGGAGGCATTATCTTTATAGAGAAAAATACGAAATTTATACGGATCACAAAAGTCTGAAATATTTCCTAACTCAAAAGGATCTAAATATAAGGCAACGCAGATGGTTGGAACTAGTAAAAGACTATGACTGCGAGATTATCTATCATCATAGCAAGGATAATGTTGTAGCTGATGCATTGAGTAGAAAAGCATCGTCTCAAATTTCTTCGTTACAACTGATTCCAGGACATCTAACTAAGGAGATGCAAAACTCTAACATCGAAGTTGTACAGTCTGGGTTATTAGAGAGATTGTCTGCTATGACGTTTCAGCCAAGTTTGCTTGACCACATAAAAGATAAGCAACACAGCAATACATTTATTTGCAAGGTGAACTAGAGGCTGGAAAAGTTTCTAGATTCTCTATGTCGGATGACGGGATAATCAAGTTCAAAAAGAGATGGTGTATAATTGATGATGCTAGATTAAAGAGAGTTGTATTGAAGGAGGCACACTCAACCCCCTACTCGGTACATCCTGGTTCAACCAAAATATATCGAGATTTGAAGCAACATTATTGGTAGCGTGGATTGAAAGTGGATGTAGCTAAATTTGTCGAGAAATGTCTCACTTGTCAGCAAGTCAAAGCGGAGCATCAACGACCTACTGGTACATTGCAACCACTTATGGTGCCTCAACGGAAGTGAGAACATATCACTATGGATTTTGTGGTGAGATTTCCTAAGACAGTTAAGGGTCACGACTCTATTTGGGTTATAGTTGATCAACTGACCAAATCAGCACATTCTCCCTGTAAGGATCACATTTACTATGGATCAGTATGCTTGACTCTATGTTTAAGAAATTATCAGACTTCATGGTAGACCCATTTCTATCGTGTCTGATCGAGATACATGTTTTACCTCTAAATTTTGGAAGAGTATTCTGAAAGTTATGGGAACTCAATTGAATTTAGTACAGCTTTTCATTCTCAAACAAATGGACAAACGGAAAGGACGATTCAGACCCTAGAAGATATATTACGGGCCTGTGCTATTGACTTCCAAGGAAATTGGAGTACAAATTTGTCATTTGTAGAGTTCGCCTACAATAACAGTCATCAAGCTTTGATTGGGATGACACTTTATGAAGCTTTATATGGCAAAAAGTGCAGATCTCTAGTGCATTGGTATGAAGTGGGTGAAGAAATACTTGTTGGGCCGGATATTTTGAGGTAGACTGCGGAGATTGTTGCACTAATCAGGAGAAGAATTCTTACAACCCAGAGTAGACAGAAAAACTATGCATATCAGAGAAGAAGAAAGTTGGAGTTTGCAGTGGGAGACCAAGTTTTCTTGAAAATCTCGCTAATGAGAGGCGTGATACGTTTTGAAAAGAAAGGAAAGTTAAGCCCAAGATTTATAGGTCCATTTGAAATCTCCAGAATAGTAGGAGAAATCGCATATTAGTTTAAATTGTTGGATTCATTTAAGCATGTGCACAACGTATTTCATGTATCGATGTTGACGAAGTATGTTCCTGATTCCTCACATATCTTACCTATGAGATATTTAGACTTCTCAATAAATCCTAACTTATATTACGAAGAAAGACCAATTCAAATTCTAGAATCAGAAGAAAGGGAACTAGGGAATAAGAAGATTTCGCTTGTAAGATTTCTATGGAAGAATCAAAGCATTGAGGAGGCAACCTGGGAAAAAGAAGAAGGAATGAGAAGGATCTATTCTGAACTTTTCATGTAAGTATTTAAATTTCGAAGACGAAATTTTTTTTAAGGTAGGTAGATTGTAACAATAAAAAATATCACACCGATGATTTTGACAGAATTCAATTGGGGTAGGAGGGGAATCCAACACAAAACTTAATTTCTCAACTAATTCATCTACGATCTAACCAACATTTAAGGAAAATGTTGGGTTATTTTTCTTATAAATCGGATGATCGGTGATGAAGAAAATTTCACCAACCATCTCACTCGTTCTGAAAATCAAAGAGCATACCTAGTCGGAAAAAAACACGACCTTCGACCGTCGCGAGCAGCATCAGTTCGACCTTCGGCCGAACGTCCTCCAGCGAAAATCCTCTCAGCCAAGCTCCATTTCGCAACGACAAAGCTCCTCTCTTGGTCGAACGTCCCTCCGACGAAACGCTCGCCCTCGGCCGAGCGTTTCTTCGGTGAAAAGCTCCTTCCCGATCCCTCACCCTCTCGGTTTCTCACTCTCGCTCTCCATCGATCTCTCTCCCTTTCTGGTTTCTGCTCGCGAAGAAGAAGGCGAGGAAGAAAGAAAAAAAAAAGAGGTTTCAGGTTTATAAAATAAACATGAACCGGTTCACTTGAATCAAACCAAACTGGTTCAACCCAGACCAAACCGGTTCAACCCAAACCGAACCGACCAGCAAACCTGACCTGGTAGTGTTCACCCCACCCGACCTGAAATGTTCACCCGAACCAGATTGTGAACAGTACCGGGTCGGGTGAGCTGTACCAGGTCGGGTCAGGTGAACAGTATTGGGTTGGGTTGGTTGGCCAGTTCAGTTAGAGGTGAATTGGTTTGGTCTGGGTTGAACCAGGTTGGTTCGATTCGAGTGAACTGGTTCAGGTTTATAAAATAAACATGAACCGGTTCACTTGAATCAAACCAAACTGGTTCAACCCAGACCAAACCGGTTCAACCCAAACCGAACCGACCAGCAAACCTGACCTGGTAGTGTTCACCCCACCCGACCTGAATGAAAAAAAAAAAAGAGGTTTCAGGTTTATAAAATAAACATGAACCGGTTCACTTGAATCAAACCAAACTGGTTCAACCCAGACCAAACCGGTTCAACCCAAACCGAACCGACCAGCAAACCTGACCTGGTAGTGTTCACCCCACCCGACCTGAAATGTTCACCCGAACCAGATTGTGAACAGTACCGGGTCGGGTGAGCTGTACCAGGTCGGGTCAGGTGAACAGTATTGGGTTGGGTTGGTTGGCCAGTTCAGTTAGAGGTGAATTGGTTTGGTCTGGGTTGAACCAGGTTGGTTCGATTCGAGTGAACTGGTTCAGGTTTATTTTATAAACCTGAAACCTCTTTTTTTCTTTTTTCCTCGCCTTCTTCTTTGCGAGCAGAAACTAGAGAGGGAGAGAAATCGATGGAGAGCGAGAGTGAGAAACCGAGGGAGAGCGGGGGAAGATCGCGGTTCGGCCATCGTCGACAGAGGCCGAGTGAAGTCCGTCCACTCGGTTAGGGTTCGGCCGAGAGAAATATTCATCGGAGGATGTTCGGCCGAAGGTCGATCTGATGTTACTCGCGACAGTTGGAGGTCGGGTTGGTGTTTTCCAACAAGGTAAGTTTGTTTTTTTTTTTTTAAGCACCCTTCTCTGTCCGAAGAATCCGAGAGGGAAGTTGAGGTTTGTTGGTGATTTCTTCCTTCCCCGATCATACAATTTATAAGAAAATTTCTGAACATCAATCTTAAATTTTGGACAAATTTGTAGGTGGATTAGATAGATGATAAATTTTTAGCTGGTTTCCCTCCTTCCTCAATTGAATTCTGTCAAAATCATCGGTGTGATATTTTTTATTGTTACAATCTACCCACCTTAAAAAAAATTTCGTCTTCAAAATTTAAATACTTACATGAAAAGTTCAGAATAGATCCTTCTCATTTCTTCTTCTTTTTCCCAGGTTGCCTCCTCAATGCTTTGATTCTTCCATAGAACTCTTACAAGCGAAATCTTCTTATTCCCTAGTTCCTTTTCTTCTGATTCCAGAATTTGAATTGGTCTTTCTTCATAATATAAGTCAGAATTTATTGAGAAGTCTAAATATCTCATAGGTAAGATATGTGAGGAATCAGGAACATACTTCATCAACATCGATACATGAAATACGTTATGCACATGCTTAAATGAATACGACAATTTAAACTAATATGCGATTTCTCCTACTATTCTGGAGATTTCAAATGGACCTATAAATTTTGGGTTTAACTTTCCTTTCTTTTCAAAACGTATCACGCCTCTCATTGGCGAGATTTTCAAGAAAACTTGGTCCCCACTGCAAACTCCAACTTTCTTCTTCTCTGATATGCATAGTTTTTCTGTCTACTCTGGATCGTAAGAATTCTTCTCCTGATTAGTGCAACAATCTCTGCAGTCTACCTCAAAATATCTGGCCCAACAAGTATTTCTTCACCCACTTCATGTCAATGCACTAGAGATCTGCACTTTCTGCCATATAAAGCTTCATAAGGTGCCATCTCAATCGAAGCTTGATGACTGTTATTGTAAGCGAACTCCACCAATGATAGATTTTTACTCAAATTTCCTTAGAAGTCAATAACACAGGCCCGTAACATATCTTCTAAGGTCTGAATCGTTCTTTCTGTTTGTCCATCTGTTTGAGGATGAAAAGCTGTACTAAAATTCAATTGAGTTCCCATAACTTTCAGCATACTCTTCCAAAATTTAGAAGTAAAACATGTATCTCGATCAGACACGATAGAAATGGGTCTATCATGAAGTCTGATAATTTCTTGAACATAGAGTCAAGCATACTGATCCATAGTAAATGTGGTCCTTACAGGGAGAATGTGCTGATTTGGTCAGTCGATCAACTATAACCCAAATAGAGTCGTGACCCTTAACTGTCTTAGGAAGTCTCACCACAAAATCCATAGTGATATGTTCCCACTTCCGTTGAGGCACCATAAGTGGTTGCAATGTACCAGCAGGTCGTTGATACTCCGCTTTGACTTGCTGACAAGTGAGACATTTCTCGACAAATTTAGCTACATCCACTTTCAATCCACGCCACCAATAATGTTGCTTCAAATCTCGATACATTTTGGTTGAACCAGGGTATACCGAGTAGGGGGTTGAGTGTGCCTCTTTCAATATAACTCTCTTCAATCTAGCATCATCAGGTATACACCATCTCTTTTTGAACTTGATTATCCCATCATCCGACATAGAGAATCCAGAAACTTTTCCAGCCTCTAGTTCACCTTGCAAATAAATGCATCGTCGTGTTGCTTATCTTATATTTGGTCAAGCAAATTTGGCTAAAGCGTCATAACAGACAATCTCTCTAATAACCCAAACGGTACAACTTCGATGTTATATTTTTGCATCTCCTTAGTTAGCTGTCCTGGAATCAGTCGCAACGAAGAAATTTGAGACGATGTTTTTCTACTCAATGCATCAGCTACAACATTAACATTGTTAGGATGATAAATAATCTCGCAGTCATAGTCTTTTACCAATTCCAACCATCTGCGTTGCCTTATATTTAGATCCTTCTGTGAGTTAGAAAATATTTCAGACTTTTGTGATCTGCATAAATTTTGCACCTTTCCCTATAAAGATAATGTCTCCAAATTTTTAATGCATGAACTACCGCTGCAAGCTCCAAATCATGAGTTGGATAGTTCTTTTCGTGTTCTTTCAACTGTCTCGAGGCATAAGTTATCACTTTTCCTTCCTGCATGAGAACACATCTCAGTCCATACTTTGAAGCATCACTAAACACCACAAATTTTCCGGATCCAGATGGTATAATAGGTATAAGTGCTGAAATCAATCTTTTCTTTAGCTCCTGAAAGTTTTGTTTGCAATCTTCAGTTCATAAATACTTGACACATTTCTTGGTTAACTTCGTAAGCGGGTTAGCTAAAGATGAAAATCCTTCTACGAATCTCCGATAATACCCAACAAAATCAAGAAAACTTCTTATCTCAGCTGCGTTCTTTGGTTGAAGCCATTTACTAACAGCTTCAATCTTCGTTGGGTCCACTGCTACGCTCTCCTTTGAAATAAAGTGGCCAAGAAAAGCCACATTCTCCATCCAAAACTTACACTTGGAGAACTTTGCATATAACTTTTCACGTCTTAATGTTGATAGAATAATCTTCAAGTGCTCTTCATGCTCCTCCTTGCTCTTTGAGTAAATAAGAATGTCGTCAATAAAGGCTATCACAAAATCATCCAAAAAGGTCTTGAGAGTCTGATTTATCAAATCCATAAATGCGGTTGGTGTATTACTTAATCCGAACAGCATGACTCGAAATTCAAAGTGGACATATACAGTACGAAACGCCATCTTGAACACGTCGTCCTCTTTAATTCTCAACTAATGATAATCAACCATCGAAAACACTGCCGCTCCCTTCAATTGATCAAATAAGTCATCGATTCTTGGCAGTGGATACTTGTTCTTGATAGTAACTTTGTTGAGCTCTCGATAGTCAATACACATTCTCATCGATCCATCATTTTTCTTCACAAATAAAACCGGAGCTCCCCAAGGTGAGAAACTCGGTTAGATAAATTCTTTCTTCAGCAAATCGTCAAGTTGAGTCTTTAACTCCTTTAATTCACTTAGCGCCATTCTATAAGGAGCCTTAGAGATCGGCGTCGTTCCAGATAGCAGCTCAATGCTGAATTCCACATCTCTCATAAGTGGTAACATTGTCAGGTCGTCGGGAAAGACATCTGGAAATTCACTAACTATCAGTACTTCATCCAAAGTCGTGGCTCCCTCAGGTTTAGAACATATAGCACTGGTCAGAAATCTAATGCATCCAGAATTCAGTAGTCTTTGAGCTCGCATAGCTGATATCACAGGAACTCTTGGACTTTTAAAATCTCCATAGAAATTAAATGGCTCTGCTCCAGGTAATTGAAACCTTACCATTTTCTTGCGACAGTCAATAATCGCATAGTGCATGGTAAACCAATCCATCCCCAAGATGACGTTGTAATCGTGCATTGCCAAAGTAATTAAATCTGTCTCCAATTGATTCTCTTTAATGCACACATTGCATCTTCTAATAATATAATCGACAATCATAACCTTGCCCGAAGGTGTAACTACTCCCATATTATACTCTAGAGGCTCTACTTTAATATCTAACTTTTTAGCATGCTCAAGGGATATAAAAGAATGCGTAGCTCCAGAATCAATTAATATGCAAGAAATAAAAAGTGAACCTGTTACATTAGATGCATTTCCTTCAGCTTCAACCTTGGTCATGACAAAAACTCTAGCAGTCGTCTTGGGTTGCTCCTTGCCATTTCGTGGACAGTCTCTAATAAAATGTCCCTGCTGACCGCACTTAAAACAGGAATTGGTTTGAACGCGGCATTCACCAAAATGTGGCTTCTTGCATGTTGGACATATAGTCATATTAGACATAGTGTTTGGCTCCCTTTTAACGTACTTAAAAGGTACTTCAGCAGGTCCACTGATCATGGATCTCTTAGATCCAGCCCATTGTTGTTGTGGAATTTTACTCCTGGCAGTCTGAGTTGCATGACTGTATTTCCTTCTGAATTCTTGAGATTTGAGGATTTCTTTTTTACCTTTCTCTGCACGCAATGTTTTCTCCACTACAAATGCAAACAGAGAGTCCTTGGAAGTAATAAGATGGATGTCCTTGAATAACTTTGCTCTCAATCATTGGACGAATCGTTTCACTTTCATGACTTCATCACCAGCTATACGAGGGACATAGCGGAAAAATTGCTCAAACTTGTGCAGATAATCAATTACGCTCCTGGTCTGCTCTAAGGCTATAAATTTTTTTGTCTTTGCATCCATCATAGAGTTTGTAAAATATTTCTCATAGAAAAGTTCTTGAAACTTCTCCCAGGTCATAGTGGTGACTAAATGCATCACCTTCATAGAATCTCACCAATAACGTATCTCCATCCAGAACATTGAAGACGTGCAATCAACTTTTTCTTCCTCTGAGATCTTAGCATGTTCAAAGATTTCACCGATGGTCCTGATCCAATTGTCTGCGGCTGCCATATCCGCCAAATTGCTGTTAAAAACTGGAGGGTCCAAACATCGAAATCTGTCGAAGTCCATGTCTGCTTGCCGAGGCCTATTAGGAACTTGGGCTTGCATATTCACTGCAGCAGTAGCTGCGTGAGCTGCCGCATTAGCTGCTTGCGACAGTTGTTCATTATGCCTATTGTTGTGAAAAATTACACACAAGTGCACATATCGCAAAAATAGTAGAGTGTGTGCAAGCACGAGTATCGGTCCCACGAGGAATAATTATGTTAAGTATTGACTATCTAATTTTTAGCTTAATTTGAAAAACAATATGTTTGATGATTTTGAATTTTAAACTAAAATAATTCAAATAAAATAAATCAGACAATTTAAATAACAAATTCGAATGTAAAAAGTTAAGATTATGTGATGAGAAAATTTCCAGGGTTCCGATTTCACTTAGCTAATCATATTTAGTAAACCTAATTCAAGTAATTAATTCTTATTCCTTCGTGTTGATGGTTATTTCACTATGTTGTTTATTTAACTCTCTCGAGTATTAATAAACTTACTCAATTGATGTGTTATTACCTTTCGGTCTCTAACCCTACAATCATTTGAATACATTAAGAGCAAGAAGTTGAATTACCATTCAAACGCCCTAACTATCTCTAGTCTAGGGTCATTTTTAAGGCAAGATATTCAATGCACGGTTAAATTCTCCGCTCTCGCATCCCGAATTAATCCTAAAATTCTTAGTTTTGGTGATCAAGCAAACCTAAACATTAATTTCAGAATAGATTACTCAACACAGAAAAGAAATAGAAAACTAAAAACTTGAATTAAGAAAATAAATATTCATAATAAAGTTATGTCGAAAATTTAGAACAGAAAACTTAGTTCATGATAAAATTAAAGAAAACTACAGAAAAAATAAAATAGTTCATGCTAGAATAAAAGAGGAGAAACAAAAACTAGGAAATTGCTGCCGAGTTCCTCCGTTCCTCGCCACTTGCTTCGATCCGGCCTCCAATGTCTTCGTAGGGTTTTTCTCTCTGTTTCGCTATATCCCCTTATTTCTTCCTCTTCAGACTTTTATCTTTGCTCGAATTAGAAGCGCGGTCTATCAATCAACGGCCGAGATCGACCCGATCAATAAGTTGAAAAATTGAATTTTAATATTTCCCGCAATCACGATCGATCGCGGTATGATCCCGATCGATCGTGGCCACGCTGACGCTGGAATGAAACTTTTGCTGATCTCGATCGATCGTGGTATTTTGCCCGATCGATCGGGCCGTCTCTGGAATCTTTGAATTAAACTTTCCGGATCACGATCGATCGTGGTACAACGCCCGATCGATCGGGCCGTCTCTGGAATCTTTCTTTGTTGATTTTGTGCATCACAATCGATTGTGGTATGATCCCGATCGATCGTGATCGGCGTTTTCTTCTTTTCTTCATTTTATTTCTTTATTTCCTATTTTGAACCAAATCCACTATTACCTGTTAAAACTCAACTCACCTGCACAATCTCACTAACAACATCAAATAAACTCAAACGCTCAAGGAAAAACTAATCGAAACAAGAATGAAAAGCATGAATAAGTGTGCAAAATAGACACTTATCACCTAGCTTGCATCTCGATCATGTCCATCATCCGATTGAGTATAGCATCTCTATTATTTTCAATTCCTCTACGATTGGCCAAATTCTACATCACAAAAACTTAATTTCGGGAAACTTATCTTCATAAATACTACTTTGAAATGTACTACAATATTACCTAACATATTTTTATCAAAATATAAATTTTAATACAGACTTACTTATTGATCGACAATCTTCCAGGTGCACGTGAGCATACAGATAAGTCTATAGAATTGTTTTTAAAACCTTGGTGCTCTGATACCATACTCTAACGCCCCAATTTATAAATCCCCAATTTGAAACTTTAATTTTTAAAACCCTAAAATTTTTCCCAAAATTGATTTGAAATCAAGTATTAAAAATCATAATTTCAGAATATTGAAAATCTCATTAAATATTAACTGAAACTTTTAAATACGTTGAAGCTTTAAAACATTAAATATTTTGATCATAAATGCGGAAGTACAGCAATTCATAAAACTTTATGTAACAATTAAAATTCAATATAAAAACGTGACATATCTCTTAAAACATACTAATTTAAAACTCTTCCTTCAAACCAAATCATTTTATTCCTCTATATGCACGCATCTGGAGGATTTTCGATTACAGCCAGTTCTTTCTCAGATAAAATCTCATTTACATCACAAAATTATACAAACTATGAGATTTAACTCAACAAGCAAAAATACGTGTAAGCGTCAAAATTAACATTTACCGAATTCTAATTACAGATTAGTTGGTACTCATTTCCCAACCTTAGATTTAGTCATCTCATTGTCGTTCAGGCTTTGTCAGCTACTTTCGATCAAGCTCACCATCTCATTATCGTTCAGGCTTTTCCTATCACGTCAGTACCATATGTTCAAGCTCACCATCTCATTGTCGTTCAGGCTTTTGCTATCACATATTTTTCGTCAATTCCATCGTATTCAAACACATACAAATGTCCTACTGATTTTATCTTTATACAATTATATATCAATGTCTAAACATGCATGCTCAATTTCAGTAACGTGTAAGAAATCAGTTATAAAAAAATAATATAAACTTTTGTGATGTAGGGTCAGCCAAAACATTGAAAACGGTATTTTCACTTACTTGGATTCCGGTTCGAGTTGGGTCGGTTTGTAGGAATTTCCGGATCTTTTTTTGCCTAAATAAACATTTGATATTAATCCCTACTTCGAAAAACCATTTCAAAAGATTTAGGCAGAAATTCCATAGCGGTTCAATTTTCGATCGGTTTAGTTTGGGTGAACAGTCCGGGTCAGGTTGGCTGGCCGGTTTGGTTTGGGCTGAACCAGTTTGGTCTAGGTTGAACTAGTTGGTTCGATTCAAGTGAACCGGTTCAGGTTTATTTTATAAACTTGAATCCTTTTTTTTTCTTTCTTCCTCGCCTTCTTCTTCGCGAGCAGAAACCAGAGAGGGAGAGAGATCGATGGAGAGCGAGAGTGAGAAACCGAGAAGGTGAGGGATCGGGAGAGAGCTTTTCAACGAAGAAACGCTCGACCAAGGGAGAGAGTTTCGTCAAAGGGACGTTCGGCCGAGAGAGGAGCTTTGCCATTGCGAAATGGAGCTCGGTCGAGAGGATTTTCGCCAGAGGACGTTCGGTCGAAGGTCGAACTGATGCTGCTCGCAACGGTCGGAGGTCGGGTTGTTTTCCGACTAGGTATGCTCTTTGATTTTCAGAACGAGTGAGATGGTTGGTGAAATTTTCTTCAACACCGATCATCCGATTTATAAGAAAAATATCTCAACATTTTCCTTAAATGTTGGTTAGATCGTAGATGAATTAGTTGAGAAATTAAGTTTTTTGTTGGATTCCCCTCCTACCCCAATTGAATTCTTTCAAAATCGTCGGTGGGATATTTTTAATTGTTACAAACGTTCACCCGAACCAAACCGATCAAAAATTGAACCAGTATGAAATTTCTGCCTAAATCTTTTGAAATGGTTTATCGAAGTAGGGATTAATATCAAATGTTTATTTAGGCAGAAAAAGATCCTGAAATTCCTACAAAGTACAAACCGACCCAACTCGAACCGATTCAATTGACGAGCACACGATATTGTTGGAATAGTAGAATTTTTGGAAAAATCCCGAAACCTTAATCGCTCGGAATCCAAGTAAGTGAAAATACTATTTTTAAATGTTTTGGCTATGGTCCTACATCACAAAAGTTTTATTATTTTCTTATAACTGATTTCCTAACACGCACTGATACTTGAGCACGCATGTTTAGACATTGATATATATATATATATTTGTCTAAAAATAAAATTGGTAGGACATTTTATATGTGTTTAAATACGATGGAATTGACGAAAAATATGTGATAACAAAAGCCTGAACGATAATGATGATGATCTTGAACATATGATATTGACGTGATAGCAAAAACTTAAACGACAATGAGATGGTGAGTTTGATCGAAAGTAAGTTGACAAAAGCTGAACGACAATGAGATGACTAAGTCTAAAGTTGGGAAATGAGTACTAACCAGTCTGTAATCAGAATTCAATAAAAGTAAATGTTAATTTTGACACTTGCACGTATATTTGTTTGCTGAGTTAAATCTCATAGTTCGTATAATTTTGCGATGTAGGTAAGTTTTTATCTGAGAAAGAACTGGCTGTAATCGAGAACCTTCCGAAGGCAAGCGAGCATGCAGAAGAAAAAAAATATTTTTGAGTTTGAGAGAGATGTTTAAATTAGCATGTTTTAATTGTTAAAGATATTTTCTATTGAAACTTTGATAATCTATTTCTAAACGAAGTTCTTATGATTTGTGTTAATATGGTATTTATTTTGATTATTTGACAAAGTTATTTAATGTTTGTAAATTTTAATTAAGCTTCCGTGCATTTAATGTTAAAGATATTTTTATTATTTTAATATTTTGAAATTTAATTTTCAAACGCTCAAATTTTATAAATCAATTTGTGAAAAAATTTAAGATTTTCAAATTAGAGTTTCAATTTGGGAAAGAAAATTGAGAATTTTAAATTGGGGTGTTACAATGTCACTTTCTCAAATTTTGGTAGACAAAAAATTTTACAAACCAGTTTCCTAATCAGGCACTATGAAAGTGTTCTTCACCTTCGTCACAAGGTTTTTTATGAGAAATTAATTAAGGGACTAATTTAGGTATTATAATAAAGTTATAAATTGAGGAAATGAGAGTGAGTGAAGAATAATGATGACTCCTGTCCTGCTCCAATTCTGAATAACAAAATCCAGAAGAACAAAACAACACAAGAGTATCGATATTGATCACAAACAAAGAAAACTAGCAAAGGTACAATAATCCAGCCAAAGTTTCAGTAGCATTGTAAAAGTGTTCTAGAGCCTCTACTCTCTCCCTCTCTAAATTTTTTCCACCCCCACTCACTATCTCCTTCCCCATGGAATATACCCTTCTTCTAACAAATTACAACTCATCATCCCTTTTTACCCCTAACACATCATGTAATTAAAATAATACTCCTCCTTTCGTAACATAAAAACATAAAAGACATTAAAGAGTAGAATAAACGTATTAAAATAACATAGCTACTTTCGAGTGTCCCTCCTCCTCCTGGAATATGTGTACAGAATTGGTGGTCTCTTAACAATACCCGCCGCTTCAACTTTCACCTTGTCCTCAAGGTTAAATTTATGGAATTGAGCCATGATTACATCAAAGAACTCCCATATCACCTCCTCATTCGGCATCCCCTTCCATTGAATAAGGACCTCTCCCCTAGTTGGAATACCATCCTTACTTGGTCGCACATCCAACACTTCTTCTGGTTCCAAACGAAGCTCCAATTCATCAGATATAGTAGATGGTAAGTGTGTAGCTGCCTCCTTGTTGCCTATGGCTCGTCGCAATTGCGATACGTGGAACACATTATGGATATTGGAAGTGTCTGGCAATTGCAGTTTGTATACTACCTAGCCCACCCTTGCCAGCACTTGATACGGCCCATAGAAACGAGGGCTAAGCTTCTCATTCCTTTTCTTTGCCAATGAACGCTGTTTATAGAATTGTAACTTAGCAAACACCCAATCGCCTTTATCAAAAGACACGTCACGTCGCTTACCATTGGCTATCTCCTTCATACGGGCTTTGACTTTCGATAGATGAGTCTGTAAAGTTGTGATAATGGCATCCCGTTCCTGTAAAAAGTCTTCTATGGATTGGACAATTGAGGCACCTGTACCTACTCGAATCAAGGGAGGCGGCTCCCTACCATAAACCGCTTTGAAAGGAGACTTCTGAGTAGCAGAATGATAGGATGTGTTGTACCAGAATTCGACCTAAGCTAACCACTGAACCCATGACCGGGGCTTATCTGATACGAAGCAACGCAAATAAGTCTTGAGGGAGCGATTTACTACCTCCGCCTGACCGTCTGTTTGCGGGTGATACGATGAGCTGTGTTTTAACACCGTTCCTTGCAATTTGAATAGTTCTTTCCAAAAATTGCTCAGCAAGACCTTATCACGATCGCTGACAATTGATCGTGGGAACCCATATAAACGCACAACTTCCTTTATAAACATTGCTGCAACTGACTGAGCGGTAAAAGGATGTTTCATTGCAATAAAGTGGGCATACTTACTCAGCCTATCGACAACCACTAGAATGACATTATACTCCTCCGATCGAGGTAAACCTTCGATGAAGTTCTTGGAAATATCTTCTCAAATCAATGCTAGAATTGGTAGTGGTTGAAGAAGCCCAGTTGGTGACAAGGCTTGATATTTAATACGCTGGCAAATGTCACAAGCTGCTACAAACTGTTTAACATGGTTGTGTAAGCCCTTCCAAAAGAACTCTGCCGCTACTCGTTGATAGGTTTTAACCCCTCCTGAGTGACCACCCACTACCGATCCATGAAACTCCCGAAGCAATAAGGGAATCAAGGCGGAATTAGTTGTTAAAACCAGCCGTCCTTTTTAATAAAATTGTTCATTTAGCAAGAAGTAACCTTTTAGGGCCTCGGCCTGCTGCTGAAGCTGATTTAGGATGATTGATAATTCTTTGTCAGCCAAAATCTCATTCTGAATATCCCCCCATGGCAAAAGTGTTGTAAATAACACAACGGCCAGTGTGGCTAGAACCGGTAGTCGAGACAGTGCATTAGTCGCCTTATTTTCTAAACTGGGCCAATATTGAATCTCAAAGTCGTATCACATGATCTTAGTAAGCCACTTCTGATGCTCTGAACTCACTAGACGTTGCTCCAACAAATAGTTAAAGCTCCGCTGATACGTGCGAACAATAAAATGGCGTCCCAGCAAATACGGCTGCCATTTGATAATTGACAATACAATGGCTCGTAACTCCCGTTCATACACGGACTCCAACAAAAGACGCAGAGATAAGGCTTGGCTAAAGAAAGCAATTATGCGACCCCTTTGCGTAAGGACTGCCCCTATGCCATTTCCTGAAGCGTCGGTCTCCAGTACAAAGGTTTGGAAAAAATCTGGTAAAGCCAGAACCGGCACCAAAGTCATAGACACTTTAAGTTGTTGGAAGGCTGCCTCGGACTCCTTCGACCATAGAAAAGCATCCTTCTTAAGAAGAACTGTTAGTGGAGCCGTCACTTTTTCCATAACCAGCCACAAATCGTCGGTAATAGCCAGTGAGCCCCAAGAATCCCCTCAGCTCTTTCAAATTATGCGGTGTAGGCCACGACAACATGGTCTCAACTTTAGATGTATCGACTGCTACTCCTTCAGCGTAAATGATATGCCTCAAATATTCCAACTGTGGCTGAGAGAAGAAGCATTTGGCTGGATTAGCATATAACTGATGCTTTCTCAAAACCGGAAGAACGGTCTCCAATTGATGTAAGTGCCTCGTGAAATCCATGCTGTAGATCAAGATATCGTCAAAAAACACCAGAACAAAGCGCCGCAAAAACGGTTTGAAAAGCTGGTTCATAAGAGCTTGGAATGTCGAATGAGCATTAGTGAGCCCAAAGGGCATTACCAATAATTCATAATGGCCCTCGTGTGTTCGAAAAGTCATTTTTGGCACATCCTCCGGCCGAACGCGTATTTGTTGGTATCCCGACTTCAAATCCAATTTCGAAAAGATAGTGGCGCCCGCTAATTCATCGAGAAGTTCATCTACCCGCGATATGGGAAATTTATTTGGAATCGTAATCTTGTTTAGGGCATCGATACAAAAATGTCAACTCCCATCTTTTTTCTTTACCAAAATAACTAAGCTGAAGAAAAGACTACTACTGAGTTGAATAATGCCTGCAGCTAGCAATTCCCCCACTTATTTCTCAATCTCATCCTTCTGAATATGTGGGTATCAATACAGCCGAACACAAACTGGAGGGGTGCCATGGACAAGCACAATTTGATGATCCAGAGCCTGAGGGGGTGGTAATCCTTGTGGCGTAAGGAATAGCTCCTGAAAAAGCTTAATAGGGCTGTTATCTCTGGAGGTGGTAGGGAACTCGACTCGGCTGCTAGCCCCTGTAACACCAGTAATAAAAGTGTCTCCTGACTCAAAATGTTTCACCAAAGAACGAAAAGAAATCAAAGACTTTCCCAAGCTAGGATCCCCTTAAAGTACCACCTGTTTGCCTTTCACAGAAAATGTCATAGTGAGTGCTCCCCATTTAACCGACATGTCCTCCTGAGCTTTCAGCCATTTAAATCCCAAGATTACGACTGCACTGCCCCAGTTTAAGTGGAAAAAAAATTCTCTATGACCACGAATTCTGGAAATACTATTGGCAGAGCTCTACAAATTCCTGTGTTGCGAACAACCATACCCATGCCCGTCGTCACCGCAAATTGCCCTTGTGTCTCCAACAGAATGCCCAATTTTTTCAATGACAGGGTGCGAAATAAAATTGTGGGTTGCCCCAATGTCTATGAGAACTACCACTTCCTGCCCAAATAGTTTACCTTTGATTTTCATGGAGTCTGGTGAAGAGAGTCCCACCAGGGAATTCAAGGAAAGTTGTGCCAACTCCGGCAACTCTGTTGGGTTAGCTTCCCTCGATTTTTCCCCCTTGTCGTCCTGCTGTTCATCGGCCGCCCCTTCCTCCTCTTGGTAAACCAACACCAAGAGATCTTTAGCTTTACACCGATGTCCCGGAACAAACCGTCATCGCAATGATAACATAATCTCTTTTCCCTCCTCGTCAATAATTCTGCATCAGTCATTCGCCGGAAAGGAGTTGGCGAACGAAAGGGGTTAGCAGAAGTTGATTTCGTGGGCTGCGCTGTGTACATAGCTGAAGATGAAGACGATGATCGCGCTAGGCTCGCGGGCTACGCTGTGTACATACCCCTCATGCCATGGCCTAGTCCATTTTGCGACAGCAAGGAGAACTTGTCATCGACTCTCTGTGCAGCTACCATCATTTGATCCAGTCCCGACGACGGCAACACCAAGAGCTCAACGCGAACTTCCGTCATCAATCTGGTCATGAACTGAGCTTCCAACAAGTGCTCTGGAAGGTCGGAAAAGTGAGACGAAGCTCGTTCAAAGAGTTGACGGTATTCCCGCACTGAACTCGATTGTTTTAATTGTAGAAATCACTCCGACAGTGTCCCCTCCAGAGACGATCGGAAGCGTTCCAATAAGAGGACCCAGAAGTCGGTCCAGCTACGGAATGGCCTATGTCGTTCTTCCCACTGGAACCACGCTGGAGCTTCGCCCTCCAAATGTACCACCACCCAATGGAGTTTCTCAACCTCAAAGAGGGGTTGGAACACAAAGAATAGTTCCACCTGAAATATCCAGTCGTCTGGATCACCTCCCGCAAAGATCGGCATCTCCATCTGCCGATTCAGGTGTTCCTTTTTCCACCACTCTACCCCACCTCTTGTCGGTTGTGCTCCCCCCTGACAGCTCGATTGTCTTATCGGTTCATCAGTGATTTTTTGCTTCCCCTTATCCCATTGTCGCGGCAGTGCGAAATGCACAGCGTCGGCCAGGGAGTCTAGTTGCGCCATGAGCATGGCCATAGTCCACACTAATTCCGGTAGCCGAGCGAGGTTCTCCTTGACCATTCCCATTTCCTGCCACAACTCACTTTAAGCTAGTTAATCGTCACTCAGACTTAGCTTTCCCAGACCCGCTTGGGATTGTTTCTTCCCTGCCATCGCCCAAAAGAACGCTCTGATACCAATGATATGACTCTTGTCCTGCTCCAATTCCGAATAGCAAAATCCAGAAGAACAATACAACACAAGAGTATCGGTATTGATCACAAACAAAAAAAACCAGCAAAGCTACAATAATCCAGCCAAAGTTTCAGTAGCATTGTAAAGGTATTCTAGAGCCTCTACTCTCTCCCTCTCCAAATTTTTTCCACCCCCCTCTCATTGCCTCCTTCCCCACAGAATATACCCTCCTTCTAACAGAATTACAACTCATCTTCCCTTTTTACCCCTAACACATCATTAAAGAGTAGAATAAACATATTAAAATAACATAGCTACTTTCGAGTGTCCCTCATCCTCCTGTCTCTATAGTAGTACTATTTTCCGAGCGAGTCGCTTGTAGTTGTTTCTGAGGGTGTTTTGTCGTACATGTGGCTTTTCAATTTTAGTTCATGTGTTGTTAGTTGTGTTATTTCAATGGAGTTGTTTTATTCTCCATCAGTTTTATTTTCATTTTCGGTTCTTTCAATTTCAAGCACTAGCTGAACAAGAATTCAAGGAAATTGATTTTACTATAAACTATCAAGATATTTAGGAGAATTCTTTTTTACCTGTTTTATGATACAGAAATCTGTTCATTATTGTATTGAAATGACAACAAGTCTCTGCTGTGAGGTCTCGAGAGAGCTTCATGCTCACAGCCATTTGGAATAGCCGGTCGAATATTCCCTGGGTTTAATGGAAATAGAATTTTGTAGTATCCATCCATTATGGCCGTGAAATTGCACGTTGCAGCCACCTTTGGAATCTATAATTAGACAAAAAAAATTAAAAAAAATACAGGAACAAGAAACCACCATAAATCATAGCAGAAGAAGTATTTTTAGAGCATTATTGTTCAAAGCAATGAAAAGTCAATTAACCATTCAACAATCACATGCCACATCAGTATATCATCTTCGAAAGTAATGACAAATAAGTTATTAAGATTTTGTAGAACATCAGCCTAACCACTGCTATGAGTAGTTAAATATTTAACTTACAGCATTTCAAAAAAAAAAAGTTTCCATTTCTTTTTTTAGGACATTTCCTCCCATCTTTGCAGAATTTCTTCACAAACCAAAACAAACTACTTTCCATTTCTTTGCTTAGTTAATCTGCTATAATTCTGGACATGATAGAATCGAATAAAGTTCATACCTGATAGATATCGCGCATATAAGCATGAAGGTTTGTATATTCAACTAGCTTTTTCTTGGTGCATTTGAAGAGGATATTGTAAACTAGATCGAACCGAATTAAAGTAGTGAAGAGGCAAACATCTGCAAGCGTTAGAGCATCTCCACACAAGTACCTTGAGCTTCCCAGATGATCATTTAACATATCCAATGTACAAAACAACTCATTTACTGCCCCATCATATGCTTCTTGACTTTGGGCAAATCCACATCTACAAATCAAAGCTTCAGCAAATTAAAATGCTATTAAAACGACAAGAACAATATCAAAACCCGAACAGGACATCAAGTTTTTCTTTTCAGTAAATATGATAAGTATTGATGAGGGAAAATAAGTTAGTAATATAAAACAAACCAATTCTCTCCAATCCAATGCAAAAAGTAACTTTTGAGATGGCTAAGGACAACTCTTCACCATTGAAAGCCCTTTCATTTAGAAAATTTTCTTTATTGTTGAAAGATCTACCACCAAAGTTGTTAACTGTCGATAATGAGTTAATGAAAATGATATCTTATGGGGGAAAATCATCCAAAAAGAAGGAAATTTAAGGAGCAACAATGATCTGAAGTTATCAAGTTTTATAATCAACATTATAAAAATGGTCCTTAGAGGAATTGCTTCTCAAACCAAAGAGAATTGTGTCAGAAACCAAATATTGCAGCACTACAGCTATCAAGCTTCTTTAGACTAGATTATGGAAATGATTTCAACAATGGATTCTTTACCTATAAACGCCATTGTTGACATTAGGATATATTACGTTGTTCCATTCTTCAATCTTGCCCTTGAGCGACAGTGGAGAAAGATCCAGACCGGGATTCTGAGCCAATTCGTTTAGATTCGAATTGAAAATTTGAATTATATCGTAACTCTCATTGCACAAAATCTCCCTTTCTTTCACATCCCAGAGCAATGGCACAGTAGACCTTCCACTGTATCCTCCTCTCCTTGACCTATAAACCTCTTTTAAAGTTCTACATCCGTTTGCCTTATCCGGACCCGGAACAAGAACGTCGCTATCCCCTCCGGGGATATCTCGAAATTCCCAGGAGCCATCCATTCCCGGCGCGGCAATTGATACCGGAACTGCTTCAAGACCCTTGAGTGCCCGGACGATGAGGGTCCGGTGGGCCCAGGGGCAAGGGAGGCTAACATAGAGGTGGAGTGTAGCTGAATTTTGGCCGGAGATTTGAGAAGCGCGAAATTTGGAAGGAGGACGAGAGTACCGGCCCGAAGGGTCAGAGGGGGCGAGCTGGGACATCATGAGGTACCACGCGGAGCTCCAGGCGGAGCGAACGGTGGAGATGAGGAGGCCTGGTGGGAGGGATGGACCCCATAGAAGGTTGGCTATGGAAGTCAAGAGGGAAGAAGGGATTGGACGCTGAGGGTCGTTCTGCTTCAGGGAAGACATGATAGGGCTGACGCGGCGTCTGGCATGTTTGGGTAGAGGACTTGAGGAAGGTTTTCCAAACTTGGGCGGTGGCGGTGTGGCGGAGATGAAACGAGCCGTCAGCATATTTCTCTCTAATTTATCGTCAGCCAAACAGTAATTTAGAAGGAATAGAAACATTAATATAAATACATAAGAAATTAGTCAGCAAGATGTCAAAACGAACAAGCTGACTGAGCTTCCTCGTGTGTCTCGTTCAAGTCAAACGAACAAGCTGACTGTGATTTCTCGTTTGTCTCGTTCAAGTCAAACGAGCCCATTCCTTTACATTAAATCAATTGAAACTTCGTTATGTTTGGACCTAATACTAAAAATTATAGTATACAAATGCTATAAAAATAACTAAAGTAAGTATTAATATTATATATTATATAGTTGGACTTGATTTTTTTTTTTTTTCATCCGTTTTGGCTAGATTTGATCTTAGAAGTCCAATTGTTCTGCTTGATTTAATTTACTTTTTTTTTTATCATCACAACCTAAGTCGAACTCAAAACTATGGTTTTTAGATGTTATTGAAACTAACATTCTGTCTTAGGGGTGGAAATCGGTTCGGTTAAATTAAAAAATTGAACAAAGTCGAACCGAACAAAATTTGCCATTCACCCCGGCAGTACCAAAATGTATCAGGATCTGAAGCGTTAGTACTGGTGGGCTGACATGAAGAGAGAGGTAGACGAATTTGTTGCCAGATGCATGACATGCCAGCGAGTCAAAGCCGACCACCAGCGGTCGGCAGAGTTGCTCCAGCCGTTACCTATTCCGGAATGGAAATGGGAGGAGGTTACCATGAATTTTGTTACTCACCTCCCTAGGACTTCCCAGAGATTGGATGCTATATGGATTATTATGGATCGATTGACGAAGTCGGCACATTTCATTCATGTTCGGATGACTTTTTCTGTTGCCAAGCTCAGTCGATTATATGTGCAGAACATTATTTGTCTTCATGGGGTACCTTTGAGCATAGTGTCTGATCGTGATCCTCGTTTCACCTCGGAGTTGTGGAGATGATTGCAAAAAGAGCTCGGTACGAAGACTCAGTTTAGCACGACACATCACCCTCAGACAGATGGGCAGTCCGAGAGGACCATACAGATATTAGAGGATATGCTGAGGTCCTGTATTCTGGATTTTGGTAGCAGTTGGATAGACCACTTGTCGCTGGTAAAGTTCGTGTATAATAACAGCTTCCAGACCAACATCGAGGTTTCTCCGTTTGAGGCATTGTATGGTCGGCCATGTCGTTCTCCTTTGTGTTGGGTCGAAAAAGAAGAATGACTTGCGCTTAGGCCTGATATTATTAGAGAGACCACCGAGAAGATCCACCAGATTCGTGAAAGGCTGAAGGTCGTGCAGAGTCGGCAAAAGAGTTATGCAGATCTAAAGAGACGTGAGGTGGAATTTGATGCTGGGGACTTTGTCTTTTTGAAGGTTCATCCTACTCGTGGTGTCAGCAGGTTTGGGGTGAAGAGAAAGCTAGCCCCGCGGTACATTAGGCCATTCCAGATTGTTCAGAGGATTGGAGTAGTGGCTTACCGGCTAGAGTTACCTCCTCAGTTGGGGCATGTACATGATGTTTTCCATATATCCCAATTGAGGAAGTACATTCCTGATCCGTCTCACAATGTTTCGTGGGATGAGGTACTCGTCCAGGCTGACACGACATACGTGGAGGAGCTAGAAGAGATTTTAGGACGCAAGCTTCGGCGATTTCATCGTCGGGAGGCTCCGTATGTTCTGGTGCGATGGAGGAACCACACAGACAAAGAAGCTACGTGGGAGCTGGAGTCCGAGATGGCGGAGAGGTACCCCTACCTTTTCTATGATGTGTAGTTGAGGCGAATTTCAGGGACGAAATTCATAAAAAAGGGGGAAAAGATGTAAAATCTGCCAAATTTTAGTGGTTGTAAAATTTGGATAAATTTTTCGCAAATTTTAAGTGTAAATATTGGCCCGATTTTGCTAATTTTCGGTTAGTAATAACGTACGAATTTTTGGTTAATTATGGCTCGTACGGAAAATTTAAGGAAATTATTCGTTAGGAATTGATATCGAGAAACCGTTAAATGGTTTTAATGTAAATTAAATAAAAGAATTAAATAAATTATAAACCAAATAAAGGAAATAAAAAAATTTAAAAGATTGTCGGCAGAAAACCAGAAAGAATAGAAAAGAGAGAGAGAGGACCGAGAGGGTGAGACATCGTCGACGTTGGAACCACCTCCGTTAGGTGAGATCTTGGTGTCAAAACGTTCGCCTCAAAGCGTAGATCAATGTTGGCGAAGAGGGTTTTGAAGGTAAGCCCTCTTTCTCCCTATTTTTGCCCGAGAAGTTTTGGGTTTTTAGGTCTTGTTAGATTTGTGATTTTGGGTCGATTTCTTGGTATTTTTGGTAGGAATCGACTGGAAAAGAGACGAGGAACGTGTTGGAAAGGAATATTGGCGAAAAACAGGTTAGAAAGTGTGATTTTTCGGCATCGCGGGGTTGTCGGTGTGTTGCCTGCGTGTCGTCGGCGTTCGGCTGCCAACAGTTGAGTCAACTAAACTGTGGGTTGAGTCAACTCGAGCACTAGGCTGAGTTGACTCAGGGCCAAGGTCTAGTTGACTCGGGCCCAAGGTCGAGATGGACCTGGGTTGGGTTAGGCTGAGTTGGGCCTGGGTTGGGTCAAGCCGAGCCCGATTCGAGCTTGGGCTGGGTCCTACCCGAACCCAGCTGGGATGGGTTTGTCCGGATCAGAATCAATCCGACCCAGACCAACCCGAACTAGTTCGGTTATATCCGACCCAAATCGGCCAAATCCGAACCAGACCCGACCCGACCCGACCCGACCAGACCAGACCAATTTGTGTAACGACCCTAATACTGTACCCAATTTCCCGTACACATATATTATTTATTTATTTTTTTTATAAATACTTTAAATAAACCCTAAGCGGAACCTAAACCGTAATCGAAATTAGAATCGAAGTCGGGGTTGTAATCTAACTTATAACCATTTAAACCAAAATACAAACTTATTTAAATAAACATTTAACCATTTAAAACAATTAAATAAAACTTTAATTAAAAATTTAAAGTGTCGAGGGTCCAAAATGGGCAATCGCCCATAATACAGGGGCGATTATTCGCCCAATAAGGAGGGCGAATAATCGCCCATAGGCGAGTGCAACAGGCGACTAGTCGCCTGTTGCTAATCGCCACGCTCTCTGGATTTCTCCAGAGAGCGGCGACCATGAGGGGCGAATGATCCCCTCCTCAGGCCACCCCCTCTGCCTCCCTCGCCCATTTCGTCTTGTTCATCTCCCTGTAAACCCAATTCAATAACAAACTTAACCATACATTTCCCTTACATTTTGTAGCAACCTCAACTCTACAATTTATACTTCACAACTCCCTCGTTTAACAACCCAAAACGCATTTCAAAACCAAGCACATTTTACGAAAACAACCGCATGGTTACGTTTAAAACCTAAACATTTTCTCCTGTTAAAAATCACTTACAATTCAAGTTAAACTTTAACAAAGCAGTTTATAAACAGGTTTTCAAAGCGTTTAAAACTTCAGAAGTAAACCTATCCACTACCAGAACCAAGCATCCTAAAATGTCTATACAATTGTCAGCCCAAAACATCCCAAAAACCCTCAAAATTTATACATACTTCCCCACGGGTCGGTTAAGCGTCGACTGCGCTAGCACACCACCGCAACCATCCTTCGTCAACTGGACTCAAGCCTCAGGAGGAGGAATCTCATCCTCACCTGTATCCTCGTAATCACCTACACCATACATACACACTATGAGATGAAATCTCAGTAAGCTCTATGTAAATGCAATGCATGCTGTGCGTATGAGTTCGATAAATCATGCTTTATTTTCTTTACTATGCAATGCACGATAGGTGTCACCGAGATCCTATCCCTCTAACCGGAGAGAGCTCATCCAGCGGGCGGACTACTCTTTCCAGCTAGAGGTGGGGGGTACACGCTTACAACACGTACAGCCGTGCCTGAGCCCCACCTCGCGTGACCGATAAACGATACGCCTTTCGGCCAATATGCCTTTCAGCCGATATGCCTTTCGGCCAATATGTCTTTCGGCCGATATGCTTTTCGGCCTATGTTATGCTTTACATTATCTTTAAAACCCTGTGCGGAAGTTCATTTTCATGCTTTTCTTTAAAACACGTGATGCGTGAACAGTTCATATCTTAAAGTAAACAAGCAATAGTGTATACCATCAAAGACTGTAAAACATAATCTATAAAACAAATAAGCCTAGCTACCCAACCAAAGCAATATAAAATAAGTGCATCTCCAAAATTCCTCGACACGACATTCGACGTACGGTGTAGGCCAATCGGCCAGAGAAGAATCACGAGAACTTACCTCGTGTCCAAAGCAGCTCAAGCTCCGTCCACGAGCGTTGTTTGTCTGAAGTAAAACACAACATTGACGTTAAAACTAATTTAAGCCATCGATCGTCCAAATTTACAAAACCTTAACTAAGGAAACTTTCTAAAGTTACAATCCAATTTATTGAGCTATCTATTCGAGCAATTTACGCTCGGCACCTCAATTCTCAATTTATGAGTTATTCCTAAAATCTCGAAATTTCACAATTTCTAACTTTTTTCACAAATCAATTTGATTTCGTCCGAAAACGTTCAATACGTCCATTATATCATTTATTACGGCAAACCTATTAATTACAAACCCTAAATCGCATTTTTAATCGAAAACCTAACGAAAACCCTAAACGTATAACTCTACGAAACTCGAAATTTAATGCTCTAAAACTTTAGAATCATACCTAGAGCGTTGATTGGAGGAGAAAACGTAAAGAAAACGGAACGAACGGAGGTCAGATTGGAGGAAAACGTCGACAGTTCGCGTGAGGGAGGAAGAGAGAAACTCTATGGTGTTGCGTGAAGAACAGGGTGAAAATGGAGAAGAAATAAAGAGGTTTGTCATTTTAAGTTAAAAATTGATTTGATAAATTACCAAATTGCCCTTTCCCTTGATTTTATATAAGTTTCGTCCTTCGATTCGTCAATCGGCTGAAAATTTGGCTTCTCTAAATTTTCTTATTTCACCAATAAGTCCAATTTATTATTTGGGTTCTAACAAGACTATCCGTTCGCAAAACGGACCTCGTTTACTATTTTTACGAAAACGTCTTTTATATTACGAGAAACGTAATTCTCGTAAATTTAGCGTTATAACTCCAAAAAAATCCCGTAAATTTCTTAAAATCCCTATTAATTGTTAGGATTCTAATGACGCTTCCTTTTTGTAAAACGAGTTTGATTTGATATATTTACAAAAATGCCAATATATATTATAATATAAAGTTCCGTACAAGCCGGATATTATAATTTGGGTTCAACTTGACCCGAATCAGTCCAACTCGAACCGGTCTGGACTTGAACCAGTCTGACCCGAACCAGTCATGTCAGTCAAAGTCAATAGTTGACTTTGACTGTTTTCCGTTAACCGTGACTTTGACTTGCGTTGACTTTTGACCAAAAAGTCAACATGAACCGTTTGGGCCTATTTTCGCCCCGGTTTGCATTTTATATCATTTCTAAACCCAATTAGACCTTAACATCCTTCCTTGTGTTGATTCTCAGATTCAGAGGATTTTGCTGATTTGGTAGAAATTCCCGAGGAGCCATGATTTACCGAGAATAGGAGGACTCGCCCTAGGGGTATGAGTTATTATACTTTTCGCGTTATACCTAGCCTTGCATGCACGTATATTATTTTTGGTGGGATATCACTAGTATTGATGTCGGCATTTTTACTGGTATGATTATTTTGCATTTTGTGACACGTATACTTTTTGACCGATTCATATTGCTTATTGGATTTTAGATGGCATGTTTTACTTGCCTTTGCCAACGGACTGTATTTGGGATTTGTCATGAGATTTATCATGTTTGGCATGTAGATGATTTTGTATATGCATTTGATATTGTTCATGCATTGGTTTTTCTGCTGTGCCATTTGGAGTTTGATATTGGAGGTAACCGTCTGACACTTTTAGCTGGGCTCATATGCTAAGAGTATCAGGGGATTTTGCCCAGTTATGGTGGTATTCCCCACACTTGTTTTGATAGGGTACGCCCCCTTACAATAGGCGGAATGTGCAGTACGCCCTGCAAATGGCAGAATGGGCTCGGAGACATGCTCGCCCAGTTACCCGACCTGGCCAATGTTTGTTCGTTGCTGCCCTCGGTATGATAAGTCCATTGTGTGGTCCCTTTGGGCCCGGGGTTGAGTGGTTCGTCCCTCCTGGTGTGCCCTAGCATGTGTGTCCCGGTGGCCCAGGGCTGAGTGGTTCGTCCCTCTTGGTGGTTGACTATTTCTCTTCTCCCTATGAGGCCTTGCTTGGTGTTATCGCGGCCTTTCTATGCTGGTGTGGTTCGGAGGATCCGTGAGTGACCTCGCTTTTCACTATACACCTGGATATATATTTTTATGATAGCATTGTTAATGTGGGCCTATGTTTACTACATATACTTATTTTATTGTTAGCTTCATCAATCGTTTTAAATGAATAATAAGAAGATAAATAAATAACCTCGAAACTGGTTTTGGTTTTTAAAAACGTGCATTGATTTTATGAGACATGCATTTTTTGAGTGGTAGGTATAACATCTCATACTGACTTTGTCATTCACCCCAACGACTCCCCCTCTACAAGTAAAGGAAGGAAGGCTAGGAAGTGAGCTCTATCGTCTTGAATTTTCCTCGAGTCTCACCTTTTATTTTCATCAGCTTTGACTTATGTAAGTACATATTTGAGATTGTACCTTACTTGTCATGTAATTATTTTCATTTATCTTGTATTTCTATTATTGTTTGTATTCTATATTTGTTACTTCGAAGAGGTCCTGGATTTGTGTTAAATATTTCGCATTTAGGCTTAGGTTAGACGGTGGACCTCCCTGAGGTTGATCGTTTAACCTTGCGTTTCTGTTAGGCCCTCTCTCAGGTCGTGACAAAACCGATCCAAACCTAATTTAAGCCAGACAAAACCGACACAAAAACGAGTTTAAACTGAAAAAACAGATAATCGAAATCGAACCGAGCAAAACTAAAAATATCGGTCTGGTTCGAGTTCAGCTCGTAAGGTCGATCGATTTGGTTTCAATTTTAAAAAATTTAAAACTGAAACGATCGCTTCAGTCTCAAATGGGGTGAGAAAGCAAACCAGACCGATTCCTCCCCTACTCCGTCTTATTTTATTATATGAAGATTACTTTTGTTACTTATTATTTATTTATTATAGACATTTTAGAAAATCAAATATTTAAAACTTATTGTAGTCACTGTTTGGTTTGAGTGCGTTTTGGACTCAAAACTAAACCCAGCTGGCTAACCCCGATTTAAGTTACTTATCACGATTTAAGTTAAAATTATGACCAAAGCATGTAATTGGTGGAACCGAACCCAACCAAACGATGAGATTTGGTTCGATTTACAGTGTTGTTTAAAAATAAAAAATAAAAAATAAAACATAATTTAACTAATATAAATTTAGCAACATATTTGGATTGAATTTTATTGGACTTGACAGACCAAGATTAGTTTTGGGCTTGATTTTGCTTTGGGTCAAATTTGGGCTAAATATTCAGTCTATTTTTCAATTTGGTTTGTCGTTTTTACTTCCAAAATCGAGAACCAAATTATAGACTGACAGCACTATTTCGTGACATATATTATTTGAGAATTGATTAAGTGATGGTCAGTTTGATATTATTTTCAATTTTTTTTAATAATCACTATTAATTCATGGTTAGCAATTAGTTTGAGGGCCAGCGAGACCATATCTAGCTTTTTTTTTCTTTTAATTATTTAAGGTTAATTTTGCCTTTACGATAAAGTTACAATAATGATTTGTCAAAATAAATTTAAAATAGTGGGCATGCACGACGCTTGGGGTTCGAGGTCAACGAGTCGAGCCTTGGTCCACTCCAGGTTGACTTGGGCCTTGTTCAACATATCAATTGTCGAAAAAAACAATATCGTTTAGTAAATTAACTTCTTAAAAGTGATTTAATTTGATAAATTAACTTTTTAAGGAGTGATTTATCAATTTAAATTTTTTGACAAATTATGACAATTATTAAATTACATGAAAATGCATTATAATTGAGAGAGAAAATGAAAGAGATAAATAAAAGTAATACGAGACAAAATGAATGGTTAAATGTTAAAGGATTAAAATGAAAAATATTTTTTTTTTTGTAACAATATTTTAAATTACTAGTTTTTGATACGTGCAAGGCACCGTATGCGTAAAGTTTTATATTAAGGCAATTCAGAAGACATAACTTTTTATCATTGAAATAAAAACTAATTAAATATAATTAGGTGAAGAATATTGTTATGTTATTTGAATTTTTGAAGAAAGAAAGATATACATAATGAAAGATATTTTCAATATTTTGACTATATTCGTATTCTCTCAAATAGGAAAAAGTGTTATGACGACACAACTAGAAAAAAATAGTTTTAATAAATATAAAATTTATGCCACCAATAAGTTAAAAATGGGATAAATAAGGTAACAGAGCTATCAATATTAGAAGGAAAAGAAAATAGATATGATAGTCTTGCACCATCCTTACATTAATGTCAAATGATATTGAGCAACCCTTATCCAAATTTTAATTTGAAGGAAAAACAGATTTATCATCCCAACAATTAGTGTCAAATTAAATAAGCATGTAACAAACAAGTCGTATTGAAGAAGAAAAAGACTCGAAAATACGCAAACGAATATATTTCCTTCAAAAGCAACTCCATGAAAAGTGAAAAAAAAAGTTCAAAATTACGGATAAAGAAACTACTTGCAGCATGAGCTTTCTTTCTTGTTTCCTCTGTGCAGGCTCAACGTACAGAAGTTTACTCAAAACTATTTTCCATTCATTTCCAAGAGCTATCACATGTGAGCAAACAACAATACATTCTTTCATATTTATTAAAAAAATATCGAAGGTTTTGGAAAAGTCATATAATCATAAGCTATATAATAAAAGAACTCACATCTCTAGAAGCCTTTTCACAATAGGAGAATACCACAAACTATTTGATTACGATCTTGCATAACCTACAAAATTTCTAAAAACAAAAATGATTTTAGATTTTATGACAAGTGAATCACAACGGCTTGTCAAAGATACTTCAACTTTCTCTAACCTTGCACGAGGTGATTGTGCCAAATGAGGAGAACAACTCCTTAAGCTTATCATTGTTGATACTATCAACAGAACTATCTCTTTCTTGAACAAAGACTTGTTTGTCATTCAATAGCATTCCATTCAACTTCTCAAAAGCTTTTTTGGGCAGATTCCTCAGTATCAAATTGAACAAAACCATAATCTTTTAACTGACCAGATTGGTTTTTGGCCACCTTACAAGAGAACACGAGCTTAAAAAAACACATTTTTAAGAATTAATACCTTAATAAAGATATTTCCAGAACACTTCTTGGGTTGTTTGGGCCGCGAAGAGAATACATTACTCGGATAGATTTCCCATTGATGGGTGTAAAGTTCAGAACGTCTAAGGCCCTAGCACATATCAAAAAATCCAAGTGAACTTTTTAAGAAACAAAAAATGCAAACCAAATAAAAAAGAATAAAATTGAATTTATCTGAATTTGAAGAGGGATGATAATGGTGTGCAAATAAAATTTACAGAAGGTGGAGAAAAATTCACAAGTTTCTCAATGTCAATTAGAAAATGATCCTATAATGAAGAAATTCATAAAAAAAATGACAATATTTTATTGTAAATCTCTCAAGGATGCAATAAGGTGAACAATCTCTTGACGTCTTGAAGATGTGCGGAGATTAAACCACATCCAACCAAGTAAATGTCACAGAAATTTCAATGTTTCTACAAACTTGTTGTATAAAAACAAATTTGCTATGATACGATAAGATGATAGACTCATACAACATTTACCTTGTCAAGTTGATAAACTTTTGCTTGACCATCTAAACAACGGGATTGAAAATACTTCACAAATAAACTACGAGCACATAGTAGCAAATAAGCAAAAAACACATAAATAACAGCAAATGAAGAAATCGACAACCGTGAAACATAAGACAAAAACGAAAAGACAAAGAACAATTTTGATATAAAAAATACCAACACTAATCAAATAGAAAATCTTAGATGGTTGGTGACCTAAGCAAAGAGAATTAGAAAATGGAAAATAAAGCGAGTTCACTTACGAAACTAGTTTCACCATGGTTGCGAATAAGCAAAAAAGAATGGATTGTCAATCATGAGCAATGGATACAAAGAATTTTCAATGACGCTTTGAAAGTTTAGTGGATGTAGACGATCATCATTCAAGTTTGATTCCGTTAACTTGAGGAATATTTTTCGAACAAAATCAAGAAGAAGAAAACATGTTGATATCAGAAAATACAAAATGAGCCAATCTGCAATAAAACAAACAAGATTAAACTTTAAAAACAAAGTTGAAGATGAATAAAATAGAGAAATAAGAAAATGAAACGTGAAATGAGAAGGAACGAGAGAAACAATGAGAAATGCTGAGAGTTTGAAGATTTTGCATTCCCCATGAAAAAATGATGAAATTGCATCTTAGAAGGAAGAAGAAGGATAAGACAAGGAGAAAGTTGTTATGCATGGACAAGATGGAAAACATTGACAAAGCAAGTTGTGGGGTAAGCATAAGCAAATCATAAACATTACTTGCTCCACAATTTCTAAAGCAAGGGATCCTAGCCTGGACACCTTATCAGCTATAAAGCCTCTGTGCAATAGGAAAAAAACTATCAGCCTTTAATTTTGTGGAAGAATGTAGTTGTATTCAAAAGGAAACAAATTAAGTACCTATAAATTTGTACATGATGCGAATACATTAAGAAGAGCAAATAATTCATACAATAGTATGGAATTCGCCTCTGATTACATCCAAGATTTTTTTGTAGACGACATTTTTAGCTAAATTTGGCAAGTTTTTCGGCATGTTTGGAGAGCCTATTAAGCACTCGGATGGATGACAAATTATTTGCCTGTGATAGAGCAACATATAGTTGTCAATGAGAGAAAACAAGTTCTTGAAAATAAATGCCGACGAAATTCATTGTTTGACTTTGCGCCTTATTTATTGTTATAGAAAAAAATGCGTATATGAAACTGTATGCGTTTGAAAGGATAAACATTATTTTCATTTTCAAGCGTAAGAAACAATATACAAGGTAAGAAAACACGCCTGTCACTGTTATCTCCTATACATATTTCTACGTCGATAACATTTTTTTGAAAATGTCGGCATATGAGTCGCGTGTCATTACAGGATTGATATTGCGAAGCAACATGACCAAACAATTTTGCTTTAAAAGTAATTCATGACGAGGAAATCCATAAGGTGTTAAGGTATTGATAAAATATTGGTTAGTATTTTCACTTGTTGACTCCAAAGCACTACAGTAGCGAATAAGTTTCCCAGGAAAACATTCAATCAAAATGTTTTTTAACATGTCAACATATTCATTTTTTGGCGTTAAGATTCCTCTATGCACTATTCCACTTCAATTTTCTGCAAAACCATTGAAATGAGAAAAGACAATATCTAACAATGTAGATACTGAGCTAAAATTATCAATATAAGAAATGATAATATCATCAAGTAGGAGGATATAGTTATTTTTGTCACAAGGTTATGTTCCATCACCCATGCGAAGTAACAATTTTGCAGATTCGGGGTTTGCAGAGGCACACGTATTGAAATAAAATTGGTCATTTTTTTCTCAAAACCTAGAGAGGTTTGGCTGCCTAGTTTTGAATCTTCGGTGTGTAATATCCGAGCGGAGTGGTCCTCCATTGTCTTCAAGTCTTTGGTTTCTTGTAGACTCTTAATTGACACATTTCCTCTCCTTCATTTTGAGATTGAAATCATTGTAGGAGGGTGGTAAATCTGGCCCTAAGCCAGAGTTATCCTTCTTGAAGGAATACTCATCCGAAAGTACTAAAAGTGACTTCTCAGACCAACCAAGGTTGTTCATGGACAACTCTCTTATCTGAACGAGTTTTCCCTTGAAAATTTAAGGGATTTCCTGTCACACGTCTAGTAAGTTATTTGTCAATTTTTGTGGCATTTGAAGTTACCTAGCCAAAGTTACACGGCCTAGAAATTGGACTATTCTCGGGTCTAGTGGCAGAATCATATCGAGCAGTTTTTACCATTTTGTTTTGTACATAGCTTTTGATCCACAATGATTTTAAGGCTGAAATTTTAGGAGCATTTCATTTGTCATTTTATCTAGATACTGTAAAAGTTTTCGCTTACTTGAATTTAAACTGAAGAAGTTATTCTATTTACATTGGAGTCTCCTTCGGCCAAGTTACTGGTGTAAATCCGAGGAGCATTTGTGTTGCTTTGGATGTGCTTATTGTTGGTGTTTCTCCACACCAATCCTAAGCGTGTCATTTGGTATTAGAGCCAAATCTCGGTGGGTCGGTGTGAACACATCAGGTTTACTACTGAGCTGGGACCGATGCATCAATTGAGGCAGTTGCCTGGTCTTACCGATCGTCGATTGAGGTAGTAGCCTTTATAGGGTGTGGGAATGATGTGAATCCCACATCGATTCCAGAAGGTCGGTTGGGCTAGTATATATGTAGGGTCCAAATCTCTACTCTTGAGATAGCTGTTGTGGTGAAGTTAGAGATTCTCATATCATTAAGGATAAGGAACGGAACCCTAAAAAGCTAGCTCGAGAGTGTAGGTTTGATCTAGCCTTATATACCAGTCCAAGAGGCATTCCATTTTCTGATTTTGGACACCAATGTGGACTCACACACATCATCCCCACCCACTCTAATGATCTGAACGCCTCGATCGGCGATCCATCTAACCCCCAAGTGGTTCACATGCATCATGAATTAGCAACAGACTCTGATAACAAATGATAAGGAACAGAACTCTAACTACACCCAAAAGTTAGCTCGAGAGTGTAGGTTTGATCCAGCCTTATATACCAGTTTAGGAGGTGTTCCATTTTTTGATGTGGGACACCGATGTGGACTTACCCATATCATTTGGTATCAGTGCCAAAGCGCTGCTTTGGTGTTTCTTTCTCTGTTGTCTCTGTTTTACGTTTTCTGTTTTCTATTTTTCTCTTGTTCTGTTTCTATTTACTAACCAGAATTATCCTACGTTGGCATGAATCATTATTCAGATATTTGTTCGTGTCTCTCATGGGTAAACTTCATACTATTCTGCTTTGTTTACCAAAACATTTTTTTTCTCTGTTTTTCTTTTTAGTTAACTAGTATGTTTAGCATTTAACCATTGCATGTTCTATCTCGTGTTTTGATTCTGTTTTGGTATTTTCTTTTCATGAATTTTGACTGAGATTTTGATATCATATTGTTGGATAAACTCTGTTAAAATTTCAGAATATTTGGATGAGAATTGTGATAGTTTTTCTGTTTAGTTTTTAGGTTGTTTTATGTTCACCATTTTTGTGTCATTTTTTGCTGTTTTGTGGCTTTGTTTAGGAGTAAATGTTATCATTAGTTTACACCATTTGATCGCATTGTTTGCTGTGTTTTTGGTGTAAGTTTCTGTTCTGAAATTGGAATCTCCTTTGGCCAAGAAATTGGTGTAAATCCGAGGAGCATTGCGTGATAATTTTGTGTTGTGTTTTGTCTGTTTTGATAGGTAGTTTCTTGCTGTTTCTTTAGTTGATTATTAGGTTGCTTCACTTGATCATCCTTGCTTTATTTTTGTTGATTTTATTGTGATTTCTTGTTGATGAAAATGGATAAGAAAATTAGTGCCAAATATCACCGAACTAGTTTAGGGTCTAGACGTCAACCGAAAAGTGACCTAGCTAATAATCCTTCACCAACATATGATGAGTTGTTAAATAAACTTCATCATCATGTGTTTGAGTGTAAGAAAATAGATGAGGAGTTATCCAAAAGGTCTAAGGTTTCTACTCTAGCAGAGGAGGAGGATAAATTGATAGATGAAGAAATCATCTATCCCAAGGAGGGTCCATTACTTGAATTAGATGAAGCAATGGAAGAGCAAAATCACATGGACTATGACTCTTGTGAACAAAGGGTTGATGAGCAAGATAAATTTTTAGGCAAGAACTTTTTAGAAACCCCTAACCCAATCGGTTTCATTGAGGATTTTGGAATTAAGAAACTATTTAAGGAATCTCTCTTTGAGGATAAAATTGAGCAAATGGTAGAGTTTATTGAAACCTTTGAACCCCTAGAGATAGAATCCAAAATCGAGTACTTCCAAAATTTGAGAACTAAGGGAGTTATCAATTTGCATGACCCGTTTGTTGTTAGAGAAGAAAACCATTTTGCAATGTATGCATTTGTGCCTATTCCCCACATCCAACATGGGTCCTACCAAGTAGATAAAAACTACCTTGATCCCTTTTCGATCCACACCGAGAGTAGAGTTCATATTTTAGAGAGAATTGAGTTCCCCATTACTTTTTCATGGATTAAGAAGGATAGAAATCTTTTTAGAACTTTAAGACATCCTAGCAATTTTAAACTAAACTTCAAGGATGATAATGTTTTTTATACTAAATTTGTTCCGCCCAACACTTTCATTGCTTGGTTTTTTAGAATTGGATGGTATAAGGATTATACTATTTTTTATACTAAATTTTCTTTTTGGCATGACATTAGTGAGCATGTTATTATTTACTACTTGCTTAAAGATAGAAATTCAATCATGCATTCTTATGATTTTTCAAGTTTCCTTATTAAGAAAAGTTTTGAAAATAGTGATGTTTATTTTAGGGTAACAATAGTGTGTTGGGATATGAAAATTTCTTTTGGTGAAACATTAAAGAC
The DNA here is from genome assembly GCA_022432975.1 of Begonia masoniana. Lineage (NCBI taxonomy): Eukaryota > Viridiplantae > Streptophyta > Magnoliopsida > Cucurbitales > Begoniaceae > Begonia > Begonia masoniana. The sequence goes on from CM039514.1 coordinate 21,307,243, forward strand.
TCCAGACATTATGCTTGATAAATTGTTGTACTTCATGAATTTGAATCGTTGTTACCTTATCTATACATGACATTATGTAACGCCCTGAACCCGACCGGCTCGGAACGCTACGTTTGCAAATCAAACCCGCGTTTAAAACATCGTTTAAAATAGTTTTCGTAAATTTTATGACTCGTTTTCGAGTTTTTTGAACCCTCGAAATTTATTGAAAAACGGGCCCAAAATACGTTTACAATACCTCAAAAATTTCTGGTCAAAACATTGTAGAAATAGGGGAAAATTTAAAAATTTTGAAATTTGGCTCAAAAAGGCGCTGGGCGCCGCGCGCGCCCAGGCAGCGCGCCAGCGCGCCCTCCGTGTGTGCTGCGCGCTCGCTTGCACGCTGCACGCGCGCCTGCGTGCTGGGCGCATCTGTACGCCCCTACCACTATCGATCGCGGCCCGAAGTCCGATCGATCGGGCCTCCTCGGGTTTTCTCGACCTAAAACACCTAAAACTTCAAATTTTGACCCCTTTTGACCTTTCCCCACTTTTTCTCATATTTCTCCACCCCGAACCCTTCCAAAAATCACGAAACTTTAACCATGCCTTCCCGACACTCGAATCTTTAAATCCCATAAAAATTTTAGAAAACTGACTTAAAACAGATATTAATGAAAATAGCTAACTTAAATCCGACGTTGTTTGTTTTAAAATCAAAACGGACGGCATAACGCCTAAAATTTTTATAAACCCAAAAACCTGAAAAAGAATGACATTTAAACTCCAATTCAACCAAATACAAGTACGATATACACCAAAACAAAATAACCAAGCTAACACCACAAATCCTGTAACGCCCCAGGTTATCTGAACCCGGTTTGCTACTCATAACACTGAACCGAATCATGACGTCTGGATGCTAAATTTAAAATTTCACTCGACAGCCAAAATTTGACTTTTTCTAAAATTTCAAAATATTTAAAACCTGCAGCGGAAATAATTCTAAACAACAATGTAGTAAATCAAAACTATAAATCATGGTTTGAAATGTTAAGAGATAATCGGCAGTTTGGAATTAAAGTTTAAAACTGTGGAATACTAGGAAAAATCGTGGAAGTCTAACGTATCTGCCGATGAGCAAGGCCAACGGAAGAAGCAGAAAAAGAAAACAAAGGGCTTCTACTGATGACGTGTACAAACAACGCGATGCCATCTGCCGATAACGTCGACGCAACACCATCTGCCGATATAGTCAACATAACTTCATCTGCCGATGAAGTCAACATAACTTCATACACAACTCTATCTGCCGATGAAGTCAACATAACTTCATACACAACTTCATCTACCGATGAAGTTAACATAACTTCATACACAACTCCATCTGCCGATGAAGTCAACATAACTTCATACACAACTCCATCTGCCGATGAAGTCAACATAACTTCATCTGCCGATAGACTTCCATCTTCCGATAGACAACTCAACCATGACTCAACATCTACCGATGGACATCATCTACCGATAGAGAACAAAACAACATCTCACCAACTCCTCGTTATAAAACACTGCTCCAACTACAGAAAGGATTTACTTACTCTACTGAAATCATTCAAAAACGACTTAACCATTGCATTACTCAAAATTCAGTAAAAACAATGTTTTCAGAAATCCAAAAAAAATACCAATATCAGAAGATTCTTAAAATGTATTCAAAACTTTGAGACCACTACTGTCATAAAATTTTTAGAAAAACATCTATACTGAACTAGTCACTCTCAACTCAACACCTGCAGCCATGAATTAAACCGCCTCAACAGATGACCAAACCGATGCCTGAAAATGCTCCTCCAACCAGCCTAGTCCTCATGTTGGTCGGTAAACATACCTTCAGTAACTTCTTCGCCTACATCACAAAACTCATCTATTAGCCTAATGCTAAGCAAGTAAAGCAATGAATGAAATGAATTACTGAATCATAAATCTCCTAGACATGCTGTTTCTAATTTCTCCTCTCTGTTGTATACATAATCGAGCTCTGTTGATCCCTCTGTACGATGGGAGAGTGGATCAGTCTTCCCCCAAAGCATACATCCTCTGATCTCAATTAAGGGGCGGATTAGTTCCCTTAACGGTTAGCTGGTCTGATCCCCCTGTAGGATTGGGAAGTGGATCACTTTTCCCAAAACCTCAATCCTCTGTTCTCAGTTAAGGGGCGGATTAATCCCCCTTAACAGTTGTTCTGATCATCCTGCTCACACTTACCATGCGTTTCATGTAAATTCATTTTCGTAATTCTTTCAAAAACATGATGCATGACAACTGGAAAATAAAAGCATACATAAGTCCTACTGTTTTGTGATGTAGGCCCGAAGGCACAAACAAACTCTACTTACCTGGATTCTTGGCGAGTGCTCGGTTAGGAGCTTCTTCGGGATCTTTCTCACCTAGAACATAAACAGAACATTAAGTCAACCTATACTAAACCTCATTCTAAGGCATTCAGAAAACCTAAGGGAACAGTTGGGAGTTCTGATCGCCAAGCATTACTGATTCTATGCTAAACCCGAATCTACTCACTTTCCTGATGAGTTCCCAAAATACATATCCAACACTCCCCCATACAATCTTCCTTAGTTACTAAGTCAGAAAAATCGAGGTAGAAACTTAGCTAGCTCGGCGAACGGACTCGGGGAAGGAAATCGCCTGGGAAGTCTGCTGGTTTGAGCTGAAAGCCGAGAGCAAGAATGAACAGTGGCGGCTAAGCTCAATAAATTTCTTTTAAATAGGTTATCCACTAATAAGTTTTTAATTTACCATAATGCCCTTGCATATCCATTCATTAACCTAATCCATATTTGCACATCTTAATTTGACAAATTAAATTGGGTTTAATGGAACCGGGTGCTACAAATCCAATCCCAAACAACCCACACCACAAACCAAACATATCCAAACATACACACACCTCAATCCTAACTCCAACTCACCAACACATTTATCACAAAACTAACCATAAAACCTTCACATCTCCAATACAAACCACACCCCAAGGACTAGGTCGAAGCGCCCCGACAAATGACCTGCACCGGCGAGCTCCATGTATCCCCGACTGCTCCTAGTCCTGTTCCTCGGTATCAAGCTCACCAGAAAACACTTCGTCACCTACGCCACATAACACAAAACGTAAGCCTAATGCTTAGTAAGTAGGGATGTATGAATGAAACACACACAATGCTCAACCATCCTAACAAATGCAATTTCTAACACTCAGTTTGCCTGCACCAAAAGATGCCTTAGTTGCCTGCACCAACAGGTGCCTTATTTGCCTGCACCAAAGTGCCTTAGTTGCCTGCACCGAAGTGCCTTTGTAACACCCGGGAAATTCTTACAACGCGCGTAGCCTTAGATAGGTTATGTTAAGTAGTAAATTAGAATGAAAATGTGGAAGAGGAATTTGAGAGAAAATAAAATGATAAGGTAATTGTTTAATAAATAGTTGTTTTAATTAATTTAAAAGAAAAATGAATAAATTTGGTTAAACTAATTGATTAATTACTTGGTGTTCAGATATTCTAAATGGAGAACTTAAGCTGGGTATGGGGCGAAGGTCAATTTACAAAAATTTATAATTAAGAACGGGATTTAACGGAATTTTCAGAAGGGCAAAATGGTAAATGTCATGTTATTAGTTTTAATAGGAATTGTTATAAGTATTATTATAATAATTATTATTATTAATTTTAAATTAAAACAACTGAATGGCGATCGACGCCATTCAGTTCTTCGTGGCTGAGAGCGAACAGGGGAGAAGTGGGAGGGCGACGATCGACGGAGCGCGACGATCACCGGTGACTTCCGACCCTCTCCGACCAGGCACCGACGACGAGCAAGGTCCGACCGGTCTCCGCTCGCGACCCGATCGGTAAGCTCGGCTTTCACTCTTTTTCGGTTCGGTTTGAGGCCGTGAGTGACGAGCCGGTTTTGGCTCCTATCACCGGCCGTTTTTGGTCACCTCCGGCGTGGGTTTGCCGACCCTTGGACCGGCTTTGGTCGCCTGGCCGTGATGAGCCCATTTTGGGCAAAAACCAGCAGGCTCTGTTTTAGGGCATTTCGGTTTTGGTGTGTATAGCTCGGGATTTTGGTTAGATTATTCAAATTGAGGGTATTTGTGGTTGATTAGTGAGGAATTGAGTGAGAATTGATGGAAAAGCAAAAAGGGGGATTTTCCGGGTAAAGGGGTAGTTCGGGTTTTCTGATTTTTGACCTAGCTAGAGTTATTTGTTTTAAAATTCCTTTTGACAGGTTAAAATAGGTTATTAGAGGAGTACGTGGTCGCTGGAATCGTTCGATTCCGATAACCGACGCGAAAGTTATGCACGTTTGAAGTTTGGGTCGATTTTTACCGAACCCAAATTAGTGGCCTGTTTAGTTAGATTTTAGTTGGATTAGGTTAGAAATAGTAGTTTGAGAGTAATTGGTGGATGTAGGCTTGATTTTAATAAAGTTTGAATATTTATCGTAGGTCGAGCCGTAGGTGGACAGGTAACCGAATATCCTCAGCGAGCTAGGACGCCAGGTAAGTAGTTGTGAATTCCTTTCGCCTTCGGGCCTACACCATAGAACGGTAGAGTTATTTATTTCGTGTTGTGTTGTGTTGGTTGTTTCGTGTTGCATTGTGTTGATTGTTTCGTGTAGTGTTGCATATTTGAAGCATGCATCATGGTATAGCACGTTAGGTACGCCTAGTGGCATTGTTTGGCATTGTGAGCATGAACGTAATCAGATAAAGTAAATTGTAAATGCATCTCGAATAGGGTAACTTGTCGGGCTGAGGTTGCTGGTGTGTAGCATCCCGAAGGGTACTCTATGAGAGATGACCGGCTAAAACACATATTGCATTTCGAATAGGGTAACTTGTCAGGCTAAGGTTGCTGGTGTGTAGCACCCCGAAGGGTACTCTATGAGAGATGACCAGCTAAAACACATATTGCATTTCGAATAGTGTACCTTGTTGGGCTGAGGTTGCTGGTGTGTAGCACCCCGAAGGGTACTCTATGAGAGATGACTGGCTAAAACACATATTGCATTTCGAATAGTGTGCCTTGTTGGGCTGAGGTTGCTGGTGTGTAGCACCCCGAAGGGTACTCTATGAGAGATGAACGGCTAAAACATATAATCCTGAATAGTGTGCCTTGTCGGGCTGAAGTGCTGGTGTGTAGCACCCCGAGGGAACCTCTATGAAGGATGGTGGTTCTGAGTGTGGCCATCCTAGACGGTTATGGGATGTGTGCCAACTCGTTCCACATGGTTTATGAAAGATAAAGCAAGATAAAGCAACGAACAGCAAATAAGCACAACTGAGTGATAGAAACTGCATGTGTTAGGTTAATTGCACCTGTGTGTTGTCGTGTATGTTGAGTCAGTTTGTGAGTTGCATTGGGTGGTGGTTGTGTTATTGTTGTTGGGTTGTCGTGTTGAGTGATGTTGTGTTGTTGTGTTAGGGTAGGGGGTGTGTGCATTGTTCTTGTATATTGTTACTCCCTACTTGCTAAGCGTAGCTTACGTGTGTGTTTGTTCTGTGGTTAGGTGATGACGGAGTACAGGTTAGAGCTACGAGGAAAGCTTAGGATTGGGACACAGTCGCTGATGTATGCGGTATGCCGGGTGCGGGCAGGTTGCTGGTGTGTAGCACCCCGAAGGGTACTCTATGAGAGATGACTGGCTAAAACACATATTGCATTTCGAATAGGGTAACTTGTCGGGCTGAGGTTGCTGGTGTGTAGCACCCCGAAGGGTACTCTATGAGAGATGACTGGCTAAAACACATATTGCATTTCGAATAGTGTACCTTGTTGGGCTGAGGTTGCTGGTGTGTAGCACCCCGAAGGGTACTCTATGAGAGATGACTGGCTAAAACACATATTGCATTTCGAATAGGGTAACTTGTCGGGCTGAGGTTGCTGGTGTGTAGCACCCCGAAGGGTACTCTATGAGAGATGACCGGCTAAAACACATATTGCATTTCGAATAGGGTAACTTGTCGGGCTGAGGTTGCTGGTGTGTAGCACCCCGAAGGGTACTCTATGAGAGATGACTGGCTAAAACACATATTGCATTTCGAATAGGGTAACTTGTCGGGCTGAGGTTGCTGGTGTGTAGCACCCCGAAGGGTACGCTCCAGACAGGTGGGTTCGGGGGGCATTACAACCTTAGTTGCTTGCCCCGAAGTGCCTTACTCTGACAAATTGTTATCACACCTCACACCCAACCCCCAACGACAACAACCATGCTGACAACACAGATCTAGCGTACTCTACATCATGATGCATACTTCAAAAGAATGCAATGTCCACTAACACACCACAACTCAACACAACACGATGCAAAACACCATAACAAACGCAACCACGAAGCAAAACACTAACCAATTCGCCCTATCGTTCTATTTGATGTAGGCCCGAATAGCGATATGAACATTACCCTCTACTTACCTGATGGCTCAACTATCGCTGCCACACTTTCTACGATCGAATCACTCGTCCGACGACCTAAAATAATGAAACTCTAGCTTGATAAGTTATCCACTTAAATCTAAGGAATTTCTTAAACCTAAACTAACACACACAACTAAAACACATTTCACACTAAAGCACTTAAACTCGGTTTTTTTGCACAATTTTGATCGTCGAACTTCAAACGGTCATAACTCCCCGTTTTTCAACGGATTTTGATGTGCCACCCCAATTCGGAAACCTCTACACGTCTACTATCCATTGAAACACTCAAATCAATTAAACAAACAACCTAGCCAATCCGAAAATCCCTCAACAGCATCGGCCCGTCAAGTGTTCCTAAACCGATTTTTGTGCAACACTCCTCAAATCTTCAATCTATCACTCAAACAACCTAATATATTCATTCAACAACTAAACCAACCAATTTGGAAGGAAAACAACCAAATTGAAAGCTAAAATTTGGAATCCCTCACCTAGGGTTTTCAAACCCTCACAAAACTCAACCAAAAAACTTCAAAACTCCAACAAACTTCATCTAAAGTTATGGAAACCAAAACCCATGTGAGTTTACCTTGAAATTACCTTGAAAGATTGGAGAAAAGAGAGGGAGAGGCGTCGGCTATGGAGGAGGAAATGAGAGAACCGAATGAAGAAGAAGAAGAACTAACCTTTTCCCTTCATGAAAAGACGAGGGTAGCAAGCTCGGGGTACTACAGTCCGCCGGTGAAAGCCCAAAAAGCTGTAAGGATGTTTTATAGTTGTATATGTTGGGATGACATTGGATTGTATTTTTCTAACAAATAGCATTGAATGTTAAATTATGCAATGGATTTTTATTTGACATCGTCATTTTAAAATGCAATTGCATTTGATGTTAATTGGTGAAATTGTTTTCAAACTTATCGATTTCAATAAGAATTTTTTTTTATGAAATACGGAAGGTTTTGAAAAGAGTTAAATTTAAATGACTTTGAAAGAAAATCAAAGTAGAGATGGATGGAGGATGTTGGGTCCTAGATTAATTATTCTAGGTATTTGTTTTACTTTCTGGGCATAAAGCTTATTTGTGGATTATTTCTATTTTTCAGATATCGAAAACGTTCACCAGACAGGAAAAACAAAGGTCAAAGGTAAAGATGTACAACGAGGCATAGGATCGATCAAATTTATGATTTTATTGTCAGAGTTGAAAAGTCACATGTCGTGACTCATTTTTATTTTATTATTTCCGCTGTACACTCTTATGTTTGTATTTGAATGATAGATCCTAATTAAGGATGTCATGTAGAATAAATGTTTGAAAGTCATTGTGTAGAATGGTCATTGGTCTTGCGTCGAATAATTCCCACCTCGAGAATCCTATATGTCGGGATCCGGTCGGGGGCCGGGTCGGGTCCTGACAATATGGTATCAGAGCTATACATAATAGTTCTAACTGGTTATGAGAGTTAGAAACTATGTTTAGATGCCTCTTGTACTTTGGTGATGAACGTTTGTCTGATTAATATATGGTTTATTGTAGATGGACGTAGAAGGATCTACAAGTGGAAAAGACAATCGAGATGATGAGATTTCAGAAATGAGGAAAGCTATTACAGTTTTAGTTGATACAGTGAGTAGAAGTGTTACTCTGCAGAGCAGCGAGAAAATAGAAAGTTTAGATTCGAGGGACATGAGGTTGTTAGAAAAGTTTAATAAGGCTAAGCCTCCAGTGTACAGAGGAGAGAGTAATCCAGACATAGCTGACAAGTGGCTGAGACAGTTAAAGAAGGTGTTTGATATGGTGGGAATTTCGGATGAATTCAAAGTCAAGTTCGCCGTAAATCAACTAGATGACATGGCAGATAGGTGGTGGGACCAGATTAAAGTAGCCCTAGGTGGTCAATGCGACTGGGAGCATTTCAAGGATGTCTTCTTGGGGAGATTCTTTCCTAGGCATGTTAGACAAGCCAAAGCCAAATAGTTCTTAGAGTTGAAACAACGAGACATGAGTGTATTGTATTACCAAGCCAAATTTGATGAGTTGTCAAGGTATGCAGAGTAGTTTATTCCAACTGAAGCTGCTAAAGCTCAAAGGTTCGAGCAAGGTCTTAGATCGAGTATTTCTAGTAGGCTTGTATGTTTAAAAATAGAGTCGTACTTGGATATGGTTGAGAGAGCTAGATTAATTGAGCAAAGATGTGTAGAGAGTGAGGATGAATGGGATTTAGAGGGTGAGATTTGAGGGTTGTATCCTAAACTTTTGTAAATTAAGTTAGAAAGAAATTTCGGGATGAAATTTTTTTAACGGGGGAAGAATGTAATGGTTTGGACTTTTAAATAACATTTTTGTAAACGATATAAATTGAAAAAAAAAAAGAAATATTATGATTTTATTAATTATTTGGTGATTAGATTAAATTAATTATGATTAAGGATTTATTAATTATGGTTTTATGGCAATTTTATCAAAAAGGGAAGGCATTTTGGTCTTTTTATTGGATAAGAATAAGTTTAATGGTAAATTTACCATTAAACACTACTTTAAATAGATAAAAGGTGGTCTTCTGTGTGAGGAAAAGAAACAAACAGAGAAGGGGAAAGAAGAAAAACAGAGCAGCGACAGAGAGAACCCGCGAGGGAGAAGAGAGAAAGAGAAGGGGGAAACGCTAGTTTCGTCCATCCATCCTTTAGGAAAAAGTGATCAGCTCATCGAGAGTAGCGTTTTAGCGTAGATATCGTCGGTGTCGGCGGAGATTTCAAGAAAAAAGGGAGGAACCGACAATTTCGGTAAGTGAAATTTACACTTAGAATACTTAATTTAGACTTTATCGCATGATTTAGGTGGAGATAGTTTATTTGATATTTGGATTTTGTGAAATAATGGATGTGGTGATTTTGTATGAAGTTTTTGGTTGGGAGTGTATTAAATCAGGTTTGGTTGAATTGAAAGAGTTTGGTTGATGATGGAAGTCATGAATTAATTGTATTGTTGAAATGAATTTAAGAACTTGTTTGATGAAATGAAGTATGAAGTGAGAGATTCTGTGAAGAATTTAAGGGGAAAAAGGTCACTGAATTTCGATGGATGTGTAATTGTTTTAGAGAAAAGTTGTTATGAATAGCATTGTATTTTAATTTGTATTCTGATGTTTAAAGAATGATATATTTTTTTATATTTTTATACTTACAATGGATGTTTTGAAAGTTTTGAAACAAATTTTATACTAGGTTGATTTCAAAACTTGTTTTCACAAGGAGTTGCATGAAGATTTCAAATAATCATTGCATTTGCTTTATAATAAATTTTAAAGCATGTTTATTTGAAAAAGGAAGTGGTTGTTACTTGAAAAATTGATTATGCCTCTAATTATGCACAATATGTATAACTATGATGGGAAATAGTAGGGGCCTTATGAATCGTCCCCCTTGGGTTGAAAATCTCTAAACCTCGCGAGGGTAGCAAGCTCGGGGTACTACAGTCCGGCCGGTGAAAGCCCGAAAAGCTGTAGGGATGTTTTATAGTTGTATATGTTGAGTTGACATTGGATTACATTTTTTTAACAAATAGCATTGAATGTTAAATTATGCAATGAATTTTTATTTGACGTCGTCATTTTAAAATGCAAAGTTTAACTAAAATTGCATTTGATGTTAATTAGTGAAATTGTTTTCAAATTTATCGATTTCAATAAGTATTTTTTTTATGAAATACGAAAGGTTTTGAAAAGAGTTAAATTTAAATGACTTTGAAAGAAAATCAAAGTAGAGATGGATGGAGGATGTTAGGTCCTAGATTATGGGATAGAACCTAGATTAATTATTCTAGGTGTTTGTTTTACTTGTTGGGCGTAAAACTCATTTGTGGATTATTTCTATTTTTCAGACATTGGAAACGTTCACCAAACAGGAAAAACCAAGGTCAAAGGTAAAGATGTACAACAAAGCATAAGATTGATCAGATTTATGATTTTATTGTTAGAGTTGAAAAGTCACATGTCGTGACTCATTTTTATTTTATTATTTCCTTTGTACACTCTTATGTTTGAATGACAGATCCTAATTATGGATGTTATGTAGGATAAATGTTTGAAAGTCGTTGTGTAGAATGGTCGTTGGTCTTGCGTCGAATAATTCTCACCTCGGTAATCCTATTCGTCGGGATCCGGTCGGAGCCGGGTCGGGTCCTGATAGTTTGCTAACCGAGCACGTTGTCAATCCATCAATTTCAAGAGGTATTTTTAAGCAAGAATGTGCTTTTCGACCCCCTGGTACAATTGATGCGGCTACATCTGATGAAGTAGTTGCTAATGCTGTAAGGTTTTTTGACCGAACCTTCACAAGTAGCACTCTATATAAAATTGTCTTTCCATGACCATTAATAAATAATGTTGTAACGCCCCGAATTATATAAACCCGGTTCGCTACACATAATATTGAACCACACTATGACATTATGAGAAAATTTCAAAATTTCATTCAACGGTCAAAGTTCAACCCTTAAAATGTTAAAACTTGCAGCGGAAATTCATTTGTATAAAATGACATTTAATAATTAATTAAAATATTAAAGACAATTGGTTGAAGGAAAACAAAACAAAATAGAACACGACCACCGCTGAACAGTTCCAGCGATAGAAATAGAAACAAAAGGCATCCACCGCTAAACAGTGTTAGCGGCAGAAGCAGAAACAAATAATCTCGGCGGTGGACGTAGAGACAGAATATGTCTACTACAACGAACACCCACCGCTCACGTCAGTCGAACGACACGTCGACTGGACACGTCCATCGGTCACGTCAGGCAAACGACGCGTCGACTACACACGTCCACCGGTCACAAAACGACAAACTCTATTACTCACATCTACGCTTACATCCACCGGTCATAAAACGACAAAAGCCTAATACTCACATCCACCGATCATAAAACGACAAAACCCATTACTCACGTCTACCGTTCGACAACATCCACCGATAGACTACATCCACCGATAGATTACATCCACCGATCGACTACATCCACCGGTAGATTACATCCACTGATAGACTACATCCACCGGTGAACAGTAACACTCTAAACAAATAGACAACTCTACCAACTAAAAGAACTTGTAAATTTTCACAGCAGCTATTCAAAATAACCTAAATCCACAACTTTATAAATCCAGAATAACAATCTACAACAAAAACCAAATCGTGTTTTTCATATTCAGAACAAAAAATCATAAAGTTGTTAAAAACATCAAAACTACTAATGTTATTAAAACCCTCTGCGCACTTCCATAAAATATCTAACCACTGAAACTTCATATATAGACAATAGTTAAACCGCCTCATCAGAACACCAAACTGTGGCATTGAAGTGCTCCCCCAACCAGCCTAGTTCTCAACATGCTCAGAGAACACACCTTCTGAGGCTTCTTCACCTACATCACAAAACTCATCTACTAGCCTAATGCTAAGTAAGTAAAGCAACAATGAAATGATATGCTGAAACATAAATCCTAGACATGCAGTTTCTACTTTCACATCTCTGTTGCATTCACGTTCTTTCACTGATCTGATCCCTCGGTTTCATTGGGAGTTGGATCATTTTTTCCAAAGTCATACATCCTCTTCATAAATTAAAGGGCGGATTAGTTCCCTTAATAGCTGATCTGATCCTAAATTTCATTGGGAAGCGGATCAATTTTCCCAAAGTCATACATCCTCTTCATAAATTAAGGGGTGGATTAGTTCCCTTAACAGCTGATCTGTTACATTATGTTCATACCTTGCCATGCCATTACATGTAAATTCATTTTCGTGTTCTTTCCAAAACATAATACATGACATACAGAAAACATTTAAACAAGCATAAACCTAATGTTTTGTGATGTAGACCCGAAGGCACACACATACTCTACTTACCTGACTTCCTGGGAAAAGTTGGGTTGTAAGCTATCTCGGGATTTTGCTCACCTAAAATCATAAACAGAGCGTTAATTCAATCTTCACTATAACTCATTCTAAACTATTCAGAAACCTAAGGAAGCTAACTTGGAACTCTATTAATCGTGCATTCTCAGTTTATCACCTAAACCCGAACCTACTCTCATTCACAGCATTCCCAAAACACACATTGTACTCTCTCTGCTATCTAGCCACTAAAACTCACCTAGGTTGAGGAATGGAAATCAGAGAGGAAATCGCCTGGAGAGCTCTGCTGAGCTTGAGCTGAATACCGAAAAAGGAAGTATAGAAAATAGTGGCGGCTACAGTGCATTAATCGCAAAACCTCTTTCCTTAAATAGGTTATCACTATAAATCTCTATTTACCCTTATGCCCTTGCTTAGTCTTTCATTAACCTAATCAGTAATTCTCCCAATTTCATCCATAGATTCATTACGTATGATTTTTTGTAAAATTGAGTCATATGCATTTTTTGAGCATCATTTAGCGATGATATTCGAGCAAGATCAACTCTGTCCACTTGCACTTCCATTTCTTCATTTATTTCACGATTGTCTTCATACAAGAAGTCATCCTTAGATGTCGAAGGTACAAGATGATAATCATTTAGTGACTTTCTCTGTGATGACCCGAACAGACATGTATGAGGAGGAACCACCTAGTACTTCGTGAATCCCGAGTGAGACTTAGGCCGGAGGGTGATGTGCTGGGTTAAAACTCTACGGATCCCGAGTTGAATATGGGCCAGAGGGTTCGGTCATAAAAAAAGGGGTCGTCACAATCCCACATCGCTTGGGAAAGTATGTGGAAATGAAACATATGTAAAGAAATCATCCCAAGATAGTAAGACGCGTTTTGGAGCACAATTGACAACGGATCCCATAAGAACTCCAAAGTTAAAAGTGCTTCGGCAAGAGTAGTACCAGGTTGTGTGACCGAGTACCAGGTTGTGTGACCGACTGGGAAGTCCTCACCAAACAAAGTCGTGAGGGGAGGATACTGGGCTACGGCCCAATCCCCAGAGCGGACAATATCTTGCTGGGATAAGGAGTCGTTATATTCTCATACTTTGAAGAATACTATTAATATGAGACAATTATGTATGTGATCACATTTGAAGGTAAATTAAAATATTTTAAATCTTCTGATAATTGTTTTTTGTAAGCATTCCAAAGATTTTTTGAATTATTTGGCTGACAATAAACGAGAAGTGTAGCAAATAGTCTCCGTAAAACAGAAGGCATTTAGAATGTCATTGTTTCTTGTATAGAAAAATTTATGCAATTATCTTCTTGTAATAAGCCATGCAACAGAGCTGATTCACGAAATACGTTGACTAACGTTCCACACAAATTTGTCAAGGACTCGAAAAAAGTTGAACCTCTGATATGATTAAAAAGTAAACGCAAATAATAACATTCTCCTTCTACAGAACTGACATAAACAATTCTTCTAATAGATTTTCCTCTCCTTATGCGTTCCCACATTTTATCACGTCTATTCCATGTATAATACTCTGGAAATTGTTTGTAAAATATGTTTCTTGCAAATGGATCTATACAATTTATGTGGAAATACTCTCTAAGCATACTCTTCAAAAACAAATTGATGCTAATATATTTTGAAGAGAAGAATACTCACCAAAAGTGATAGGTTGCTAATGCTCGAGGTGTAGTTAGAGAGTATAGACAGGAGGAGAGATTTCTTCTAAAGAAAATCTATAAATACGCCACATTGCTTTTGCTGGAGAAATACAACGAGCTATTTAATAGTCTTGAACTTCACTATTTGAGGGTCCTGCAGCCCTGTCATTGATTTGAATTGTGATATCATCATATCTTTTATATATGTACTTGTACAAGTATTTGACTGCTTTAATAGTTGAACAAATTTCGACATTTAAATAACAATCAAACAATGCAAGGAGATAAAGATTGTAAGGAATAATCTAACGATTATCAAGCACTATACCTCTGACTGTTTGTAACACCCGGTTCCATCAAACCGATTTTACCATGTCAACTAATAGTGTACATTTTATGGATGAAATTGGGAGAATTATTGATTAGGTTAATGAGTGACTAGATAAGGGCAAAATGGTAAATAGAAATCTATAATGGATAACGTATTTAAGGGAGTATTTAATGAGGTTTAGCCGCCATTGTTTCTCATTTTCCTTTCTCGGCATTCAGCTCAGCTAAGCAGAGTTTCTCTCGACGATTTTCTCTCCTATTTTCTCCAAGCTAGGTAAGTTCTACTTCGATTTCTTGCTACATTATAACTATCGATGATAGAGTGGGATTTTAAATGTGAGTTTTGAGAATGCTGTAAGTGAGATAGTTTCCCTACGAGTTCTGGTAGATTTGAGGATAGTTTAGAATGAAGCTTAACTAATACTCTATCTACGGCTATAGGTTTGAGCAAAACCTGAAGTAGTTTGCAACCAAGCTTTTCCAGGAAACCAGGTAAGTAGAGTATGTGTGTGCCTTTGGGTCTACATCACAAAACAGTAGGTTTATGCTTGTTTGAATGTTTTCTATATATCATGTATCATGTTTTTGGAAAGAACACGAAAATGAATTTACATGTAATGACATGGTAATGCATGAACAGATTGTAACAGACCAACTATTAAGGGAACTAATCCGCCCCTTAATCGATAAAGAGGATGTATGACTTTGGGAAATTAATTCGCTTCCCAATGGAATATAGGATCAGATCAGCTGTTAAGGGAACTAATCCGCCCCTTAATCGATGAAGATGATGCATGACTTTGGGAAAATTGATCTAACTCCCAATGGAACTGAGGGATCAGATCAGAGAAAGAATGTGAATGCAACTGAGATGTGAAAGTAGAAACTGCATAACTAGGATTTATGTTTTAGCTTATCATTTCATTATTGCTATACTTATTTAGCATTAGACTAATAGATGAGTTTTGTGATGTATGTGCTGAGGTAACTACTGGAGAATTCTCTGAATTTACTGAAGATTATGAGCAGTTGATGGAGCACACCTATGCCTCGACTTGGCAATCTAATGGGGCGATTTAACTAATGTCAGTAGGTGTGAAAGTCTAGTTGACAATGGTTCAGTTTTAGTATGTTGAGAATGTTAATGACAGCAGGAGTTTAATGTTTTTAATAATTTTGGAGCTTTTCTCATTATGAAAACACGATTTGGTTTTAGTTGTAGATTGTTATTCTGGATTTATAAAGTTATGGATTTATGTTGTTTTGAATAGCTGCTGTTAAAATTTACAAGTTCTTTTAGTAGGCAGAGTTGTCCGTTTGTTTAGAGTGTTACTGTTCACCGGTGGATGTTGTCTATAGGTGGATGTAGTCTATCGGTGGATGTAATCTATCGGTGGATGTAGAGTGTTACTGTTCACCGGTGGATATTGTCTATCGGTGGATGTTGTGATGTCCCTAACACTGTACCCAAATTCCCGTACATATTATTTTTTTATTTTTTACACTTATTATCTCAATAAACTTATCATTATAATTTTTAATTTAACCTTAAGAGGAATCTGAATCAGAATTTGAAATCTAACCTTTAAATAAGTTAAAGTAAACACTAAACTCATTAAATAAAACTTTAAAGCTTTTAATAAAACAATTAATCATTCACCCGAAAAAGGGGAGGGCATATCCGACTTCTGGCGACCAAAATGAAGAGGCGATCGATCGCCCACATTCGGCGATCGATCGTTGCATTGAAATAAAAAAAGGGGCGATCGATCTCCTTATTTAGGAGATCGATCGCCAAATATGTACAAGGGGCGATCATTCTCCTTATTTAGGAGATCGATCACCGATCATAAGTAGGGAGGGGCGATTGGTCGCCCCTCACAATGGCAATCAGTCGCCCATTTCCTCCTCCTTCATTCTTCTTCTTTGTTTTTACAGGTGCTCTCTGGAATCCGAAATTCCAGAGAGCAAACACCAACTTTCCTCCCTACAAAGTTTTCCATCGCTGCACACCTCACACATTTCACAATTAACATACTAAATACCTCATAATCGCCCAAACATTTAACTTAAAACGTACTCCTAAACCAAATTAATACGTGATAGAAACTTTAAATCCAACTGCGTGGATAGCTCTAAAACTCGAGCATATCCGTGCATAACCTAAAAAAATTCTATACAATTTCATAAAAATCCTTACAAAAGCTTAACGAAAACATTTTATAAAACAGGTTTACCAAAACATCAAAATATCGCCTATCCAGAACCAAGCATCCTATAATGTTCTAACTATTCAACCATCAGCTCGTCAATTCCCAAAAACCCTCAAAACATCTATACATACTTCCCCACGGGTCGGTTAAGCATCGACTGCGCCAGCACACCACAGCAGGCCATCCTCCGTCAACTGCCTCATTCCTCAGGTGGAGGGATCTCATCCTCACCTGCCTCAATGTCACCTACACCATACGAATACACTATGAGATAAAATCTCAGCAAGTCCCGTAAATGCAAATGCGTGCAGATGCGTATCTCTTTCATAAAACATGCAGATAACAGATTCAGATTCAGATTCATGCAGATAACAGATTCAGATTCAGATTCATTACGTTGCAGACAGATTGTCACCGAGGTCTAAACCACCTCGTCGTGACCAGATAACAGATTACGTAGATTCATTTCGTTGGTTCATTTTACTTTTTAATTAGGTCACAGACAGAATGTCACCGAGGGCTGAACCACCTCGCCGTGACCAGATAACAGATTACGTAGATTCATTTCGTTCGTTCTCTTAAACATATGTTTTAACAGACGCGATGCATGAGCAGTCAAATGCATAAAGTAAACAACCAGCATATGTACCATCAAGATGATAAACAACCATAACCTATAAACGACTAACATAACTACCCAACCCAAACAATTTAAACAAACGCATCACCAAAACTCCTCGAGACGACTTTGACGTACGGTGTAGGCCAATCGGCCAGAGAAGATCACGAGAACTTACCTCATGTCCAAAGCAGCTCAAGCTCCGTCCACGAGCGTTGTTTGTCTGAAGCAAAACACAATGATTATCAATACCACGCGTTTAAACTTCTAATCATCCGAATTCAACAAAACTTTAACTAAAGAAATTTCCTAAAGCTTTATCTTAACTAATCGAAGTATTTAAACAACGATTAACGCTCGATAGTTTAAAATCACAATTAACGAGTTTTTCCCTAAAACCCAGAAATTCTCATATTTTAACAGATGTAATCTATCGGTGGATGTTGTTTATCGGCAGATGTGAGTAATAGATTTTGTCGTTTTGTGATCGGTGGATGTGAGTAATAGATTTTGTCGTTTTGTGATCGGTGGATGTGAGTAATAGATTTTGTCGTTTTGTGATTGGTGGATGTCTTTTGTTTCTGTTTCTATCGCTGGAACTATTCAGCGGTAGAAGTGTTCTGTTTTCTTTTGTTTTCTTTCAACCGATTGACTTTAATATTTTAATTAAATTAATAAATGTTGTTTTATACAAATGAATTTTCGCTGCAAGTTTTAACCTTTTTTTTAAGGGTCAAACTTTGACCGTTGAGTGAAATTTTAAAATTTTCTCAGAATGTCATAGTATGGTTCAGTATTATGAGTAGCAAACCGGGTTTATATAATTCGGAGCGTTACACTGTTGCAGATTGATTATTTGCTCGACAACGACGAGGGTAAGAATTCTTACCATGTTGAGTAATAACACAAAGGATTTTGGATAATTATTTTTATATTTGCCTTCTTTAGTCATACAAACATTTGAAGGATTTTCTGCACCACAAGGACTATACATCATGTGTTTGAGAACCTTAGCATATAAGTGAAGATTCTTTGTGCTCTCAGGTAATCTGGCACAAACATAATCAGCAAATGAGCCAGGAGAAGTTTCGAATTATGTTTTGAGAACAACAAAAAGTGTGCATAAGGAAATCCACGCTTTTGAAATTCTATGACATATACATGTGCAGCTACGGAGCCAAATATTTCATCTTTAAATATCTTCATTTCTTCTAATTTCGCTCCGAAAACACGCGATAATAAATCAAATCTATTGTGGCCTTCTTCAAAAGGAAGTAGCTCCGATGTGATCTCTCGCCAATTTGGATTGCAAGTTACTGTTATAAAGATATATGGCTTTCCAAATCTTTGCACAAGTGACAGTACATTCATATAATGTTTCTACATATCTCTTGGTCCTCCTATAAATGTAGCTGGCAAGATGATTTTTCATCCAACGTTTGCGGGTAGTGTTTTGCCAGAATTAATACTATCCACTATACCTTTATAGAGTTTTAAGCGGATTCTGACATAATTTGTATGAAATAAATCCAAGCGAGTTGTTTCAATATTTACGTACATGTCAACAATATATTGTTGTAGTAATCGCCCTAATTGCAATAAAGGATAAAAACCTGTGTCTGATTTGCAATTTGTATGAATAAAATTCTCAAGAGGAAACCACTTTTCGTTTTTTCCCACGTGCGAAAACTTAAAAAGAAGAAATGTGTCAAACACTACATAAATTTAAGAAGTACGTAGTGTGTAAAGAACATAAACATAGCATTAGTTTCATTACATAATAACTCTTTTAGTGATGTAAAATGTAAAACTTTGGAAGGAAGCACAATATTTTCATTTAGGAAAAAAGTGACCTTATGTTCGATAATGCCATCCATTTTTTCCAAGAGGAAATAATAAAGAATATTGTAGAATTGTAACATCCCCAAATTAATCAACCCGGTTAGCTACTCACACCACTAAACTGAACTAGGAAATTTTGGAAAAATTTAAAACTTTATCCATCGATATAAAACATTGTCATTTAAACGATTAAAATACTTCAGCAGAATACATTTACGTGAAATAGAGTCATTACGAAAACACACTAACAAATTTTAAATATAAAATTGTTCGAAACATCTCTGCGACAACTACAGCCAGTTCAACGCTACTGAGCGATCTGGCGTCTACAGAGTCTGTCGTCACAACCTTGGACGACGTACTCGGCTACGACTCTGGACGACGAACTCTGGACAGACGACCTTAGACGTCGCGACTCTCGATGACGTACGCTGAACGAGATCGCTTTTGACGATATCACTTCAAACAACATTAATTTAGACGACACCATTTCGGCAACACCCTGGACGACAACTTTGGACGATGACTCTTCCACTAATCTCTATGACAATTTACTTATGACTTTGGACTACTTTTCCCCTCTTCCACGGCTACATAGGTTTAACGTCTACAGATTTTCGTCCACAGACTTACTTATATTTATCGTTCACAGACCACGTGACTTTATCGTCCACAGTCCACGTGACTTCATTACTCACGGGTTACATAGACTCATCATCCACGGACTAAAGTCCATAGACTTACTTAAATTTATCGTCCACGGGCCACGTGACTACTACTTTGCCTTCAATTTTGGACGACTATTTTCACTTACAGTTTGGACGACTGTTCTTGTCCACTGAATGGACGACTGTTTTCACTTACGACTTTGGACGACTGTTTTCGCCCGCAGAATGGACGACTATTTTTCCTTACAACTTTGGACGACTACTCCTACAATAGAAATATAACTTAACCAATTATACACTAATCGGTGGACAATTCTGACTACAAGAGAACTTATAAAATTTTGACAGCAAACATTCCAAAACAACGTGAATCTATAATTTGCTCAAAATCCAGAAAAAACTACAGTTAAAACCAACCATGTTCGAGTGTCAGAATAATTTCAAAAACGTATCAAAACATTTAAACTACCATTGTTATTAAAATTCTCAGCACACATTAGTTAAACATTTGTCCACTAAATTCCACACATACTTCCACTGGTTAAATCGCTCCATCAGTTACCAAGTCGTAGCTTGGATGCACTCCTCCAACTACTTCTAATCCTCAACATGTTCAGAGAACACACCTGTAGTCACTTCTTCACATACATCACGAAACTCATCTATTAGCCTAATACTAAATAAGTAGAGCAATAATGAAATGAAATGCTGAAACATAAACCCTATTCAAGCAGTTCCTACTTTCATAGCTCATTATGTATTTATGTTCGTACCCTGTTGATCCCCCTGTTCGATGGGAAGCGGATCATTTTTCCCAAAGTAAGTATCCTCTGACTCGATTAAGGGGCGGATTAGTTCCCTTAATAGTTAATCTGATTCAAAGTAGCTGTTCTTGATCCCCCTGTTCGATGGGAAGTGGATCATTTTTTCCAAGTATAAATATCCTCTGACTCGATTAAGGGGCGGATTAGTTCCCCTCCCTGTTCGATGGGAAGCGGATCATTTTTTCCAAAGTATAAATATCCTCTGACTCGATTAAGGGGCGGATTAGTTCCCTTAATAGTTAATCTGATTCAAAGTAGCTGTTCTTGATCCCCCTGTTCGATGGGAAGTGGATCATTTTTTCCAAAGTATAAATATCCTCTGACTCGATTAAGGGGCGGATTAGTTCCCTTAATAGTTAATCTGATTCAAAGTAGCTGTTCTTGATCCCCCTGTTCGATGGGAAGCGGATCATTTTTTCCAAAGTATAAATATCCTCTGACTCGATTAAGGGGCGGATTAGTTCCCTTAATAGTTAATCTGATTCAAAGTAGCTGTTCTTGATCCCCCTGTTCGATGGGAAGTGGATCATTTTTTCCAAAGTATAAATATCCTCTGACTCGATTAAGGGGCGGATTAGTTCCCTTAATAGTTAATCTGATTCAAAGTAGCTGTTCTTGATCCCCCTGTTCGATGGGAAGCGGATCATTTTTTCCATCCTCTGACTCGATTAAGGGGCGGATTATTCCCTTAATAGTTATCTGATTCAAAGTAGCTGTTCTTGATCCCCCTGTTCGATGGGAAGTGGATCATTTTTTCCAAAGTATAAATATCCTCTGACTCGATTAGGGAAATTGTTCATGCCTTACCATGCCACTATATATGTAAATTCATTTTTGTATTCTTTCAAAAACATGATACATGTCAAACTGAAAATCATACAAAACATACATATACCCTACTGTTTTGTGATGTAGGCCCGAAGACACACACATACTCTACTTACCTGGCCTCCTGGAAAATGTTTGGTTGTAAGCTACATTCGGCAGTTTGCTCACCTAAAACCATAAACTGAGTATTAATTAAATCTTCACTAAATTTCATTCTAAACCATCTAGAAATCTAAGGAAACTAGTTGAGAACTCTGTTCTTCGTGCATTCCCCGATTGACCACAAAACCCGAACACAACTCTCACTTACAGCACTCTCAAAACACTCATCTACAACCCCTCTATTAACTAACCACTAAAACAGCAAGAAATCGAAGTAAAACTCACCTAGGTTGAAGAAATCGAGCAGAGGAATCGTCGAGAGACCTGCCGAGCTGAGTACCAGAAAGGAAAGGGGAATAGTGGCGGCTAAAACCCTCAGCTAAACCCTCCTTTTATATCACATACTTCACAAATTACACATATGCCCTTGACTAACCAAACTTTTACCTAACCGTTGTTTCTCTCATTCCCCTCTATTAACATACTCAAGAAATTAGTCATATCCCCCTTAATTCCATAAAAACGTACACTACTAACGTCAATTCAAGTCGATAATTGCCGAATGCTACAAGAATATCATAACAACCATAATGATGGTGAACTTTGTATATTGAATTTGAGTGTGTGGATACAAGAATTTCTCTATTGGATGTATCTAGTGTTGAACCATCACCAAGCCATACTGCAGCAACTTGAGAAGCATGAGAGACATTGTAAGTTTTTTTTAGCAAGATTTGCATATGATTTTATCAAAATGACACACTCCACTAAAATCGAACCTATGGCCCAAGCTTAAAAAAAAAGACGACATGTGGATTTCTTTGTAGAATATGCACTAACTTGGAAATAACAAGTGCAGAAAGTCTTTGGTAATTGAATTTGATGCAGTAGTTGCACGTCTGTATCATAAAAATATAGTTACCAATGGGAATGACTCATTTTCTAGAATAATCGGATTAATAAAATGATAGATTTGTCCTTGAACACAGAACGTGTATACCTCTTTGTTGTGTCGGGATAAGTTTTTGTCTTCATTGATATCAGAATATGTGAATGCGAAATTATTATTATAAGTTCGCACCAAAGTACGAAAATGCACTGATTCATCGATATCCCCCATGAACAAAGGTGCAAGGTTCGAAGATAATTGAACTTCCTCTGAGGAACAACAAAACGAGGGAGTTTCATGTATGAATTTCATTGCTCCAAAAAAAAGAACGCTGTGCAATAGTTGGAATGTGATTTGGCACAAGAGGAACGTTAAAGAGATCAAAGGTAGAGAATAGATGATTTTTTTTTATCGTCTGAGACACATTAGAAGTAGATCCTCAAAAATTCATGGAACCTCTTGCCATAATAGAAAATACATAAAATGGATATAAGTATATGGATACAAATGGAATGACGATTGGTAATATTTTCGCACTCATGACTATATATAGCATTAAAAACTGAATTCAAGTGTTTAACATGTGCATCTTAAGTTTTACTATAAACCAAGATATCATCAAAGTACACAATAACAAACTTTCCAATAGAAGATCTCAACACATGATTCATCAATCTCATAAAAGTACTTGGTGCATTAGACAAACCAAATGACATTACTAACCACTCATAAAGACCATATTTAGTTTTAAAGGCAGTTTTCCATTCATCTCCCTCTTTCATATGAATTTGGTAATATTCATTCTTTAAATCAATTTTAAAAATTAAGCATGCACCATGTAACTCATCAAGCATATCTTCCAATCTAGGAATAGGGTGTCGATACTTTACCGTGATCTTGTTGATAGCTCGACAATTAACACACATTCGCCAAGTTCCATCTTTCTTCGGAACTAAGATGATGGGAACTGAGCATGAACTAAGGTTTTCCTTTACAAATCCCTTCTCCACTAGTTTATCCACTTGCTTTTGAATTTCCTTGGTTTCTTTGGGATTAGCTCGATATGCCGATCGATTAGGAATTGATGCTCCCAACATGAAATCTATTTGATGTTCAATCTATCTCAAAGGAGGTAACCCTCTCAGTAATTCTTCGGGAAACACATCCTCAAATTCCTGCAAAAGAGAAGAAACAACACTTGGAAGAGATTGAGTTAGCTCATTAGTCGCAAGATAAATATCTTTGTACAACAATACAAGTACTTCTTGTCTCGCTATCATCACACTTTTAAGCTCATTTTTTCTTGTCATTCCACTTATACTCCCACTTTCCTCTTGTTTTCTCTCAATCTCATTTTTCTCTCCTTGCACTCTTTTTTCTCTCTTTCACTCTTCTTTTCACTCACTCTACTTCTTCTTTTTCATGTTTTTGCTCACTCAATGACTTTTCTCTCTTTTTGAATTCTTTTGCAATCCTATATTGATCTTCACTAGCCTCCCACGTTTTTAGTAGTTTTAGAATTATCTTCCTACAATTTTGATCAAATGAGTACTTATTCTTGAAACCATTGTGTTTGACGTTTCTATCGAATTGTCATGGTCTCTCCAAAAGGAATTGTGTAGCTAGCATGGGTACTACATCACAAAGAACCTCATTTTTATACTTACCAATTACGATTCTAACCTTCACTTGCTTAGTGATTTTCACTTCTCCAAAAAAAAGAACGCTGTGCAATAGTTGGAATGTGATTTGGCACAAGAGGAACGTTAAAGAGATCAAAGGTAGAGAATAGATGATTTTTTTTTATCGTCTGAGACACATTAGAAGTAGATCCTCAAAAATTCATGGAACCTCTTGCCATAATAGAAAATACATAAAATGGATATAAGTATATGGATACAAATGGAATGACGATTGGTAATATTTTCGCACTCATGACTATATATAGCATTAAAAACTGAATTCAAGTGTTTAACATGTGCATCTTAAGTTTTACTATAAACCAAGATATCATCAAAGTACACAATAACAAACTTTCCAATAGAAGATCTCAACACATGAATCATCAATCTCATAAAAGTACTTGGTGCATTAGACAAACCAAATGACATTACTAACCACTCATAAAGACCATATTTAGTTTTAAAGGCAGTTTTCCATTCATCTCCCTCTTTCATATGAATTTGGTAATATTCATTCTTTAAATCAATTTTAAAAAATAAGCATGCACCATGTAACTCATCAAGCATATCTTCCAATCTAGGAATAGGGTGTCGATACTTTACCGTGATCTTGTTGATAGCTCGACAATTAACACACATTCGCCAAGTTCCATCTTTCTTCGGAACTAAGATGATGGGAATTGAGCATGAACTAAGGTTTTCCTTTACAAATCCCTTCTCCACTAGTTTATCCACTTGCTTTTGAATTTCCTTGGTTTCTTTGGGATTAGCTCGATATGCCGATCGATTAGGAATTGATGCTCCCAACATGAAATCTATTTGATGTTCAATCTATCTCAAAGGAGGTAACCCTCTCAGTAATTCTTCGGGAAACACATCCTCAAATTCCTGCAAAAGAGAAGAAACAACACTTGGAAGAGATTGAGTTAGCTCATTAGTCGCAAGATAAATATCTTTGTACAACAATACAAGTACTTCTTGTCTCGCTATCATCACACTTTTAAGCTCATTTTTTCTTGTCATTCCACTTATACTCCCACTTTCCTCTTGTTTTCTCTCAATCTCATTTTTCTCTCCTTGCACTCTTTTTTCTCTCTTTCACTCTTCTTTTCACTCACTCTACTTTCTTCTTTTTCATGTTTTTGCTCACTCAATGACTTTTCTCTCTTTTTGAATTCTTTTGCAATCCTATATTGATCTTCACTAGCCTCCCACGTTTTTAGTAGTTTTAGAATTATCTTCCTACAATTTTGATCAAATGAGTACTTATTCTTGAAACCATTGTGTTTGACATTTCTATCGAATTGTCATGGTCTCTCCAAAAGGAATTGTGTAGCTAGCATGGGTACTACATCACAAAGAACCTCATTTTTATACTTACCAATTACGATTCTAACCTTCACTTGCTTAGTGATTTTCACTTCTCCACAATTACTCAACCATTGTAGCTTGTATGGCCTAGGATGCTTAACGGTTTCCAAGCTCAATTTTTCTACTAATAAAGTGCTAGTAACGTTGGTATAACTCCCACTATCAATTATTAAACTACATACCTTGTTATTCACGTGGCATCTAGTGTGAAATATGTTTTTCCTTTGCACTTTATCTCCATCCTCATTGGCTTGAACGTTGAGTATACGTCTAGTGATCAAAAACTCTCCCCTCACGGGTTCCTCTATATTCATGTCGCTACAATCTTCTAATGGTGGCATTTCATCATCACTTGAACTTACACTTGCTATATCACCATTATCCAAAATAATCATAGCTCTTTTATTCGGACAAGAAGAAATATGGCCAAAATCATGACATCTAAAACATTTAATCTCTCGAGACTTAATAGGAGTGGAAGTCTCAGTTTTACCTTTTATGGTGGTGGTATTCGATGTCGTGGTTTTCCCTTTGAACTCCTTTTTCGGTTTGAATTAGGCTTATCACTCCTCCAATTAAATTTTCATGAAGAGTTTGGAGTTGATCTAATCTTAGAGTTCCTCGATTTTAATTGTCTCTCAACTTTGATAGACTTGTGCAACAATTCTTCTAAATCCACATAATGATGCAAATCCACAATGTCAGCGATTTCTCTATTTAAACATCCAATGAATCGCGGCATTGTCGCTTTATCATCCTCGTCCACTTTAGCCCTTACCATGACTACTTCCAACTCTTTGTAATATTCATCCACACTTTTGATTCCTTATGTCAAACCATGTTATTTCCTACATGCATCTCGATAATAGTGGTTAGGAATAAATCTTTTGTGCATTTGTACCTTCATATCATCCTATGTGCGTATGGGTTGTTCTCCATACTTTGTTCGTGTTTTCACTAATTGATCCCGCCATATGCTCGCATAATCCGTGAATTCCATCAATACTAATTTGATCTTTTTCTCCTCAATGTAGTTATGACATTCAAACATCTGTTAAAC
The DNA here is from genome assembly GCA_022432975.1 of Begonia masoniana. Lineage (NCBI taxonomy): Eukaryota > Viridiplantae > Streptophyta > Magnoliopsida > Cucurbitales > Begoniaceae > Begonia > Begonia masoniana. Next base: position 21,333,749 of record CM039514.1, read on the forward strand.
TTTTCTTTCCTATTCTATATAAAGTTCGGGATCACTTTTACCTTGAAAAGGAGGGATGATCGTTTTGATGTTGTTTAAATTTTCATCCTCATGCTTTGTTCTGGCATATCTCTATCTTCTATAATTGCCATCCTCGTAATTGGATTCTTCATAGTAATGCTTCATTGGTGATTTGTCCCTTTGTGCACGGCTATTAGAAGGTGACTTTATTCTTTCATACCTCATGTCTAAATTCATAATTTGATCTTGTATAACTTTCATGTACATCTCCGGATCAAAGTTAGTACGTCTTTCCTCACTACTCATAATTTTAAGAAAGAAAAATAAAAATTATTAGTGAACAAAAAAAATAAGTAAATGGAACTCACTCACTCCCTCACGTGTTTACACTCGATTATATGTCTCTCAACTCGTGTGCCTCTCAAATAATTACTTTTATATGATAATCTTACTCTCTTGTCTTTTACCTCTCAATTTTCACTTTAAACTCTTTATGTAAAAACCTAATCAAGAGAAAAATTCAACAAGCAAGATCAAACTTTTTAACTCAAAATTCTAATTTCCAAAATCGGTTAGAATCAAACAATTTAGAATAAGATATAGGACTTCAAGAAAGGGAACTTTTCAGTAAAGAAAACTTTTTACGAAATTAAACTTTTCACAAAATGAAATTTTTCAAGAAAAAAACTTTTCAAGAAATGAAACTTTTTACGAAATGAAACTTTTCACAAAATGAAACTTTTTACGAAAGAAAACTTTTCAAGAAAAGAAACTTTTCAAGAAATCTAATTTTTCAAGAAATGAAACTTTTTACGAAATGAAACTTTTTAAGAAAGGAAAAAAAAAACTTTAATATTTTACAGAATAATGAATTAATACTCGAATATTGTGCAAGCAAATACGATTAATCAAGACCTTTAAAGTCTGTCCAAGAAAGTAGAATCAATAACTTGGAATAATTGAGACAATTAAAGAAAAAGATTTCAATAACCACATCCAAAAGTAAATATTGATGCTTATAATGAAGAAGAAAAAAAAAATGATACTCGAGATATTGATACTCGAAATATTGAGATTTTTTTTTGAAAGAAGAAAATTTGATAAGTAAAGAATCGTTGATTCAATGATTTTTTTTCTTTGGAATTTTTGAATTTTTTTTTGAATTTTTGAGTTTTCTTTTTTTTTTTGAATTTTCAAAGGAAGAAACTCTAGAAGGAGAAAAAAAACAATAAAGATAGACACTTGAATATAAGAGCCGAAGCTCTGATATCAAATGATGAGAACCACGGGTATATGAAACCCTAGACCCTTCAACAACGCGAAATAGAAACTTAGGAACGCCTTTGAAATCAAGTATAAAGAACTTGACCTCAATCGAACCTTGTCGGCGGAACCAAAGTTATAAAACAAAGAGCTTAACCCGTAACCGAACTTGTGGTTAGAACCAAAGCTATTAAGTTGATCTTTCAAGTTTTGACTTGAAGAAGATCTAGTTCTTCACAAAGAATCAAAGAGAAAATTCTCACAAAAGTAACTCAAAATTGTGTATATTGCTTCTTTAAAGTTGCAAGGTTTGTGTCTTTAAATAAGATACAAAATATCCTAATGTAATAAGAAAGTAACTAGGAAACATCTAAAGATTAGGAAATATCTAAGGATTAGGAAACTTAACAAATTAATAAAAAAGAAACTTTGACTACATAATAAAAGAAAACTTGGACCAATTTGATTGATGAATTTCGTGGCTCTCAGAGAAAAGGAAATTCTGCATGGATTTTGCATGTTCATGTTTTGTTGTTGTACTTTCATCCCTCTTGCCACTAAATCTTTAGGTAGTTTTCAAGTATCTTCGGCCTTCTTTTCCTTCCAAACATCCTCTTCAATACTTAACAAATTTATTAATTTCAGCTCGTGTTAAAAAAAAAAAAATTCTCTTGGATTTCTAGAATTAATTCATTTAAGTCTTCATGCATTTTCTTGGTTCTTGATCTTGTAACTGGGCCTCCAAAATCTTGACATTGATCTTTAATTTTGGGTTTGAAGTTGGTTGCATCTTGATTCACATCAAAGATTTAAATTAAAAGAAGTATGTCTTATACTTAATAGGATTTCTACAAATTTATATATTGCATCTTTAATTTTTAGTGATGACATAACAAATGGAGTTGCTAATTTATATGCTTCTTATGAAACAAAATATTCCAATGTTAATCGTTATTATTCACGACATCCACATACCGAGAGTTATCCTAGTAGTAGTGGTGGTGGTGGAGGTAGTTTTAGTGAACAATATAGTATTGATGATATATAAAGTGAATTATAAACTAAAAATTATTCTATTTTTTTACAAATGAACTCAATATTTATTTTGAAGCTCGTTATTAATTTTCTCGAAATGAGAATTTTGATATTTTAGACTAGTAGAAAAAAACATTCTACCACATATTCTATTCTTTCTATAATGACATGTGATCTACTAACACCTCATGTTTCTACTTTAGCATCGGAATCTGTTTTTAGTGTAGATGGACGTGTTTATGATAAACGATGAGAAAGACTTGCACCGGACCTTGTGGGGCGCTAATTTGTATCAAAGATTGGACCTGTAATGCCCCCGAACCCACCCTAGTTCGGTGCGCTACTTTGCTAACCAATCCCACATTAAAACATAATTTAAAATAAACCTAGACTCGTTAATTTTCCTTAATCCTAACCGCTAAGCACCACGGTGTCTTTCTCGAAAATTTCGGCAAAGTAACGTCTGACAATGGCGCCTCCAAAATGCTAAGTACCTGCACACAGTCCAATCTCAACCAAATCCAGAATACCTATACTCAACTATCCAGCATACGAAATCTCCAAAGAGCAGTAAAGAGGTAAACTAAAATACTAACATTCCTAAGTGAAGAAAATCCGCAGTATAGGGCGACACATCACCCTTAACTTAACTATATACAACAACAGACATCTACAATACGCTAACAAAATACAAAGTCCCACATCTCCCGAAGACCATGGTGGAGTCGCCCCGACAACTGCCCGTACCGGCACTGTCCCGTGCATCTCCGACTGCTCCCAAGTCTTGGCTGACTCACATAGCTCACTTGTACCCGCGTCGTTACCTACACCACAGAACACACACGCACACGTAAGCTTACTCTTAGCAAGTAGGGATTAACAAATACGACTAGATAAAATGCAAGCTACACACAACGCTGAACAAAACAACCAAACAACACAACGACACGAAACAAAACACAGATTTGCCCGCATCAACGATGCCTTATTCTTTAATACAGCACGACAACGCAACACAACACCACAACACCACAATGCAACTCAACAACCCGACTCAACACAACACGACAATACTAGTTGCCCGCACCCGAAAGGATGCCTTACTCTTTAACACAGCACGACACAAAATGCAACTTCTACACTCACAGCTAGTTTCAATTACATTCTCCATTTATTAATCTTTTACCCGTGCATCTTTCATAAAGACCCTCCCGAGGTGCTCCACGATCACTACTCCCTGGCGAGGCAACTCTATTCGGGATCACTTTGCATTCCTAATTGCCTCATTACCTTTAATGCTCACTCATCAAACTTGTGCTCACAACTCATGCTCGCTCATCGTCAAACCCGTACTCACAACTCATGCTCACTCAATGCACAACATAAAATAACCACAACAACCAAACAATCACCAAACAACAACGAACAAACAACACCAACAACAACAACAAACAAACACCAAACAACAATAACAAAGCAATTCATTCCCACACTAATCAATATAAACCACAATAAGCAATTCATTCTCACACAACTCAATATAAACAACACACAATGCAATCAACCTAACACATGCAGTTTCTAACACTCACTTGTGCTTATTTGCTGTTAGCCAGTCATCCTTCATAGAGATCCCCTCGGGGTGCTACACACCAGCACCTCAGCCTGACAAGGCACGCTATTCAGGATTTCATGTTTTAGCCGATCATCTCTCATAGAGTTCCCCTCGGGGTGCTACACACCAGCACCTCAGCCCGACAAGGCACACTATTCGAGATACATTTTACAATTCACTTTATCTGATTACGTTCATGCTCACAATGCTAAACACAATGCCAAACAACGCCATTAATTGTACCTAACGTGTTATACCATGATGTGTGATTCAAATATGCAATACCACACGAAACCAACAACACAACGACGTACGTCACTCGTAGAATTCCATTCTACTCGAGACACCCAGCGTACAGCTCACACCAGACACCCAAAGCGTACATCTCTCACGAGACACAAAGCGTACATCTCTTACGAGACACAAAGCGTACATCTCTTACGAGACACCCAGCGTACATCTCTTACGAGACACAAAGCGTACATCTCTTACGAGACACCCAGCATGTAACACCCGAGTTTTTCGAGTTTCCGCTCCAAGGCTATTTTCGTAAATAAGTAAATTAGGTCCGTTTTGCGGGCGAATAGTTTTATTAGGACCCTAGAAATTTATGGGGATTTGTAGAAGAATAAGTGAAATTTTAGAAACCCAAATCGAGAAGAGTAATGCTAGAGTTCCCGTTTTACCCTTTTAGTATGTTAATTTGTAAAAATAGCAACATAAGTCCGTTTTGGGAACGGTGAGTTTTGTTAGAACTCTAAGATTAAATTGGAATTTGTGGAGATATACGAGATTTAGCGAGAGTCGAAATGGTTGGAAACACGGGAGGGCAAAACGATAAACGAGGATTAATTAATGGTTAGTTTTATTATTAGTTTTATTATTATTATTATTATTATTATTATTATTATTATTATTAATAATAATAATAATTAAAATCAACAGAATGGTTAAACCATTCTGTTGATTTCATCGAGCTCGAGCCCGACGACAGCCCGACGCCGAGAGAGAGACGAGGGAGAAACGGCGACTCTCCTCCGACGACGCTGCCGATTTCTTGCCGTTTTCAGGCCAGACGACGGCGACGTGAGGGTCCGGTCCTTCTCGCGCACTAAACCGAACGGTAAGCTCGATTTCGCCCTGTTCTGTCTCTGTTAAGGCTGAGAGAGCTGAGCTCGATTGAGCTCCGATTTCTAGCGGCTTTTGGCCGTTCTTGGCGTCAAATGGCCGAGCTTAACGCCGACTTTGGTTGCCTGGCCGTGTTGAGCTCAATGTGAGCGAAAATCAGGGAATGCCCGATTAGGGCAATTCGGGTTTGTGGCGTGGAACTCGGAATTTTGATTAGTTTATTCTAATTGAGTATAAATGTGGTCGATTGGGGAAGAAATGAGTGGAATTTGATGAAAAATCGGAAAGGGGGAAATTTCTGATTAAGGGAAGATTCGGGTTTTTGATATTTTGACCTAGCTCGGGTCGTTTGTTTTAAAATTCCTTTTGGCAGATTAAAATAGGTTGTTAGAGGAGTACGTGGCCGCTGGAATCGTTTGATTCCGATAACCGACGCAAAAGTTACGCGCGTTTGAAGTTTCGGTTCGGTTTTTACCGAACCCAAATTAGTGGCCCATTTAATTAGGTTTTAGTTGAATTAGGCTAGAAATAGTAATTTGAGATGTTTTCACGAAAATAAGAGTTTAGTTATGCCCGAACGAAATGAGTTAGAGTTTTTGAAGAAATTGTCTTAGCTCGGGATTTCGTTTAGCTTTGAAATGGATGGTTTAGATTAATACTAATGACGTGCTATGAAATTCCTTAGGTAATCCAAGCTTTTCAAGGACGGTGCTCGGCATAACCAGGACGCCAGGTAAGTGGATGTTAGGCTTCTGGCCCTTAAGGCCCTACATCGTGTCAACGTTAGGTTTTTCTGTTTTGATGATGATTTTCTGATTGTGGGGATTAATGAGTCGGGTAGCTTAGAATGTTAGTTGTTTGTGAAGTTCGTTAAGAGTAGTATATGTCCATGTACGTAGTGAATTGTTTGATGATATGTTTTGATGATATGTCGTACATAGATTTCTCATGCATCATGTTTTAAAAGAAAAGTACGAAAATGTTTTAGCATATGATTTCACGATTTAAACGTAGAAACGACAACGATGTAAAACGAAAATGTATAGTGTCTGAGGGAAGTGGTTCACCCTTTAGATGTAAAGTTGTGGAACGTCCAGAAAATGCATGATATCTGAGGGAAGTGGTTCACCCTTCAGATAAAGATTTATATGTGGAACGTCTAGAGATGGAGAAACTAATCCGCCCTCCATTGGTAGAGGATTACATGTATGTACGATGGAAATGAAATGAATATGTATGATGAAACGAAATGAAATGAATATGTATGACGAAACGAAACGAAATGAATATGAACGATGAAACGAAACGAAATGATTATGTACGATGAAACTGTAGAAACTGCATATGTTAAGTAAAATGTTTTAAATTTATATAGTGCATTCCCTTACTAAGCATTAGGCTTACTGTTTATGTTGCATGATGTAGGTGACAGGTGTGAACTCGATGACAAAGAATAGGTGGTCGACGGATGGTGCTCGTGGCGACGGGGTGTGTTTTGGTTTGGCTTGATGATCCGATGGTGTGCCCCGAACTGTTTTGGTGGCGAATGGATGTGAGTTAGTTTTTGTTGGTTAGAAAGGTGATGGATTTTAGGGTGTATATTTAAGTTTAAAATTCAGGAAATTTTATAGTGGATATAGGTTTGAAGTAGTACTATTTTGAATGATTCGTTAATGTATGTCCTTGGTGATGTTTTAGGAAATTTTGTGCTTATGCTCGATGTTTGTTTTGAGGATTTGATTGGGTTTTGTTTGATAATTTTACGTTAGCAGGTCTATGTGTCGGTTTTGTTTGTGAAAGCATGAAAATGTTTAAGTATGTGGATCAGATGTTTTGATAGAAAAAGGTATGAATGGTCGAGTTTTGATGTATATGTAGTGGTAGTAGATTGTTTAGAATGTGGAGTCTTTATTTTAGAATTTTACTGGAACTGTTTGGGTTATTTTAAAACAGGTAAGGATACGCTCGATTTTTACCACGCAGTTCGATTTCTTGAATTTGTCCGAAATTGTAGGTTATATTAGTGTCGTGTTTTGATGATCGACGAATGAGTGATTTTAAGGGATTCCAATAATCCGAGACTTCGATTTAATGGTTTAGAAGTCGAAACGTTATGAGTGATATAAAAAGAAAAATTTACGTGGTTACGAGAGTTTAGAGTTAAGGTTACGTTATGGTTAGTTTGTTTAAGGGTTTTGGGAAATGTTTTAAAAAATTAAATAAAGAGAAGTAATGATTATTACGATGAAACGAAACGAAATGAATATGAACGATGAAACGAAACGAAATGAATATGAACGATGAAACGAAACGAAATGAATATGAACGATGAAACGAAACGAAATGAATATGAACGATGAAACGAAACGAAATGAATATGAACGATGAAACGAAACGAAATGAATATGAACGATGAAACGAAACGAAATGAATATGAACGATGAAACGAAACGAAATGAATATGAACGATGAAACGAAACGAAATGAATATGAACGATGAAACGAAACGAAATGAATATGAACGATGAAACGAAACGAAATGAATATGAACGATGAAACGAAACGAAATGAATATGAACGATGAAACGAAACGAAATGAATATGAACGATGAAACGAAACGAAATGAATATGAACGATGAAACGAAACGAAATGAATATGAACGATGAAACGAAACGAAATGAATATGAACGATGAAACGAAACGAAATGAATATGAACGATGAAACGAAACGAAATGAATTGGGTTATTTTAAAACAGGTAAGGATACGCTCGATTTTTAGAGCGATCCACGCAGTTCGATTTCTTGAATTTGTCCGAAATTGTAGGTTATATTAGTGTCGTGTTTTGATGATCGACGAATGAGTGATTTTAAGGGATTCCAATAATCCGAGACTTCGATTTAATGGTTTAGAAGTCGAAACGTTATGAGTGATATAAAAAGAAAAATTTACGTGGTTACGAGAGTTTAGAGTTAAGGTTACGTTATGGTTAGTTTGTTTAAGGGTTTTGGGAAATGTTTTTAAAAAATTAAATAAAGAGAAGTAATGATTATGTTACGGCAAGTCCGTGGCGGCCCTACGGGGTTGGGGTCGTCACACAGCATACATCTCTTACGAGACACAAAGCGTACATCTCTTACGAGACACAAAGCGTACATCTCTTACGAGACACCCAAAGCGTACGTCTCTTACGAGACACCCATGCATTTCCTACTCACCATTCAAACCATGCATGTCCCACAAATGCTTAACCAGACCAAAACAAAGCAAAACAATCAACCATCAACAATTCCCAAACAAAGCAAAGCAATCAACCAACAATGCTTAACCAACAAACAAGACAACCAAACAACAAACAACCACAACAACAACAAACAACCAACAATGCTTAACCAACAAAGGAGACAACCAAACAACAAACAACAACAACAACAACAAACAACCAACAATGCTTAACCAACAAAACAACAAAATAAATCCTACCGTTCCGTGGTGTAGGCCCAAAGTCAAAACACAAACGTCCTCTACTTACCTGAATGCTCAGCTTTCACTTGCTTACTTTTACCGTCCAATTCACATGCTCGACGACCTAAAACAACGTAAACTTAGTTTGATAAGCTATCAATAAATTCTAAAAGATTTTCTAACTAAAACTTAACAATACCTAAAACACACTTCACACTTCAAATACTAAACCCAATTTTTATACAAATTACCGATGTCCAACTTTAAACGGCCATAACTTTCTCGTTTTTCAACAGATTTCGACGTGCCACCCCAACTCGGAAAGCTCTTAACGTCTATTATCCATTGAAATGCTTAAATTAACCAAATACACAACTTAGCCAACTCGAATTCCCTAAAAACAGAATCGGCCCTTTGATGCACAATTCCGGTAACCTCACTAGGACTACGCGTGTAATAGAAATTTCGGATGTTACAGGACCAACACCAAGACGAGAGATCAACAACGAGAGGATAAAATTCTTGAGAAATTTACGAATTTGGATGTTGAAGACTATAGATTCTTTTTATTGAATTTCTTTTGTAATTTAAAGTAATTTTTTTTTCAAATTTGTAATTTTTTTTGATGTAATTTTTTTCAAATTTTAATTTTTTTTATATGTCAAAATATTTTTAAAGATATATATGTCATATTTTTTATTTGATGGTCTCAAATAATTTTTTTATTCAATTTTATATACGTCTCAAATAATTTTTTTATTAATACATTCAATTTTATATACCTTAACATAACTAATTTTTAAATTAAATGAGTAAATATCGTTGAGATATAATTATTAATACTTATTATAATTTTAAATGAATTTTTTAAAAAAACTTATATTATATTAACATAAGTTGAAAATATTTATATACGCTCTGCTCGTTAGGCTCGGCTCGTTAGACTTGTTGATTCAGCTTGACTCGGCTCGTTTAACTCATGACTCGCGAGCCAGCTCGGTTTAAAATTTTTTTCATGCTGGCTCATTAGGCTTGGCTTGTTAGACTCAGTGAGCCGAACTACCTCCTAGCTCGGCCAGTCCGTTTGTCGTCTCTAAAAAAAATTGTATCCTTAGCTTCACTAATACGCACTTTACTCGTATTATCTATCAAACATTTATAACCTACTAAAAATAATGGCAATGATAAGCTGAGTCCAATAACACTGTTAGATTATATGTATTAGCTTCAAGGACTTTTTAGTAATTTACTTTACTTGTTTATTAACCCTAGTTATATAACACTTTTAGGTTGTATTATTTTTTATCAATTTCAATAGATCTTTGTCTTCTCTTTTTTCCATTTCAACATGGTATCAGAGCCACCCTATAAATTTGTTTGATGTTTTGAGAGAGTATTAATCCAGTCCATAGTTATCGTAGATCGAATTGCGTTTCTCATATTTGAAAAAGGGATTTTCGGATTTTCGGAATTTTCAGGAGCAGCGAAACGAGAATTGCGATTACTCACGTTCAGCCGTTGGATCGTCTTGAAAGTTTGCTAGTTGGTTTACAACATATAGAGGTACATTCTGAACGGTGAAGATCGTCTTTTGTACTTGCAAGGCTGTTCGGTTAGGGAAAAATGAGACTGCAATTTAGGGTTTGGGATTTTCGGATTTTTTAGATTTTTCAAGAGCAGCGAGACGAGAATTGCGATTTCTCGAGTTTCAGCTGTTGGATCGTCTTGAAAATTGGACAGCTAGTTTACACCATATAGAGGTACATTCTGAACGGTGAAGATCATCTTTTGTGTCTTCCAAGGCTGTTCAGTTAGGGAAAAACGAGACTGCAATTTGGGGTTTGGGATTTTCGAATTTTCGAATTTTTGGATTTTTCAAGAGCAGCGAGACGAGAATTGAGATTTCTCAAGTTTCAGCCGTTGGATCGTCTTGAAAATTTGACAGCTAGTTTACACTATATAGAGGTACATTCTAAACGATGAAGATTGTCTTTTGTGTTTTTTAAGGCTGTCCAGTTAGTGAAAAACAGGACTGCAATTTGAGTTTTGTTTTTGGGAATTTGATCTTTGTTTTTTTGGGAGAATGATTTGGTTTGTAATCATGGCTAGTCGTAAAGACAATTCTCTTCAGTCCAGCAACACAGTGACCACTCCGTACTTGGATTCATCGTTACTTGAGCAGTTTCAACAATTTCTCTCCTCTCAGCCTCATGCTATGTCAGCTTCTTCTCCTATAGGTTTGTCATCCTCTTGTACATCAGGTGTATCTTCCTCATTGTGGATCTTAGATTCTGGAGCCTCTCATCATATATCACCAGACTTGTCATCTTTTGTCTCTTTGTCTCATAATACGTCTTTATCTTTTGTGATTGCTGATGGTACTCCAATGCCATTAGTAGGTGTAGGTTCTGTTAATACATCTTGTTTGTCACTTCCTGATGTCTATTATATTCCTAATCTTACCATCAATCTCGTTTCTGTTAGTCAATTGTGTGAATCTGGCTATTTAATATCTTTTTCTTTATCCAATTGTTGTGTGCAGGACCCGCAATCTCATAAGGTGATTGGGACAGGCCGTAGGAAAGGGGGTCTTTATGTCTTGGATCAACTCCAACTACCTGATGTTGCTTATTCTAGTGTTGATTTGTCATCATTTCGTTTGAGTCGTTTGTCTTCTGATTTTTACCTATGGCATACTCGTTTAGGTCATGTTTCAGCCTCCCGATTACAATTCTTAGCTTCATCTGGAGCATTAGGAACTTCAAAAAGTCATGATATTCGGATTGTAGTAGTTGCAAATTGGCAAAATTCTCTGCGCTATCTTATGAAACGCAGATCGGATTATCTTACTATTTTCAATGATTTTAAAGCTCTTGTCAAAACTCAGCATTCGACTGTTATCAAGTGTTTTCGTTGTGATCTGGGGGTGAGTACACTTCCAATGTTTTTTCCCGTCTACTTGCTTCTGAAGGTACTATTCATCAAACCTCGTGTCAAGAAACACATCAACAAAATGGGGTTGCAGAGAGAAAACATAGACATCTTGTTGAGACAGCTCGTTCTTTTTTATTGTCTGTGGATGTTCCTAGTGTCTTTTGGGGAGAAGCAGTCCTTACTGCCACTTACGTTATCAATAGGATACCAACTTCTCACAATTCAGGTTTGTCTCCATTTCAAAAATTATATGGTTGTGCTCTTGACTATTCCTCCTTACGTGTTTTTGGTTGTACTTGTTTTGTTCTCCGACCACACATTGAACATGATAAATTGTCCTCTCGATTTGCTTTATGTGTCTTTCTTGGTTATGGTGTTGGTCAAAAGGGATATCGTTGTTTTGATCCAGTCAGCCAAAAGTTGTATGTCTCTTGTCATGTTGTATTTCTTGAGCATATTCCTTTCTTCTCCATACCCTCTGCCCGACATAATATCATTCACGCAGATCTTATACGCATTGATCCCTTCAGTACCAACAATGACGAAGCCTCCCCCACTGCTATTTCTACTCCTACCAGCTCCACTGAATCTGACAACTTGATCCCTAGGACATCTGCAACTCCTCCCCCTCCTATGACTGTTCCATCATCTCGAGAGATTGCGGACAATCCTATTCGTCAGTCTACTCGTCCTCATAAGTTAACTAAACTACCTGATTTTGTTTATTCTTGTTATTCCAGTTCTTTTGCTTATTTTGTTAAATCTATTTATCATCTGTCTGAGCCTTTGTCCTATAAAGAAGCTGTTGGTAACCCTCTTTGGGAGAATGTTATGGCTAAGGAATTAACTGCTCTACATCAGACTCATACTTGGGATATGGTACTGCTGCCAACTGGGAAACGCGCTATTGGATCTCGTTGGGTTTTTAAGATCCAAACGAAATCTGATGGTTCTATCGAACGATACAAAGCTCGTCTTGTTGCTAAAGGTTACTCTCAAGAGTATGGTATGGATTATGAGGAAACTTTTGCCCCTATTGCTAAAATGACCACCGTTCGAATGATGATTGTTGTTGCCTCTGTTCGTCGATGGAAAATATATCAGATGGATGTCAAGAATGCATTTTTAAATAGTGATCTTAAAGAAGAAGTATATATGGTGCCTCCTCCTGGAATTGTTCACCGACTTGGCGAAGTTTGTAGACTTCGCAAAGCTCTCTATGGACTCAAACAAGCACCACGTGCTTGGTTTGAAAAGTTCTCTACGGTGATTACCTCGTTTGGTTTTTGTCCAAGCAATCATGATTCGTCTTTATTTGTCAAGTGTACGGGTGCAGGTCGTATACTTTTGTCTTTATATGTGGATGACATGATAATTACTGGTGATGATTATGATGGAATTGAAACTTTGAAATATGACTTAGCCCGTTACTTTGCTATGAAAGACTTAGGTTTGCTGCGCTACTTTTTAGGCATCAAAGTTGCAACTTCACCAAAAGGTTATCTATTGTCTCAGTCAAAGTATATAGCTGATCAATTTGAGCGTGCACGTCTCACTGACAACAAAGTAGTAGATACTCCTGCTTGAGACTAATGCTCGGTACTCTCCATCAGATGGTTCTCCTTTGCCAGATCCTAGTCTCTACCGTACGGTTGTGGGAAGCTTAGTTTACCTTACTGTGACTCGTCCTGATATTGCATATGTTGTGCACGTAGTTAGTCAATTTGTCACTGCACCGACTACAGTTCATTGCTGCTGTTCTTCGCATTCTCCGATATCTTCGGGGAACTCAGTTTTAGAGTCTCTTATTCTTCTCTTCTTCCTCGTTAGAGCTGCGTGCATACTCTGATGCTGATTGGGCGGGCGATCCTACGGAACGTAAGTCGATTTCTGGCTTCTGTATTTTTCTTGGAGATTCTCTTATCTCTTGGAAGAGTAAGAAGCAAGATGTTATCTCTAAGTCTTCCACAGAAGCTGAGTATCGTGCCATGGCTACCACCACTTGTGAGATTGTTTGGCTACGTTGGTTACTTGGAGATATGGGTATTGTTCTTCGTCAACCTACTGCTCTTCATTGTGATAATCAGAGTGTCATCCACATTGCACGTAATTCAGTTTTTCATAAGAGAACGAAGCATATTGAGATTGATTGTCATCTCACTCGTCATCATCTAGAACTTGGCACTATCACGCTGCCTTTCGTTCCTTCCTCGCTACAGATAGCTGATATTTTTACCAAGGCTCATTTCGCTTCGCGCTTTCGTTTTTATCTGACAAACTCTCAATGCTTTTAGCTGTAGCATCGTGAGTTTGAGGGGGGATGTTAGATTATATGTATTAGCATCAATATCTTTTTAGTAATTTACTTTATTTGTTTATTAACCCTAGTTATATAACACTTTTAGGTTGTATTACTTTTTATCAATTTTAATAGATCTTTGTCTTCTCTTTTTTCAATTTCAACAAACACGACTCATTCATCAGATTTTGCCACGTTTCACTCGACCGAGTCTCGTAACTCGGAGGCGGTCCAGTAGCTCTTACTCTGATCTTTCGAATTTAGCGTCTTCTCACTGGATTGTCCATCACTTCACTTCCACTTTCATGGCATTGTTCGGCGCTTCTCGATCACGACTCCTTCTGTTTCAATCCCAGAGATATATATGGATTTTGGCGCGATTTGGTGGACACAGGTTCCCTTTTCCTCACTCTTCTTTGATTTCATTTTCCTTTACTACCCTAGACGATCCAGTGAATACTTTGGATGACGGCTTGGTTTCGGGTGCAATAAAGCACCTTTCTACTGTCGACGAACGCTATGTTCTTGATGAACTCCGCTGTCTTTTACCCTTCTCTTGTAATAAATCGATTCCAAACTTATTCCCAGAGAATCGCGTTGAAGAACAGTGCGGGACCAGGACAGCTGATGGATATCTATTGCCAGAAGAAAAATTACGTGGTGTTTTCCTTCAGAAATTGAAGGGTCAAACTGCAATCGAACATGCTTTAGCTAGTGCAGGTGTGGATTTGACTTTAGATGTTGTTCGTAAAGTGTTGAACAAGGGAAGTTTAGGTGGTGAAGCCATGGTTGCCTTTTTCAAATGGGTCATCAAACAGCCATCGATACCTGAAGATACTCTCAGTTACAACATTATTCTTAAAGCATTAGGAATAAGGAAGTTTTTCAATTTTATGATGGATGTTTTGCGCGATATGACTAGTGCAGGAGTAACCCCAAATACAGAATCCTTATCTATTGTCATGGACAGTTTCATCAGAGCTCACAGAATATCAAAAGCTTTCCAAATGCTAGGTAGCTTGGAGGAAATAGGGCTGAAATTCGACACACAATCTTTGAACATTTTGTTGCAGTGTATGTGCCGACGAACCCATGTCGGTGCAGCTAGTCAGATATTTAATTCAGTGAAGGGAAAAATTCCTTTCAGTTCTTCGACATATAACATTATGATTGGCGGGTGGTCAAAATATGGCAAGATTAGTGAAACACAGAAGTTTCTCAAGGCAATGGAAGACGATGGATTTCGTCCTGATTGTTTGACATATACTTACCTTATCGAAGGTCTTGGAAGAGCTGGTCTTGTAGATTCCGCCGTCGAGGTTTTCAATAAAATGGCCGAGAAAGGTTGGAGCATAGACACCGGTGCTTACAATGCAATGCTTTCCAATTTTATCTTGATGGGTGATTTCGATAAATGCATGCTTTACTACAAGCAAATGTTGAGCAGTGACTGTGTCCCCAACAACGATACATACACCAAACTCATTATTGCTCTGATGAAAACCAGAAAAGTTGCTAATGCACTTGAAATGTTCGATGAAATGCTGGAGAGGGGAGTTCTTCCCTCTACCGGCTCTATTACGTCCTTCATCAAACTTTTGTGTGGCTTTGGTCCACCACATGCTGCCATGGAAGTTTACAAGAGAGCAAGAAAAGCTGGATGTCAAATATCCGAGACTGCTTATAAATTGTTACTTATGAGGCTTTCTAGGTTTGGTAAGTGTGGAATGATGTTAACCATATGGGATGAAATGCAAGAATGTGGTTTTTCGGCAGATGTGCAATCTTATGAATATATCATTAATGGTCTTTGCAACATAGGGCATCTTGATAATGCTGTACTTGTCATGGAGGAGTGTTTGAGCCGAGGTTTTTGCCCAAGCAGGCTTATATGTAGCAAACTAAATAACAAACTTCTGGCTTCAGAAAAAGTACAAATCGCTTATAAGCTTTTCTTGAAGATCAAAGATGCTCGACGGGCTGATCACATGCAACGATGTTGGCGTGCAAATGGTTGGCACTTTTGAGATGAAAAGCTAAAGGCAAGATAGAATATTGTGGAAAATATGGTGAGGTATGAGGAGGTCATTTCTTTAATATTTTTCCAAGGCTTGGTTCTTTCAGCATCCACAATGTTGATTTTCTCCACGAAATGTGCAAGTCGAGATGGGCTCAAGGTTTGCAAAGGCTCTGCTCTGGCTGGTTCAATCAATCTGTAGCACGAAAGACGGGGCTTTAAAGGTCAGATACTCGCTAGGTTCAACTTAATAAGCAGCACCGGCCTCTGAGAGGTGTCAACCAAAACATAAATGATTCATGGCTCAAGTTGACATTCATTCAAATAGGCCAATGATCGAATCATAAAACCAGCTACCGAAGGTAACTATAAATACTGAATTCAAGCGATCAAAAGAAGCAAAAGAATAAAGATTATGATGTGAGTTTTATGCTTTGTCCAATTTGATTCTCCAAAATTGTCGTGCAAATTTATTTCTGCATCAATAATATTATTGTTTTGAGTGAGAACTAAACTTGTAGTGATGTGATACAAGGTGCCAATAAGCTCAAGTCCAAGTATCCTTAGCCCATTACAAAATATAGAAGATCCAATGACAAGCCAAAGAAGCAAATAAAGACACATTATGCCCAAAAAATATCAAAAAGCTGCAAGAGAGCATGCAGTGCGCGCACCAAGACCCAACAGCATGCCCAGACCCAGTAGCTTGTGTGCCCAACCCGCACGCCCCCAAGCCTGCGTGCCTGATCTGCATCCGTTCGGCTGCGTGCCAGCCCATCGCTCAGCAAGGCCGCGCGCCTAACTGCCATCCTACTGCTCAGCCCAGTTTCGAGCGCCTGACCACCAGCCCAACCTTTAGTTTTTAGGGTTTTTTTATTTTATTTTATTGTGATATTGTACTTATTTTGTCTATTTAAACATATGAGTTAAACTTTATTTTAGGAATTTGATGATTAATGAAAATTAATTTTTTTTTTTTTTTGTTAAGAGAGTCTTCTTTTTAGTTTTTTTATGAAGAACACGATCTTTTTAAGTATTTACTTTAAAGATCAAACTTGATAGCTTTGATTCAACCAACAAGTTTGGTTCGGGTCAAGTTCTTCTTATTTGATAGTTTCAGTTCAACCAATCGGTTTAGTTTGGGTTAAACTTCGTTATTTGATAATTTCAGTTTCATCGATAATGTTCGATTGGAGTCAATTTTCTTGTTTTTCTTGAATCCAAGGCGTTTCTGTGAATTATTTCGTATTTTTTTAGAGATGATTTATCTTCGGTTCTTTGCGAAGAATATCAATATTCTTCAATTCACGCTTGAAGAATCTCGCTTGATAGTTTTGGTTCTTACCAACGATCTTGGTCTAGGTCAAACTCCTGCTTTGATTGCTTCGGTTCAGCTAACAGATGTGGTTCCGGTGAAGCTCCTGTTTTGATAACTACGGTTCTATTGAATTCTTCGATTGTGGTCTTAGTTTCTTATTATTCTTTAATCAAAAAGGTATGCTTTTGCACTATTATGTTTGTTGAAATGTCTCAGATCTCATAATATCTGGAGTTCGCATCATGTAGTTGTCGAAATTGATTAAGGGAGTCTATTAAAGTAGGTGATATGAGCACTGATTTATGCCGAGATTTTGAGCAAGCACGCAAGGTGATATAAAATCGTTGGCTGTTGAAATAATGATGTTAACTTAGAATTAGTCTCACCGCTACAGTCAAGATAATGTATGTTTCGCCATTTCTTTGTCATCATTGCAATATTCATCCTCATTGACTATATTTCGGTGGAACATTAAATCAAACAGGTTGCAGACACAAAAGCAATCCCTTTTTGGGGAGCGAAGCACACATTCATTACTTTTGTCCATTCCTTCATAATTTTTGCCCATTGATCCGCAACTAATTTGCTATCCGCCAACACCGATCATAATAACACATCACATGATTTCCAGCTCAACAAGGCAACAAAGTTACCCCACAATCCATCATTTTTTTTTATATAAAAAAACAATAAGGAAAACCCGTTAACGATCTGACTTTTTTGTTCAAACCCAGTTTCTCTTTCCCTCTCTTCAACCTCTGAAAATGGCAAGTAAACTTGCACAGATGTCGATTGCCTTCTTCCTCATTTGCACGAGCTCAGTGGGCGCAGATTGGAACATTTTGAACCAGAAATGGAGCCAAGAGCGCGTGGATTCAGAGAGTTTGAAGAATTACTGCGAGAGTTGGAGGATAAACGCAGAGCTAAACAACATTAGGGAATTCGAAGTTGTGCCTCAAGAATGCGTTAGTTTTGTGAGGAAATACATGACTTCTTCTCAGTATAAAGCCGATTCTTGGAGGGCTGTTGAGGAGGCCACTCTTTTTCTCTCCACCTCTTGCTCCCTGAAAGGTGATGGATTTGATGCCTGGGTTTTTGACGTTGATGATACCCTTTTGTCCACTGTTCCTTACTTCAAGAATCATGGCTTTGGGTAAGTTCATCCATCAATTCTCTTACTTCTTTTACTGTACGAGTACTTCTTTTTACAGTTTTCTCAATGTATATTGAAATAATAATGTTTTCACTAACATGGTTTGTGTTATATTAGCTTTGGATCTTGTTATTACTGCAAATTGATCTAATTTCAAGTGCTTCTAGTTAATTGATCTGCACTCAATGGAAAGATCTATTCATATAAACAAGTTGCAGGAGATAAGAGAAAGAGTCGTACAATGACTTAGAGAGAGAGAGAGAGAGAGAGAGATTCATAATGAAACTTAACCTCTGCATATATTACCGCTACTTACTTTTGACATTGAGGAATTATGATGTGTATAGAGGGGAGAAGGTGAATAAAACATCATTGGAAGCTTGGATGAGAAAGAAGAAAGCTCCAGCTCTTGAGCCTGCAATGAAGATATTCAATGAAATAAGAGAGAGAGGGATCAAGATCTTTCTAATCTCTTCAAGAAAAGAAACTCTCAGATCTTCTACCGTCGACAACCTCATCCGGGTCGGCTACCATGGCTGGACTGGCCTCATCTTAAGGTACTTTCTATAATTTTACATAAGAAGATAAGAGATACACTAACATCGCCTTAACAATCGAAACGATTATCCGCGTTCGAAAAAGACACTTTTTTTTTTATCTTTACCCGCAGGAGTTTCAATGATGAACTCATGGAAGTGCATAAATACAAGAGCGAAGCCAGAAAAAGACTGGTCGAAAAGGGGTATCGCATATGGGGAATTGTGGGCGATCAATGGAGTAGCTTTGAAGGACATTCCTCTGCAAAACGAAGCTTCAAACTACCCAATTCTATCTACTATATAGCATGAAAGTCTATAAATTTCAAGGTTTGGAACGTTAGTACTGTATGTTGATGTTCTGCTATGAATGCTACCTGATCTTCCATATATTTTCAAATAAACAACTCCATTTATGAACATCTCTCCTTGGAAGTTCAAGTTGTAAATGCAAAAATATTTGCAAATGTTGGCAATTGTGTTTTTGGCAAAATATATTTATATTTATGGAGAAAATATATCAATTTCAGTATTTCTTAAATTGATGATTTAATACTTGGTGATCAAGCAATAATCGTTTCTGTTTATTGGCTGGCGTCTGGTCAACAGTAATGATGATTCTATGGAAGAGAAAAATAAGGAAACAACAATATTAGAAAAGATATTGAAAATGCTATTTGCACTTGTTTTTTTTTTTGGAAAAGTTTTATTTGGCAAGGAAATTTAATAGAAACTTTACCAAATCTACTGGGCTTCATGTTCCCATAATTCATTGATGATTTCCTAATTTATTGAGCGAATATCTGATGAGTTGGAGCGACTTTCCTAATGTGTCACAGGAGGTGTCACACTATCGAATAAGTAAGATTCGTTGTTTCCTTAATACTTGCGGCGCCAGATTAAATTTGGTAACTGATCTGATTTGATGTTATGGAAGTTACCAATGTTATTTAAGGCTCTCGGTTCTGAGAGAGCTGATTGACGACAGAGCTTTATTTCTCGCGTGCGAAGGTTTATTGTTCTGTGCTGTCGACCTTCTTTCACTCTCATCGCTTCTGTGTTTGAGTAAGTGATTGTTTTACACACTCGACCTAATCTGAAGATTTCATTGTTCTACTGAGTGTGTTGTGTGTTGCATCCGAGGACTTCGATCTAGTGTTCCAGGAGGTGTCCCAGGAGGCAACTTTTTGTGTCTTTCATTGAAACACAGTCTCGAGAGGAGGCTGCATCCGAACTCTGGAGGAGTTCTGTTTCTTAGACAAGGGGAGCTTGTCGTTCTTGATTGTGGGCAAGGAGATCTTGCTATAACACGGGTTTCGAGAGGAACCAACAACAAGGGGAACTTGTTGTTATCTAGATCTCGGGAGAGGTCGTTCTAAAGTCGAGAGGATCTCGCAAAAACAGTTTCCTTTAGGGGTGTGCAAACCGAACCGGAACCGGTGAACCGAACCAAAACCGGTGAATTAGGTTCGGTTTTCGATTTGGATCGGCCAAAACCGATCAAAACCGAACTAAACCGGACCTTAACTAAAAAACAAAAAACAAATCAAAATTGAAGAGTGAAGCCAGAAGCCCTAAATCGTCGGTCTTCGGTCTTCAGTCTTCACTTCACTCTTCATCTCAGAATCTCTCCTCCAGAGACGACACACCGCACACGCAGTCGCAGAAGAAGGCGATCCGGCGACGGCGACTATCCCTGAGCTAAAAAGAAAGCGAGGAAAGGGTACCTCAAAAGAGCAGAAAGTGTGGTCGATCGACGGGAAATGACAGGTTTTATGGACTTTTCTGTTCAATCTTCGATCCCCATGAAGAAAGAACAATCAGAACACGACCTAAAACCTGCTGTGAAAAAGCTTCATACCTTTTTGGTGGATTAGCTGAGCTCCTCTCCTGCAAAGTTCAAGCAGAGAGGAGGATAAAAGATGACGGAAAATGCTGCCGACAGTTTCTCTCTTCTCTGCTGCCGCCTCTTTTCACCGTTGGATTTTCTTTCACAGAATGCAGCTTCTCTTTTCCAACCATGATAATTGCCTCTATCGCAGGAGGAGATTGAAGAGGCGGCGATAAAGCACGCTCTCAAGGCTTTGCGTAAGCGCCACTTCCTCGAAGAAGGCGCTCATGCTCCTGCTTTTCTCGCCCTCTCCAGGCCTATTGCTTTGCTGGTATCTAACTTTTTTCTTCCCGTTTTAATCGATGTTTTCTTTTTGGTTTTCATTCCTTAATTTTGTTTTCGGAAGAGGATTGGCCTACTTTTTTGGCCTTTAGATTTGTAACGCCTCGAGTTATCTGAACCCGGTTCGTCACACCATGCCCGTACATGACTCAAATTTCAATCATATTTTTTTTGAAAACTTGACATAAGCGGAATCTCCAAAACAATAATATTCGAAACTTGCAGCGGAAATCGTTTAAGTAAGAATCAAGTTAAACAAGCCTAATGCCCAATGCTTAAACACTCAGTTAAAAATTTGGGGATAATCGGCAAAAGGAATAAAGGTTTAAATCGCAAAACACTTCATGAGTTTCAAAAGTCAAACGCATCGCCCGTTAAACAAAGTCAACAAAAGGGGCTGAGGCAGAAAATGGAAGACATCATCCGGTGGCAAAACGACAAAATGCACTTCTACATCTTCCGATGACGTCAGCCAGATAATTTCCTTCATCCGATCGACTTTGTTCTACATCCACCGGTGACTAAACGACAAAATACTCTCTACACCTTCCGATGACGTCAGCAGTTTACTGAGACATCATCCGATAGACTTAAACCTACATCTTCCGATGACGTCAGCACGCATCTGCCGATGAGTTTACTGAGACATCATCCGATAGACTTAAACCTACATCTTCCGATGACGTCAGCCAGATAATTTCCTTCATCCGATCGACTTTGTTCTACATCCACCGATGACTAAACGACAAAATACTCTCTACACCTTCCGATGACGTCAGCACGCATCTGCCGATGAGTTTACTGAGACATCATCCGATAGACTTAAACCTACATCTTCCGATGATGTCAGCACGCATCTGCCGATGAGTTTACTGAGACATCATCCGATAGACTTAAACCTACATCTTCCGATGACGTCAGCACGCATCTGCCGATGAATTTACTGAGACATCATCCGATAGACTTAAACCTACATCTTCCGATGACGTCAGCACGCATCTGCCGATGAGTTTACTGAGACATCATCCGATAGACTTAAACCTACATCTTCCGATGACGTCAGCACGCATCTGCCGATGAGTTTACTGAGACATCATCCGATAGACTTAAACCTACATCTTCCGATGACGTCAGCACGCATCTGCCGATGAGTTTACTGAGACATCATCCGATAGACTTAAACCTACATCTTCCGATGACGTCAGCACGCATCTGCCGATGAGTTTACTGAGACATCATCCGATAGACTTAAACCTACATCTTCCGATGACGTCAGCACGCATCTGCCGATGAGTTTACTGAGACATCATCCGATAGACTTAAACCTACATCTTCCGATGACGTCAGCACGCATCTGCCGATGAGTTTACTGAGACATCATCCGATAGACTTAAACCTACATCTTCCGATGACGTCAGCACGCATCTGCCGATGAGTTTACTGAGACATCATCCGATAGACTTAAACCTACATCTTCCGATGACGTCAGCACGCATCTGCCGATGAGTTTACTGAGACATCATCCGATAGACTTAAACCTACATCTTCCGATGACGTCAGCACGCATCTGCCGATGAGTTTACTGAGACATCATCCGATAGACTTAAACCTACATCTTCCGATGACGTCAGCACGCATCTGCCGATGAGTTTACTGAGACATCATCCGATAGACTTAAACCTACATCTTCCGATGACGTCAGCACGCATCTGCCGATGAGTTTACTGAGACATCATCCGATAGACTTAAACCTACATCTTCCGATGACGTCAGCACGCATCTGCCGATGAGTTTACTGAGACATCATCCGATAGACTTAAACCTACATCTTCCGATGACGTCAGCACGCATCTGCCGATGAGTTTACTGAGACATCATCCGATAGACTTAAACCTACATCTTCCGATGACGTCAGCACGCATCTGCCGATGAGTTTACTGAGACATCATCCGATAGACTTAAACCTACATCTTCCGATGACGTCAGCACGCATCTGCCGATGAGTTTACTGAGACATCATCCGATAGACTTAAACCTACATCTTCCGATGACGTCAGCACGCATCTGCCGATGAGTTTACTGAGACATCATCCGATAGACTTAAACCTACATCTTCCGATGACGTCAGCACGCATCTGCCGATGAGTTTACTGAGACATCATCCGATAGACTTAAACCTACATCTTCCGATGACGTCAGCACGCATCTGCCGATGAGTTTACTGAGACATCATCCGATAGACTTAAACCTACATCTTCCGATGACGTCAGCACGCATCTGCCGATGAGTTTACTGAGACATCATCCGATAGACTTAAACCTACATCTTCCGATGACGTCAGCACGCATCTGCCGATGAGTTTACTGAGACATCATCCGATAGACTTAAACCTACATCTTCCGATGACGTCAGCACGCATCTGCCGATGAGTTTACTGAGACATCATCCGATAGACTTAAACCTACATCTTCCGATGACGTCAGCACGCATCTGCCGATGAGTTTACTGAGACATCATCCGATAGACTTAAACCTACATCTTCCGATGACGTCAGCACGCATCTGCCGATGAGTTTACTGAGACATCATCCGATAGACTTAAACCTACATCTTCCGATGACGTCAGCACGCATCTGCCGATGAGTTTACTGAGACATCATCCGATAGACTTAAACCTACATCTTCCGATGACGTCAGCACGCATCTGCCGATGAGTTTACTGAGACATCATCCGATAGACTTAAACCTACATCTTCCGATGACGTCAGCACGCATCTGCCGATGAGTTTACTGAGACATCATCCGATAGACTTAAACCTACATCTTCCGATGACGTCAGCACGCATCTGCCGATGAGTTTACTGAGACATCATCCGATAGACTTAAACCTACATCTTCCGATGACGTCAGCACGCATCTGCCGATGAGTTTACTGAGACATCATCCGATAGACTTAAACCTACATCTTCCGATGACGTCAGCACGCATCTGCCGATGAGTTTACTGAACATTGAAATCACTACTGTTGAAATCACTACTGTTGAAATCACTACTGTTGAAATCACTACTGTTGAAATCACTACTGTTGAAATCACTACTGTTGAAATCACTACTGTTGAAATCACTACTGTTGAAATCACTACTGTTGAAATCACTACTGTTGAAATCACTACTGTTGAAATCACTACTGTTGAAATCACTACTGTTGAAATCACTACTGTTGAAATCACTACTGTTGAAATCACTACTGTTGAAATCACTACTGTTGAAATCACTACTGTTGAAATCACTACTGTTGAAATCACTACTGTTGAAATCACTACTGTTGAAATCACTACTGTTGAAATCACTACTGTTGAAATCACTACTGTTGAAATCACTACTGTTGAAATCACTACTGTTGAAATCACTACTGTTGAAATCACTACTGTTGAAATCACTACTGTTGAAATCACTACTGTTGAAATCACTACTGTTGAAATCACTACTGTTGAAATCACTACTGTTGAAATCACTACTGTTGAAATCACTACTGTTGAAATCACTACTGTTGAAATCACTACTGTTGAAATCACTACTGTTGAAATCACTACTGTTGAAATCACTACTGTTGAAATCACTACTGTTGAAATCACTACTGTTGAAATCACTACTGTTGAAATCACTACTGTTGAAATCACTACTGTTGAAATCACTACTGTTGAAATCACTACTGTTGAAATCACTACTGTTGAAATCACTACTGTTGAAATCACTACTGTTGAAATCACTACTGTTGAAATCACTACTGTTGAAATCACTACTGTTGAAATCACTACTGTTGAAATCACTACTGTTGAAATCACTACTGTTGAAATCACTACTGTTGAAATCACTACTGTTGAAATCACTACTGTTGAAATCACTACTGTTGAAATCACTACTGTTGAAATCACTACTGTTGAAATCACTACTGTTGAAATCACTACTGTTGAAATCACTACTGTTGAAATCACTACTGTTGAAATCACTACTGTTGAAATCACTACTGTTGAAATCACTACTGTTGAAATCACTACTGTTGAAATCACTACTGTTGAAATCACTACTGTTGAAATCACTACTGTTGAAATCACTACTGTTGAAATCACTACTGTTGAAATCACTACTGTTGAAATCACTACTGTTGAAATCACTACTGTTGAAATCACTACTGTTGAAATCACTACTGTTGAAATCACTACTGTTGAAATCACTACTGTTGAAATCACTACTGTTGAAATCACTACTGTTGAAATCACTACTGTTGAAATCACTACTGTTGAAATCACTACTGTTGAAATCACTACTGTTGAAATCACTACTGTTGAAATCACTACTGTTGAAATCACTACTGTTGAAATCACTACTGTTGAAATCACTACTGTTGAAATCACTACTGTTGAAATCACTACTGTTGAAATCACTACTGTTGAAATCACTACTGTTGAAATCACTACTGTTGAAATCACTACTGTTGAAATCACTACTGTTGAAATCACTACTGTTGAAATCACTACTGTTGAAATCACTACTGTTGAAATCACTACATCCTTACTCGATTAAGGGGCGGATGAATTCCCTTAATAGCTGATCTGATCCCATGGTTCCCTTGGGAGTGGAGATCAATTCTCCCAATGTCATACATCCTCTACCGATTAAGGGGCGGATTAGTTCCCTTAATAGTTTGTCTGTCACATTCAGTTCATACCTTACCATTCTTACATGGAAATTCATTTTCGTTGTCTTTCAAAAACATGATGCATGACATACAAAATCATTCACTAAATGCACAACCCTACTGTTTTGTGATGTAGGCCCGAAGGCACATGCATACTTTACTTATCTGGATTCCTGGAAATTGTTCGGTTACCACTACTCGGGAAGCTCTGTACACCTAATGTCATAAGTAGAATACCGATTAGATCATCACTAACCTTAACCTTATATCAATCAGAAACCTAAGGAGCTAGTTTGAAAACTCTAGTTACCGAACATTCTCAACACTAAACCCGAACTCAACACACTCGAGGCCTCATTAAAATACACGCACTGTACTCTCTCTGCTATATAGCCACTAAAATCTCAAGATAACGAAAGGAAAACTTACCTAGTTTAAAGGAGAATCGGGCGAGGGAAAATCGCCTAGAGAGCTCGACTGCTTGAGCTGAAAACCCCAAGAAGAAAATGAGGGAACAGTGGCGGCTAAACCTCATTAAACCCTCCCTTAAATACGTTATCCACAATAAATTGCAGTTTACCATTTTGTCCTTTCTCAATCACTTGTTAACCTAATCACTAAATCACCCATATTTCAATTATAAAACATTCTCTATAAATGGAAAGAGGTAAATCGGTTAATGGAAACCGAGTGTTACAATCTACCCTCCTTAAAAGAATTTTGTCATCAAAATTCAGTACCTGAATAGTTCTGGATATTGGTCCATCATGTCCTACTGGCGTTCCCAAGTTGTCTCCTCAACGCTCTGGTTATGCCATAAGACTTTTACCAGTGGAACTTCTCTGTTGCGTAATACCTTTACTGCATACTCTAAGATCCTTACTGGTTTCTCCTCATAAGTAAGAGTAGGAAGGACTTCAATGTTCTGTTGTTCCATAATCTGCGAAGGATCTCTAACACATTTCTTTAGCACGGAAACATGAAACACATTATGAACTCCCTCCAAGGAGGCTGGTAACTGAAGTTGATATGCCGACTTCCCAATTCTCTTCACGATTTGGAAAGGTCCAATATATCTGGGGTTCAACTTGCCTCTTTTCCCAAATCTCACAACTCCTTTGAAAGGTGACACCTTAAGGAAAACTTCATTATCAACATCAAATTCTAATTCTCTTCGTCTTTTGTCTGCATAGCTTTTCTGTCGGCTTTGAGCTGTTAAGATTCTTTGTCGGATAAGAGCAATCTTCTCCACTGTCTGCTGCACAATATCAGGACCAATCAATTGTGCTTCCCCAACTTCATCCCAATATAACGGAGATCTGCACTTTCGTCCATATAATGCCTCGTATGGTGCCATGCCTATTGTTGCTTGAAAACTGTTATTATAAGAGAATTCAATCAATGGTATATACTTACTCCAAGAACCTTGAAATAATAGTACACATGCACGAAGCATATCCTCCAACGTTTGGATAGTTCTCTCTGATTGTCCATCAGTTTGAGGATGAAAGGCTGTGCTAAAACTAAGTTGTGTTCCCATTGCCTTGTGCAAACTTTTCCAAAACTTAGATGTAAATCTGGAGTCTCGGTCTGAAACTATTGTGCTTGGAACTCCATGCATTCTAACAACCTCGTGCACATACAACTCAGCCAATTGATCCATCGAGTATGTTATCTTCATTGGCAGAAAGTGAGCTGATTTGGTTAAACGATCAACTATTACCCAAATTGCATCGTGACCTTTTACTGTTCTAGGTAATCCTATAACAAAATCCATAGTTATTTGTTCCCATTTCCATTCGGGAACTGGTAAGGGTTGCAATGTTCCAGCAGGCCTCTGATGTTCAGCTTTGACTTGCTGGCAGACCAGACATGACTCCACATACTCTGCCACACTTCTCTTCATACCTGGCCACCAATAATGTTGCTTGAGATCTCTGTACATTTTCGTACTACCAGGATGAACAGAAAGTCTGGAGGAATGTGCCTCAGATAGGATTTCCTTTCCAAGTTTGGTATCAGCCGGAACAAACCATCTATTTCGAAACTTGAGAATTCCATCAGCTGAGCAGTTGAAATCCGACTTGTCAGTAGAATCTATGCACAACTTAAACTTATTACACTCAGTGTCATTCATTTGAACTTCCTTTATTTTCTCCAAAATAGTTGGCCTCAAAGATATGGCCGAAAGCATGGCTGACACACTAGACACAGCTTCCAGGTTAAATCTTTGGAATTCTGTCTCTAAAGCTATTGGTATGTCTAGAGTCAATGCAGAAACTAAAGGGGTCACTCTACTCAAAGCATCAGCCACTACATTCGCCTTGCCAGGGTGGTACTTAATCTCAAAATCATAGTCTTTGACAAATTTTAACCACCTACGTTGCCTCATATTCAGTTCTTTTTGCGTGAAAATGTATTTCAGACTTTTATGATCCGAAAATATCTCACAGGTTTGTCCATACAGGTAGTGCCTCCAAATCTTTAATGCAAAGACCACAGCAGCTAGTTCTAAGTCATGTGTAGGATAGTTCTTCTCATGTGTTTTTAACTGCCTAGAGGCATAAGCTATAACATTTCCATCTTGCATCAATACACCACCAAGTCCAACCTTGGAAGCATCACAATAAATGCTGAATTTACCATTTTCGACAGGAAGAGTTAAAATTGGGGCGTTTGTCAATTTCTGCTTCAAGGTCTGGAAACTGGATTCACATTTATCAGTCCAATTATACTTCACATTTTTCCTTGTTAACATAGTAAGGGGTGTGGCAATCTTTGAAAATCCCTCGATGAATTTTCTATAATACCCTGCTAATCCAAAGAAACTTCGGATATCAGTGGCATTCTTCGGTTAGGGCCATTCCTTAACAGCTTGAACCTTGGCTGGATCAACAGATATCCCATCTCCAGAGATCACATGACCAAGAAAGTAAACTCTGTCCAACCAAAACTCACACTTAGAAAATTTGGCATAAAGTTGGTGCTGCCTCAGCAATCCTAACACCAAGCTTAGGTGTCCTGCATGCTCCTCCTTAGTTCTAGAATAGATTAAAATGTCATCTATGAATACAATGACAAACTTGTCCAAATACTCGTGAAACACCCTATTCATGAGATCCATGAAAGCTGCTGGCGCATTTGTCAAACCAAAAGACATAACCAAAAACTCATAATGTCCATACCTTGTGCGAAAGGCAGTCTTTGGGATATCTTCAGATTTAACCTTCAACTGGTAATAACTGGACCTAAGGTCAATTTTAGAGAAAACTCTTGCACCTTTAAGCTGATCAAATAAATCATCAATCCTCGGCAGTGGATACTTGTTCTTAACAGTTAGCTTATTCAATTCTCTATAGTCTATGCACATACGCATTGATCCATCCTTCTTTTTGACAAAAAGGACAGGTGCACCCCATGGTGAAAAGCTAGGGCGTATGAACCCCTTCTCCAACAAATCCTCTAACTGTTTCTTCAACTCTTTAAGTTCTGTTGGTGCTAGTCTATATGGATTCTTAGATACTGGCTCAGCGCCGGGGTAAACATCTACCACAAATTCAATTTCCCTATCTGGTGGCAAACCAGGAAGGTCATCTAGAAATACTTCTGGAAAATCTTGGACAACTAAAACATTTTTGGGGCTTGATTTTTCTACTGTTTGTGTGTCTAAAACACTGGCCAAAATGCATAAATACTCTCTGCAAGGGGAGGATCTATAACTAACAGAAGTCATTACGGTCATTTCCTTACTCTTCTTCAGGGCTTGGAAAGTATGGTTTAAACCACTAGGGGGTTGGAAACTAACAATTCCAGTTCTACAATCTATAGTGGCATAATGCTTAAACAACCAATCCATTCCTAGGATCACATCAAATCCCATTATGTCCATAACAATAAGATCAGCAGGCAAATTCATGTTCCCTACCAACACCACACTATCAGGCATCATTTGACTGGAGTGCATGTGCTCACCAGAAGGTAATGCTACGTTATACACATGCTCAGAAGGAGTAAACTGTACATCTAACTTATCAGCAAATGCAGAGGCTATAAAAGAATGAGTTGCACCCGAATCTATCAAAGTAAAAGCAGGTACAGAGTTAATCAATACAGTACCTGACACTACAGCAGGCTGGTCCTCATCACCTGACTCCATCATGGAGAATATTCTTGGCTTAATCCTGGCAGGGCCACCCTTCAAAGCCGGGCAGTCTCTGTTGACATGGCCAACCTTGTTACAATGGAAACACCGAACGACCCGGGGCTTTGGGCAATCCTTGTACAAGTGTCCAACCTCATCGCAGTTGAAACACTTACCCGATCCAAATTTACACTCGCCCGAGTGATTCTTCGAACACTTTGGGCACTGAGGAAATGTCTTGGTATCTGGTACCTTCTTTCCTATCCCTTGGCTGTGCTGGCCTTCATTGGGCCTCTTCACTCCTCTCTGCGGCGGTGGTTGAACAAACTTTCTCGGGGCCTCCTTTAGTCCAGCACATTTCAATTCAGCTTCTTCCACCTCCAATGCTGTGGACACAACATCACTGAAGGGCAAACCTTTATAACCAGAAAACTTGACCCCTCTGTACATTTCTGGTTTCAGTCCATTCATGAATTAAAACACCTTATCTTCATTTCGGTGAATAAAGTGTCCAGCGAATCTGGACAGGGACTCAAATTGTCTAACGTACTCAGCCACAGACCCTGTCTGCTTCAAGTTCAAAAACTCTACCTTCTTTGCTGCCTGGACTGTGCTATTAAAATATTTCTCATAGAAGATGTCCTTAAAATGTGACCAAGTCATAGTCAGAATGTCAGTGGTGGTCTTAATTGTCTCCCACCAAAGCTGGGCATCTCCAGCAAAATGAAAGGTCGCCAGGGTGACCTTGTTTTCTTCTCCGACGTTGGCACATCGGAGCATGCTTTCAATCTTCCTCAACCACTCTTCAGCAACAATCGGGTTAGATGATTTTCCATCAAACATGGGCGGCTGAAGCTTTCGGAATCGGTCTCCTGAATGCTCATTGCTAGAACCTGAGTTGGCACTCCCCTGCACCTCTCGGTTCAGTAACACCCCCAACTGATCGGACTGCTGACGCACTAAGTCTGTTTGCTGACGTACCAAGTCTGTTAATTGTCTAATAACACTAGGTTCTTCCTCACTCCTCAAGTTTGGCATTTCCCTCGGTATCCTAGGTCTTCCTGGACGTCTGGCCATTAGCTCACTTCCTGTACAAGGTTAACTATGTTCATAAATATCTAATTACTGAGGCTAACATAAACACTTACAGTTGTTGGAGTACTTCCATGCGACGATTGGTACTGATGAGTAATCTTTTGAACGGTTTAACTGAATGTCTCTGATACCACACTGTAACGCCCCGAGTTATCTGAACCCGGTTCGTCACACCATGCCCGTACATGACTCAAATTTCAATCATATTTTTTTTGAAAACTTGACATAAGCGGAATCTCCAAAACAATAATATTCGAAACTTGCAGCGGAAATCGTTTAAGTAAGAATCAAGTTAAACAAGCCTAATGTACAATGCTTAAACACTTAGTTAAAATTTTGGGGATAATCGGCAAAAGGAATAAAGGTTTAAATCGCAAAACACTTCATGAGTTTCAAAAGTCAAACGCATCGCCCGCTAAACAAAGTCAACAAAAGGGGCTGAGGCAGAAAATGAAAGACATCATCCGGTGGCAAAACGACAAAATGCACTCTACATCTTTCGATGACGTCAGCCAGATGATTTCCTTCATCCGATCGACTTTGTTCTACATCCACCGGTGACTAAACGACAAAATACTCTCTACACCTTCCGATGACGTCAGCAGATGATTTCCTTCATCCGATCGACTTTGTTCTACATCCACCGATGACTAAACGACAAAATACTCTCTACACCTTCCGATGACGTCAGCACGCATCTGCCGATGAGTTTACTGAGACATCATCCGATAGACTTAAACCTACATCTTCTAATGACGTCAGCACGCATCTGCCGATGAGTTTACTAAGACATCATCCGATAGACTTAAACCTACATCTTCCGATGACGTCAACACGCATCTGCCGATGAGTTTACTGAGACATCATCCGATGGACTTAAACCTACACCTTCCGATAGGTGACATAATACCAACACAACATCTGCCGATAGAGGACAGAACCACATTTCATCTACTCCTTGGTATACACACACAATTCCTAACTACAGGAAAGAATCTTGCTCACTTCACTGAGACCATTACATTACTAAAAATCCAGTGAGTACCAATATTAATCCCGACAGAATATTATTAACTGGAAAATCTCGAAAAAGTATTCAGAACATTGAAATCACTACTGTTGAAATCACTACTATTATGAAAACTCAACATGCTCAAATTGAAACATTTACAACTAAACCTTCAGACCAATGACACCAGTTAACCCGCCTCATCAGTTTACCAAGCCGAAACATGAATGTGCTCCTCCAACCAACCTATTCCTCAGTGAACTCAGAGAATTCACCTGTAGTATCCTCAACACCTACATCACAAAACTCATCTATTAGCCTAATGCTAAGTAAGTAAAGCAGTAATGAAATGCATTGCTAAAACATAAATTCATAAACATGCAATTTCTACTTTCTCATCTCAGTTGCATACACGTACGTTCATAAACTGATCTGATCCCTTGGTTCCCTTGGGAGTGGGATCAGTTCTCCCAATGTCATACATCCTCTACTCGATTATGGGGCGGATGAATTCCCTTAATAGCTGATCTGATCCCATAGTTCCCTTGGGAGTGGGATCAATTCTCTCAATGTCATACATCCTCTACTCGATTAAGGGGCGGATTAGTTCCCTTAATAGTTTGTCTGTCACATTCAGTTCATACCTTACCATTCTTACATGGAAATTCATTTTCGTAGTCTTTCAAAAACATGATGCATGACATACAAAATCATTCACTAAATGCACAACCCTACTGTTTTGTGATGTAGGTCCGAAGGCACATGCATACTTTACTTTCCTGGATTCCTGGAAATTGTTCGGTTACCACTACTCGGGAAGCTCTGTACACCTAATGTCATAAGTAGAATACCAATTAGATCATCACTAACCTTAACCTTATATCGTTCAGAAACCTAAGGAGCTAGTTTGGAAACTCTGGTTACCAAACATTCTCAACACTAAACCCGAACTCAACACACTCGCGGCCTCATTAAAATACACGCATTGTACTCTCTATGCTATATAGCCACTAAAATCTCAAGATAACGAAAGGAAAACTTACCTAGTTTGAAGGAGAATCGGGCGAGGGAAAATCGCCTAGAGAGCTCGACTGCTTGAGCTGAAAACCCAAAGAGGAAAATGAGGGAACAGTAGCGGCTAAACCTCATTAAACCCTCCCTTAAATGCGTTATCCACAATAAATTGCAGTTTACCATTTTGTCCTTACTCAATCACTTGTTAACCTAATCACTAAATCACCCATATTTCAATTATAAAAC
The DNA here is from genome assembly GCA_022432975.1 of Begonia masoniana. Taxonomy (NCBI): domain Eukaryota; kingdom Viridiplantae; phylum Streptophyta; class Magnoliopsida; order Cucurbitales; family Begoniaceae; genus Begonia; species Begonia masoniana. The sequence goes on from CM039514.1 coordinate 21,366,889, forward strand.
ATTCTCTATAAATGGAAAGAGGTAAATCGGTTAATGGAAATCGAGTGTTACAAGATTAATACTCGATTTCATAATTTATTCAATTGATTTTTTTTGTTTCTATATTATTAAATTGTGTAATTTTGTAATCAAGGGCTTGGAATGGAAGGAGAAAGTGGAGAATTTGGAGATGGAACTGCAACAGTGTAACAAAGCACAATCGCGGTTGTCTGAGCAGCTTGTTGTGGAAGTAGCTGAATCCAGAACTTCTAGGGCTTTAATTACAGAGAAAGACGCAATGATCGATAAACTTCAGAAAGAGTTGACATTAGCAAGGTTTGTCTTATCATGTATTGAAACTTTTTAACTCTTAAGGTGGTGGATAAATGTTTGAATTCCTATTTATTTTTGCAGGGAAGAATGTTCCGAGTTAAAGACGGACTTAGAAGAGAAATTTAAAGCCTTGGAATTGATTTTGGCTGAGAACAAGGAAATAAAGGCGGAACTAGAAGCAATGATAGTGAAGGCTAGAAATGCAGAGGCAGAAAATAAGATGTTGGTTGATCGATGGATGTTGCAAAAGATGCAGGACGCTGAACGTCTTAATGAGGTACTTTTTTATTTGGTTTTGTGTGATTGGTACTTATTAAAGTCATGTGGATGGATTACTGTTTAACAATTCATTGGCATTCGTAGTTCTTGGAGGCTGATCTGAAGTCACACAACTCACAAAAGGGTTACGTCTAATTAAATGCCCACAACTTTATACTTTAGAGTAGTTTGTGTTGAATTCATAAATTTTTCCAAAACTGTATCGTATGGACAATGCGGGACAATAATTGCCTGATAAGAGTCAAGAGTTAAGGAGGTGTTTTATTTCAGAATATATTTTTTGGCTATTCCCGTGACAATTATAGACTCCAAAATCAGTAATCAGTTCTATTTTATTTTTGATTTTGTTTCGAGTTGGATTGTCAACGTGATATATATCTAATTGTTTTTATTGTTTTTTATCTCTCCCAACTTAAATTTACATTTTTTTTATTTTTTAAAAAATAGGTTGTAAAACCGAAACCGAACCGAAACCGAACCGAAAGTTTAGGTTCAGTTTTGGTATGCTGCAAAACCGATTTCGGTTTTGTAAGTCCGAAACCGAAACCGATCGGTTCGGTTCGGTTTCTCTCCAAAACCGAACCGAAACCGGTTTTGCACACCCCTAGTTTCCTTGAGGAAGTTAGCTAGAGGCGGCGACAAAGATAAGAGGGAGTCTTTATTTGTATAAGTCCGATTGTCTTGTAATTTCGTGAACTCAAAGAAATATTTTTATATTTGGGCGTGGCCCCGCAGACGTAGGCTGGTTGCCGAACTGCGTTAACAACCTCTTGTGTCGTTTATTTCTGCATTTTTATATTGACTATCATTGCACTAAAACTCGGTGTCACACAAATATTCTTGTGTGACATCCTGTGTAACATCGCCTAACTGATTGTGGATTTTCAATTGGTATCAGAGCGGGTCGCTTCTGTTTCTCAAGCGGGATCTGCGGGATAAGTTCACAATACGTATGCGATGGACTCTATGAAGGAAGGAGGTTCTACAATGCGTCCACCGTTATTAGATGGGAGTAACTATGCTTATTGGAAGGCAAGGATGAGGGCGTTTATTAAAGCTATTGACGAGAAGGCTTGGAGATCTATTCTAACAGGTTGGAATCATCCTACGATCACTGATAAAGATGGTGTCATCTCTCCTAAGCCGGAAGAAGATTGGTCGGTAAATGAGGATGCCTTGGCAAATAGTAACTCGAAGGCTCTCAATGCTATCTTTAATGGCGTGGATCCTATTCAATTCAGACTCATCTCCACATGTGAATCCGCAAAGAGGGCATGAGACATTCTTCAAACAACCTATGAAGGAACATCGACGGTTAAATTGTCCAAGATGCAAATGTTGACCACTCGATTTGAGAATTTGAAGATGCAGGAAGATGAGACTATTGGCGAGTTCAATGCAAAGCTATGTGATATAGCTAATGAAGCATTTGCCCTTGGAGAAAAAATTTTCGAAGAAAAACTTGTTCGAAAGGCTCTCCGGTCCTTGCCACAAAGATTTGCATATAAAGTTACTGCCATAGAAGAAGCAAAAGACGTGTCTAAAATGAAGCTTGAAGAGTTGATGAGTTCTCTTAGGACTTTCGAAATGAATCTTGGAGGAGACAAGGCAAAGGGAGTTGCTCTCAAAACAGAGGTACAAAACTTTAACGAGCATAATGAAGATGACTTGGAGGAATCTCTAGCCTTGCTTTCGAAGAATTTTAGCAAAGTTATGAAGAGATTTGGAAGAAATTCTCGCTGTGTCAAGCAGGGTGTCACACACTTCAAAAATGGTTCCTCAAACAACAAGAAGCACAGAGAAGAATCTTATGTGTCAGATCAACCACTCAAGAACAAAGGCATCCAGTGCAGAGAATGTGAAGGCTTCGGGCATTTACAAGCAGAATGTGCTAATACCTTAAAGAAAAAGAAGAACTCTATGAATGCCACCTGGAGTGAGGACGAGTCAGAAAAGGAAGATGAATTTCAGAGCAATCATGTGGCTCTCGTTGGCAAGACAGAACATGAAGAAAATACTGGTGTTATACACGGTGTCACAGACAGATTTTCTAGTAACAGTGATGAAGACGAAGAACCAGTCACAGAAGAAGATCTCATTGGAGAATATAAGTTTCTGCATAAGAAGTGGTCCGAGCTTGTTGAAGTGAATCAGCTTTTGCACGAACAGATTAGAAATTTACAAGATGAGAAGAACAATCTTCAAAATGTTATTGATGATCTGGAGATAAAGTTGAAAGCTAGTCAGGAAGAAGCTAACAATCTTACCAATGAGATAAGTCTCATGAAAAAGAATGTCAAAATGCTGAATTCGGGTTCTTCTAATCTTGATGATATTTTAAATGTCAGCAAGTCAGGCATAAATAGATTTGGATTGGGATTCAAAGGAGAAAGTTCAGGTTCAAAAACTGTGGCAATAAAGGAAAATCGCTCTGTAATGAAATTCGTGAAAGGAAGCACGGTGTCTCAGCAAGTGTCACAGACGGAGTCACAACCTGTGTCAGCCCCGAGAGCTGTTTACAAAGGTAAGCAAGTTGCAAGCAGAATTTCTAGAATTGACAGAAAATTAAATTTCTATGACTCGTATCAAACCGCAAGCAGTAAAGGTAATAAATATGTCATGATATGTCATTATTGCCAATGCCGTGGTCATATTCGACCTAAATGCTTTACTTATCTTGCTGACTTAAGATTGGGTACTGTGAGAAATACATCTTCTTACAGATTTTCGTATCAGAAATGGGTGATGAAACCAAGTTTGAAGTGTAATGTTACACATCTTTCATTAAAGGCGATTGAAACTAATGCTTGGTATTTTGATAGCGGCTGTTCTAGACATATGACAGGTGAAGAGAAGTATTTGAAGGACGTTATACCCGAATCTATGGGAAAAGTTACATTCGGCAACGGTGTCTCAACAGATGTCATTGGAAGGGGCACGCTAAATGTTCCCGATTTACCGCAACTGAGTAATGTTTTGCTGGTAAAAGTTTTGAAATCCAATCTAATTAGTATTAGTCAGCTTTGTGATGAAGAATTAAATGTCCAATTCACACGAGAAAAATGTGTGGTGTCCGATCAAAGCAACAAGTGTGTTATTCAAGGACTTAGATCTTCCGACAATTGCTATCTTATTTCTTCCACATCTACCTGCCTCCGATCAAGTATGGAAGACACCATATTATGGCATAGAAAGTTGGGGCATGTTAATTTCAGAATGCTTGAAAAGCTTATTTCAAGAGGAGCTGTTCGAGGAATTCCTATATTAAAGTTTGTTGAAGAAAGAATATGTGGACCATGTCAAATTGGTAAGCAAACGAAGGTGTCACATCCGATGTCACAGGGTTCCACAACTACCTGTATTCTTGAATTACTTCACATGGATCTTATGGGGCCAATGCCTGTTGAGAGTATTGGAGGGAAACGTTATGTATTTGTGACTGTTGATGATTTCTCACACTACACTTGGGTGGAGTTTTTTAGAGAGAAGTCCGACACGTTCAAGGTGTTCAAATCACTGTGTACTCGTCTTCAACGCGAGAAAGACTGTGTTATCCTCAAAATTATACGCATCCGTAGTGACCATGGAAGAGAGTTTGAGAATGCTGAATTTGCGGATTTTTGTAAACATCTAGGCATTGCACATGAGTTCTCGGTACCCAAAACTCTTTAACAAAACGGAGTCGTCGAGCGGAAGAATCGTACATTGGCCGAAATGACTCGTGTTATGCTTTATGAGAGGGATATGAAGGACCGGAATTGTCTAAGAGGGGGGTGAATTAGACTTTTAAAAATTAATCTAATAATCAATTAGTGTTACTCTCTTAATTAGTTTAATGGCAAATAAGGTAATATCAAAAATAAAGAGAGAGTAAGAGAGATTCAACACCAGTACTTTTTACGTGGTTCGGCCAAACTGCCTACGTCCACGCTCCAAGGCTCACCCCTTGAAGATCCTTACCCTTCTCCTCACAAGAAATAACAGATCGGGATTCCGGGCTCCGATCAACTGCCTTTACAGATTTGGATTGAACTTCACGGGCGTCAATCCACTGCCGTTACAAGTTTGAGTTTGTAAAATATTAAGCTCAGACTACAATCTCACAAAAATGAATCTCAAGTTAGGATTGAGAGATGTAGAGAAGAATACAGAGTGTGAAATTAACTTTCGCAGTTAGGGCTCAGAATTCAAATTGGCAAAAGTTAGTCTTCGAGCCTTTTCTTCTGCTTATATACTCTGTATAAAATTGCTTCAGAGAATTGAATGCTTCTTTCTTCAAATGTTAAAATGTTACCGTTGGGAAGCATCCGTACTAAAGCAGCTATCCGTTACTTCTGAAAATGTTGTTCGTCGTCGCCATTAAAGGTCTGGAGTTAATGCTGAAAACGACGTCACTGTAGCTTCGCGGCTAGCTTTGAATTTTGGCGGAAGTTCACCGGCAGATGCAACTTATGAAGCAGAGACACGTCATCGGTGGATGCAACTTTGAATGCCATCGGCAGATGTATCCTTAAATTCCATCGGCAGATGCATCCTTAAATTTCATCGGCAGATGTATCCTAAAAATCCATCGGCAGGTGTATCTTTGAATTCCATCGGCAGAAACATCTTAAACTTTTATCGGCAGAAGCACCTTTAAACTCCATCGGCAGGAGCATTGTCAAACGTGATCGGTAGGTGCAAGCTTTAGTCAGCATCTCCTTTTGTCGTTTAGTCAATCGGCAGGAGCTGCTTCAAACATCATCGGCAGATGTGTCTTCAACTATCATCGGCAGATGTGTTTTCAAATATCATCGGCAGATGTGGCTTCAAACACCATCGGCAGATGAAACAGATAAGCGCTTGACACATCATCGGCAGATGTCTTCATGACGCTATTGGCAGATGACTTCAAAACGCTATCGGCAGAAGAAACATATAAGCACTGACCACGTCATCGGTAGATGCTCGCTTAGAGCTTCACGGGCAGATGAGACTAGTAAATGTTATCGGCATATGCACCTCAACACGTCATGAACCGGCATCGGCAGGAGTAGCTTCAACAGCTATCGGCAGATGCATCATTTCTTTGTCGTGTAGCGATCGGTATATGCAAGCCTGTTTTGCTATTTAATTCTGTATACTCAAACCGATTTATTAGACAACTAAAATACCCTTTTCAGGGGTATTTCCAAATAAACTCATATTCATTATTCTCTTTAAATACACATAATCAAATTGTACACTAATTATACAAATACATAATCAAAAACAAATTATGACTTAAACAATCTATAAGTCAACAGGATATTCCTCAAAAATTCTGGGCCGAAGCTATGAGCACAGCATGTTATACGATTAATCCGGTGTACCTCCGCGGCAAGACTTCTATGACACCCTATGAGATATAGAAAGGTAAAACTCCAAATCTTAATTATTTTCATCCTTTTGGCAGCATATGCTTTGTGTTGAATGACAGGGAACACAGGGGGAAACTTGATCCGAAGAGTGATGAAGCCATATTTCTCGGTTATGCTACAAATAATTGTGCCTATCGGGTTTACAATAAAAGAACACGAACTGTCATTGAATCTGCAAATGTACAAATAGATGACTCTCTGGACATGGGTTACGTTCCAAAAGATGATGCAAATCCGACTTCAAATCATGAAGATTCTAATGTTCCATCGGATGTCACAGAAGGTGTCTCAGGCGGTGTCACTGCTCGCACAGAGCCGGTTGATGAAGCGGAGGTGACTACTATACAGAATAGACAACCATCTTCCCGAGTTCAGAAGAATCATTCCACCGAGGAGGTTATTGGCAATCTAAATGATGGTATACGAACCAGAGATAAGCCGAGAGTAAATTATCGTGAAATGATTCAAATGTCATGCTTTACTTCAACAATCGAGCCCAAGAATGTGAAAGAAGCTCTACAAGATGAATATTGGATAGAAGCTATGCAAGACGAACTCAATCGATTCTCCAGAAATCAAGTGTGGGACTTAGTACCATGTCCTTCCGATGTTAACGTTATTGGTACTAAGTGGATTTACAAGAACAAGACCGATGAACATGGCAACATTACTCACAATAAAGCTCGGTTAGTGGCTCAAGGGTATTCTCAGATTGAAGGAATTGATTTTGATGAAACATTCGCTCCGGTTGCTCGTCTTGAATCCATTCGGCTTTTATTGTCTATTGCTTGTGTTATGCGGTTCAAGTTATATCAAATGGATGTGAAGAGTGTTTTCCTCAATGGGTTTCTAAATGAAGAAGTTTATGTTGCTCAACCAAAGGGTTTTGAAGACCCTCATCATCCCGAGTATGTTTATAAGTTGAAGAAGGCATTATATGGGCTCAAACAAGCCCCTCGTGCATGGTATGAACGACTCACGCAATATCTATTAACCAAGGGATATGAGCGAGGGAGAGTAGATAAAACCTTTTTTGTCTGGCGTGCAAAAGGGCAGTTTTTACTTGCTCAAATATATGTTGACGACATAGTGTTTGGCTCGGTGTCACAGGCGATGGTGGATGAGTTTGTTGCTCAAATGACCGGTGAATTCGAGATGAGTATGGTTGGAGAACTCACGTATTTTCTTGGACTTCAAATTCAACAAGAAAAGAATGGTATTTTTATCTCTCAAACCAAATATGCCAAGACTTTATTGAAAAAATTCAAGCTCGAGAATGCACGCCCCCGTAGAACACCCCTTGGGACACACGAGAAAATATCTAAAGATGAAAAGGGAATTGCTGTTGTTCTGCACTTATACAGAAACATGATTGGAAGCCTATTATATCTCACTGCCAGCCGACCAGATATTTGCTATAGTGTGGGTCTATGCGCTCGATTTCAAGCAAATCCGAAGGAGTCACACCTAGTGTCGGTTAAACGAATTTTGAAATATGTCAGTGGAACAACTGATTATGGCATCTGGTATTCTTTTGATTCTAATGCTAATCTGGTGGGTTATTGTGACGCTGACTGGGCAGGAAGCTCCGATGACCGGAAAAGCACTTCGGGTGGATGTTTTTATGTTGGACACAACTTAGTGTCATGGTTTAGTAAGAAGCAGAATTCTATTTCTTTATCTACGGCTGAGGCAGAGTATATAGCAGCAGGTAGCAGCTGTACGTAGTTCCTTTGGATGAAACAAATGATGAAAGACTATGGTGTCACACAGGGTGTCATGACCCTCTACTGCGACAATCTGAGTGCAATCAATATTTCTAAAAATTCAGTTCAGCACTCACGGACAAAACATATTGATATACGACACCATTTTATTCGATCTCTTGTGGAGGACAAAATTATTAATTTGGAGCATATGGTGACCGAAAAGCAAATTGCAGATATCTTCACCAAGGCATTAGATGGTGTTAGATTTGAAGAGTTGAGGTCTGCTCTAGGTCTCTGCATTATGTAAGTTGTTTCTTACTGTTTAAAAAAAAAAAAAAAAAAATTTGCTTTTTGCGTTTTATTTATTATTATTATTATTTTTTTTTGGCAATCTATTGTGTTGTTACTCACCCCCTGCAGCAAGTTATCATTATTTTCATGGAAGTAACATCGTGTGTGACATGCAAATCCTGAATACTCTTGTGAAAATCTGATGATTATTCTCGTAAAAATTGGAGCTGCTTTATTGGCATTATTTCCTAATTTGTGGAGATATAATTTATTCTGCAAAGATTCACTCTACTAATTTATAGCAAGTTTCTGGATTCTCGGATTTATTTTCCAAAATAATTACATGTTCTCTGGGATTTTCTTATATTCTATGATTTGATTGGTATTTATGAAAGGTGAGACATTTATCTCAAATCGTCAGGAAGTTTCAGCACCCTCTCTCTCTCTCTTCATCACGCTCTTCAATCTTCATCTAGGGTTTGTTTTCTTACCTCCCTCTCACAATGGTGATCATTGAGGAAGTTTAAGATGAGACACTTTCTGAGAATGTTTCTGTGAATGTTCGAGCAAAAACGTTGTGTTATGAATCGGCTATTGTCGCCTACTCATCTATTTCACCATCGATAAATCCAGGTGTTACCGAGAAAGAGTCTCCAAAAATTACCGAAGCAACACCACTACAACAAGTTGACTCATCTGGAGTTCAACGAAAATTTTAAAAACAGAGTAACGACAGATTCAAGACCAGCTCCGTGCCGCCTAAGGCACCACGAAATTCGAAGGTTTCTATAGCATTGAAAGGCAAACGAAAAAGAGTTGAGAAAGAGTCCTCCTCTGATAGTTCATGGCTACAAGAAGCCATTCTAGAAATAAATTCTGATGATGAAGAAGTCTTATCCAAACAATCTCCAAAGACACCGATTCGAAAATCAGCCCGAATCGCTACCCCAAAGCATTCCAAGACTTCTGCTCCGAAGAGTTCAAAATCCTCCACTTCAAAAGACTCAAAATCTACTGTTCAAAAGCCCTCTAAGCTCTCCGGCAAGAAAGTTTAAAAAACATCCATTACACAAGGACCACAGAAAAGCAAGCCGGGTGCTCCAAAATCCAAAAAGAACAAGATCATTGATGTTTCAGTACCAAGAAGCGCTCCAAAATCCAAAAACGTCCAGAAAGGTAAATCTTCTTTAAAAGTCTCAAATGACGATTTTAAGTCAAGATTACATGCAAGCAAATGGCCAAACTTCTCTCAACGGAATATTTTGTCTGAAAGAAAAATTCACGAAGAAGATTTTTCTCAATATGATGCAGTAGTATACCATTTGATCAGTCTGGGATTAGAAAAATCTTTTAGAAACATATGTCCATTCGTTTGGAAAATTGTGCAAGAGTTTTACTGTAACCTAGATTCCGGAGTGAAAGATGCGGTTCATCCTGATTTTGGCAAAGTTTTTGTGAGAGGTCATATCTTCAACTTTAACCCAGTAATTATCAATCAATATTTGGGATTAAAGCCAACTGTTTCTGACATCTTTATCCAGATTTCAATAGAATAATCTTCGATGTCACAGGGGGTGTCAGAAGAATTTGGCCCCATGGGAAAGACTTTCCGGCATCTCAATTGTCTGTTAAGTACAGTATTCTACACAAAATTGCTATGCGAAACTGGCTTCCGACTTCGCATGGTACAGGGATTAATAAGTCTATGGCTGCTTTACTATATCAGATTGGAAATTCCATACCAATGGATTTTGGAAAGTTATTTTTTGATCAAATTATGAAACATGTAGAAGGAAACAATTCAAGGTTAGCTCTCGCATTCCCCTCTCTAATTTATGGTATATTGTCTGCTCAACAATCCATCATCTGAGAAAATGAAGAATTATATGTTGAAAAGGAGGAAATTCGGATTAGCTATAAATTAAAAATAGGAGAGCACAAAAATGATCTGGAAGATTTTGTTGTTAGAATGTCCATACCTGAGTCAACCACCGACTCTGCCCTCTTGACCCGTTTTGTAAAATTCTTAGTTGAAATGACAAAGTCAATCTCTAGTCAGATTTTGGAACTGGAAAAACAGAGGGCTGATACTTTTAAACTGCTGAATGAAATTTACAAGAAAAATCCTTGCATGGAAGCTTCAGACCTTCCAACCAGTACAACGGAAGAAGCATGTCCATCTGGTGTTCCTGAGGATGTTCCAGCAAGTGTGCCAGACAATAATGATGCTGAGAATTGCCGTCTACAAATCTGACTGCTTTACTGACTATCTGTATTAGTCGTGGCTAATTTTTGAACTACTTCTGTGGTATGGTTCCGGATCATGTCTGAATATTCTTCTCCCTGACTATTTTTTATGCGTGGACAATATCTCGTTTATTACTACTATCATATGGATGCTATATTAGTTATCTCCCTATGTGCTGGTGGCTATTCTTTGGTCTTTATGATATTTACTTGGTGATTCTAATATCTATTTATGATCTAGCAGTTATATGGTGATTAATCTTCCTGCTTAATTATTTTGTTTTGTCCTTTTATAGCAAAAAGGGGGAGTATTTTGGGTGAGATATGGTATGCTATGTTCTCTGAAACGTGATATCAATTGATGATGATCAATGCTACTATTCAGGGGGAGTTCTTGCAAGTATTGATTTTGCCAAAAAATGCCAAAGGGGGAGATTGTAAATGCAAAAATATTTGCATATGTTGGCAATTGTGTTTTTGGCGAAATATATTTATATTTATGGAGAAAATATATCAATTTCAGTATTTCTTAAATTGATGATTTAATACTTGGTGATCAAGCAATAATCGTTTCTGTTTATTGGCTGGCATATGGTCAACAGTAATGATGATTCTATGGAAGAGAAAAATAAAGAAACAACAATATTAGGAAAGATATTGAAAATGCTATTTGCACTTGTTTTTTTTTTTTTGGAAAAGTTTTATTTGGCAAGACAATTTGATGGAAACTTTACCAAATCTGCTGGGCTTCATGTTCCCATAATTCATGGATGATTTCCTAATTTATTGGCGAATATCTGATGAGTTGGAGTGACTTTTCTAATGTGTCACAGGAGGTGTCACACTATCGAATAAGTAAGATTCGTTGTTTCCTTAATACTTGCGGCACCAGATTAAATTTGGTAACTGATCTGATTTGATGTTATGGAAGTTACCAATGTTATTTAAGGCTCTCGATTCTGAGAGAGCTAATTGACGACAGAGCTTTATTTCTCGCGTGCGAAGGTTTATTGTTCCGTGCTGTCGACCTTCTTTCACTCTCATTGCTTCTGTGTTTGAGTAAGTGATTGTTTTACACACTCGACCTAATCTGAAGATTTCATTGTTCTACTGAGTGTGTTGTGTGTTGCATCCGAGGACTTCGATCTGGTGTTCCAGGAGGTGTCCCAGGAGGCAACTTTTTGTGTCTTTCATTGAAACACAGTCTCGGGAGGAGGCTGCATCCGAACTCTGGAGGAGTTCTGTTTCTTAGACAAGGGGAGCTTGTCGTTCTTGATCGTGGGCAAGAGGATCTTGCTATAACACGGGTTTCGGGAGGAACCAACAACAAGGGGAACTTGTTGTTATCTAGATCTCCGGAGAGGTCGTTCTAAAGTCGAGAGGATCTAGCAAAAATAGTTTCCTTGGGGAAGTTAGCTAGAGGCGGCGACAAAGATAAGAGGGAGTCTTTATTTGTATAAGTCCGATTGTCTTGTAATTTCGTGAACTCAAAGAAATATTTTTATATCTGGGCATGGCCCCGCAGACGTAGGCTGGTTGCCGAACTGCGTTAACAACCTCTTGTGTAGTTTATTTCCGCATTTTTATATTGACTATCATTGCACTAAAACTCGGTGTCACACAAATATTCTTGTGTGACATCCTGTGTAACATCGCCTAACTGATTGTAGATTTTCACAAGTGAAAGAAAATGCAGAAGCAGAGTGTCCATCCATCTCTTTAGTGAACACTTGCACTGTCATCCTCAGACAAATCATCATCTTTGTTTGGGACCCATAGCCCTAAATGAAAAAGAGTCAAAGAAGATGCTCTTACTGTTTTTCTTTGTCATATTATGTTTGAACTCTATGTAAATGGAGAGTTACGAATTAATTATCTACACCGAGGGAAAAAAGGAAAAAGAAATTGAAGTAATATTGTGGGAGGTAAATAAAAGAGTTTGAGATATAAATATTATAATCTTCAAAAATATTAGAATCTTATTTTCTTAGTAATATTTCTCCAATTTGTCCTAGTTTTTTCTCAATTTGGGTTTTTGAGTGTATTTTTGCCTATTATTTTTCTTACTTTTGTGTACTATATTTTAATGCTGCTAGAGATTATTTTTGATAATTTTCTGTGCACATCTTTTGTCATTTTCAGGTCACTAACTTTTTTATAACGTAGTTCATCACTATAAGATTGATTTAACCTAAAAGAGGGAGGATGAATTAGGTTTAATAACTTTTACGTGTAATTAAATTTCTACTAATTTTCTATCTTAAATTCTATACTTTATCTCTTAATTAGCTTTATTAAACTAAAATGTAAGCAATAACGATAAAGTAAAGAGACCATGGAAAAATATTGCAAATAATTTGTTAACGCGGTTTAGTCAAATTGCCTACACCCTCGCTTCAATGCTTTTTCTTGAAAATTTCTTACCCAATAACCTTTTGGTTAAAGCGATTAATCTTCTGGGTATTAATTAAACTTTACAACGACTCTTCTTGGGCGTCACCCTTTATTTGTTCCACAATCAACTAAAGTAATGGTTTGAATGTTTAAACAACAATGACCTAATTCTCTCAAAAGCATACAATCTCAAGTGTGTGAGTGTAAGATGTTAGGTATCTAGCTCAAGAACAAAGACTCAAATGTATACAAGTAAATCGACAACGTTTCAACATAAAAATTATTACATGAAATGCATAGCATAGTGACTTCTATTTATAGTCATCTTCAAAAATCTCAAGCATTAGGAACCATTTGGTATTCTCCGGTGCCTGCAATATGCTGTTAGAGACATCAATGAGACAATGAGGTTCTACGGGTTAAATTGAGGGCTACCACTCCATGTCCACAATTCTTGACTAGACGTCGGCATGAAGTTTCAATTTGAAATCTTGTCTTTGGGAATAACTGTCGCAAGGTACTCTGAGTGTCCACACATCATGTCAAGGCATCATTAAAGATCTCATGATTTCCGCAAGTTTCAACACTTTAAGGTTACGACCTTTTTGAATAGTCTTTATGATGATCTTGGTAGACACTAAATAATTTTTTCACTAACTCTTTATTGAGATAAGTCATACCAAGAACTTTCAAACTATTGGTAATGTTAGCAAAATGTGTAAACATTCTTTTTTCCATAGAGAACAATTCCTATTCATGTATAAGTAAATTTAATTTACTTTCTTTAACTTGATTTGTTCCCTTATACATGATTTCAAGTATATTTCATATTCTTATATTTATTTTGAATCATCTTTATTTAAAGAACGGTACAAGGTGTTCATGACTTTTGCATTTAAACATAATTTCTTTAATCATAGTCATCAAATTTTAAAGTCAGCTTTAAACTAGGTTAACAATCAGCATTTGCTTTTTACTTTCTCTCTTATTGTTTATATTTTTTCATATTGATTGTTTGGTTTACCGCATTAATAGTTTGAGTTTAGAAGAAATTAACTTAGTAAAAGTTAGCAAACCAGTTGTGAGATTAATTTACAAAAAAAAAAGTTTTCTATTAAGTTATATTGGTTCTACAAGTATTGTATTAGTTACAATATATTCTCTTTATATTTTAAGAATAAATTAAATGAGTAGTTGAAAATTTTAAACTTGACACCATGAAACTCATTATTTATATTATCTTATTTGTTAGTTTAGAGATAGAATAATCACCCCACTATTCTTATATGCGAAATAATTATTTAATTAATAACTAATAATAATAAAAAAAATAAAGATATATTTTGGAGGATGGTGAATATCCGTACAAATTTATATGGAGGATATATAAACATATATATTACATTACAATTAATAATAATATTAATTGATATGAAAATTATAGGGTAATTTACATGAAAAACCTTGAACTATGAGATCATTAACAAAATAAACTTTAAACTATTTTTGTCAACAAAACAAATCTTAAAGTTTCAATTTTTTTAACAAAACATACCTCATAGGGCTCTCGTTCTTGAACGGGAGCCCGTTTTCGAGGAGAATTTCTAAAATATTAACATTTATCTTAAAATATCAAAATAAATCTTAAACTACTTTTGCTAATAAAAAATCTTAAACTCACAATTTTTTTAACAAAATATAACTCAGAGGGCTCCAGTTCTTGAACGGGAGTCCGTTTCCGAGAAGAATATCTAAAATATTAACATTTATTTCAGAACATACATCAAACGATATCAGATTTTTTTGAAATTTTTATTATATGTTCATCATATTATGAAAATAAATTCGAAAAAGTTTCGTGATTTTATAACACTTTCACAGTTTATCATACTTGTTTACATTTTTTTTTACAAAATAATTCATTAAAATTGCGTATGTCATCTACAAATTATGAAACTTTCACAATATACTCTACTTATACTCCCAATTCAAGTTGCAAAAATACTAGTAAAAAAAAAAAACTAACATGCATTTATTCAAAAATTATGAAACTTTTACAACAGACTCTTCTTTAACAAAAAATGGGAATAATTTTTGGATAAATGCATGTTAGCTTTTTTTTGTTAGCCTTTTTTCAACTCCAATTGTGAGTATAAGTAGACTCTATTTGAAAAGTTTCATAATTTTTGAATGGTATACATAATTTGAATAAATTATTTTGTAAAAAAAGACATAAAGAATTATGATAAATCGTGAAAGTTTTAAAAAATCACAAAAAAATTCCAAGATTTCTTTCATGGTATGGTGAATATGTGATAAAAATGTTAAAAAAATCTGATATCGTTTGATATATTTTTTGAGATAACCATTAATATATTGGATATTCTCCTTGGGAACAGACTACCGTTCTCCAGCATTTGAGATAAAGTACTCGGGAACTAATTTCTATTCTCGAGAAGGAGAGCGTTCTGCTTTGGAATGCTCGAGAACGGGAGCCCGTTCATGAGAACAGACCCTCATTCTAGAGAATCTTCAAAATATTAATAGTTATTTCAGAAAATATACCAAACAATTTTGAATGTTTTTTGAAATTTTTGTCACATGTCCACCATATCATAAGATGATATTATGAAAAGTTTCATAATTTTTTAATGATATAAGTAATTTTAACGAATTAGTTTGTATAAAAGACGTAAAACATTATGGTAAATCGTGAAAATGTAAAAAAATTACGAAACTTTCATGAATTTTTTATCATAATATGGTGAACATGTGCTAATTTCATAAAAATCTTATATTTTTTGGTATATTTATAAATAATAATATTTTAGAAATTCTTCTCGAAAACGGACTCCCGCTATAGAGAATGAGAGCCTGCTGAAGTTTGTCTTGTTAAAAAATTGAAAGTTTAAAGTTTATTTTGTTAACCTAAATAGTTTGAGGTTTATTTTGTTAATGACCTCCTATTTCAAGATTTTTCATGTAAATATCCAAAATTATATTAATTAATAATTATTATTGGAATTTCAAATTATAGGTCCATCACTCTATTTATGTTTTTTTTAATCATTACTCGAATATAAAATATACGAATGATAATATAAATTATTAATTATCAATTTGGTATTCACAAAAACTTAAATAAAAACATCATGACAAAGATTATCCAAACTTGTAGCATTAGAACAAGAACTATCTAAACAATACACTAGCCATGATGAGAAGATTTGTTTGGTTGTAAAATAGACTAATGAAACGGCATCGTTTTGAGCGAACCCTAGCCCGATTTTTCTCAGGAGCTTAGTCCTCGCTTCCCTCCATTTCTGTTGGCTCTGTGTCATCTTCTTCTCAGAGAATTCAGTGACCAAACTGACTGCTGGTGCGAGGGTAGACCTTTCTCCGGCAAATTAAGTATGGATTCCGACGAAGGGAAGCTTTTTGTAGGAGGAATAGCGTGGGAGACCTCGGAAGACAAGCTTAGGGAATACTTCACCCAGTTCGGCGAGGTCTCCCAGGCCATTATTATGTGCGAGAAGGACACCGGCCGTC
This sequence comes from Begonia masoniana, assembly GCA_022432975.1. Lineage (NCBI taxonomy): Eukaryota > Viridiplantae > Streptophyta > Magnoliopsida > Cucurbitales > Begoniaceae > Begonia > Begonia masoniana. Next base: position 21,383,069 of record CM039514.1, read on the forward strand.
CTAGAGGTTTCGGCTTTGTCCTATTTTCTGATCCCTCTGTGCTTGACCAGGTGCTCGAGGACAAGCACGTCATCGATGGCCGCCAGGTTTGCCTCTTTCTCTTTGCTTTTCTCTGCATTCGGTTACTTCATTTTTAGATTTCTTGTCTAGGGGCTTTTTTCTTCTAATTTTCGGCGTTTTATGTTTCTTTGTCTGGATCATTCTTCGAAGTGTTTTGATTATGGGTTTTAGGTTTTTCCGATGGGGTTTTTTTGTTTTATACCTGTTTGTGGATTTTTTGAAGTTCTATTTCCTTTTTTCTGTGGCTTCACAATTAAAGCTTGTGAGTTGATTTATTGTTTCTATTCTTATCTATGTCCATGGTTTCGATGCTTGGTTTTGGTTTGTCACGTACTGTCGATTTTGTTTACAAAAGTATTTTCAATGTAATGTTTGCAACCTTCGCCCTTTCTTCTCCTATATGCTAGGGCTTTTTGTGAATTGAGATAATGAGTGAAATAAGATTTCCAATACCAGCCCAAAATTATTGAATTGAGACATACTTCTTAATCCCTCGCTCATTTCCTTTAAGTAGCTACTTCATGAAGCACAATTTTCGTTAGAGTACTAATTCTAGTAGTGGGTGTGTATACAGAGCTTTGTGGAAGAGATTTTATCAAAGAATAAACAATATATATGTTCTTTTGTCAAAAAGAAACTTCCATTTGCTTCTTGCAATGTACAAAATATGTTGAATCTATTAGTATTAGTGAAAAATTAAAAAGTTTAGTTCGAATTGGCGGCATGTCGTTATTAGGTTGCTTATGGTATGCTTCATTTAGTATGTTTCTAATGGATGGAATTGAAAGGGATTTTGATTGAACAATTTAGTGTGTGTGCTCTTTAAAGGCGTTCTTAAATGAATTATAAGTCTTCTTGAAGAAGTGAAAGTGCATTTTCACCTTTTCTCGCACATTTGTTTTCTTCTAATGTTCAATATACTCTTCCACCTTTACGCCTTATTATAGTGCACTGACTGTTTCCTTTAAAATCTATATGATTTTCTTCCGTTCTGAGGGAAAAATGGATTAATAGACACACGTCATTGCATTGGCTGGGAAAGTGATTGCAATTATAACGTTTCGAGAGACAAGTCATATGAGCAAAAAGCCTTTCACATTCCTTGTTTCAACCTCTTCTTGCCAAAAATGTCTTAGCTTGAGATGAAATTATTTTATGGATGATTAGGTTTAACTAGATTTTGACTATACACGTTACATGATGTAAGTGTGAGAATGAAATTATGTTGTCTTGATGGAAGGAAATTTGTAAGTCAATGATCACAGTTTAATCTCTTTCTTTCTTGGGAGTTGGACCATAGTAGTATCCTTAGTGATGTATGTTGCTTGTTCTATCTCTATGTTGGTTCAGTAGTAAAATGGTGCAATTTCTCTTGCAGGTGGATGTAAAAAGAGCTATATCTAGAGAAGAACAACAAGCCTCTTCTAGAAGTGGAAATTATAATGCTGGTCGATCCTCTGGAGGGGATGGTAATTTTAGAACCAAAAAGATATTTGTAGGAGGTTTGCCTTCTACACTGACAGAAGATGAGTTTCGTCAGTACTATGAAAATTATGGCCAAGTGACAGATGTGGTAATAATGTATGATCAGAATACACAGAGACCTCGTGGGTTTGGTTTCATAACATTTGACAACGAGGATGCAGTTGATAGGGTTCTTATTAAGAAATTTCATGAACTTAATGGTAAACTAGTAGAGGTAAAAAGAGCACTTCCTAGAGATGCGAATCCAGGAGGCGGAGGTCGAGGTGGGGGATACCAACATTATGGGTCTTCTGGTGCAAATACTAATTCATTTGATGCTCGAATGGATGGAAATAGATACATGCAACCACAGACTACTGCGGGTGGGTTTCCACAGTATGGTTATGGTACACCTGGTTATGGTTATGGTGGACCAAATAGCAGTGTTGCTTATGGTGGATATGGTAGTTACGGAGTCGGTGGTTATGGAAGTGATAGTGGGGGATTTGGCGCGCCATCGGGAGTATATGGGAATCCAAATGCCCCAAATGCTGGTTATCTTACTGGAGGGCCTGGAGCATTAAAAAGCAATTGGAATAATCCAGCTGCTGGATACGGTGCTGCAGGATATGGTGCAAATGCAGGTTATGGGTCTTCAGCTTCTTGGACTCCTTCAGGTAGTGGGGGTGTTGCTTCTGGTCCTAGACCAGGTGGGGCTGCTGGGTATGGAAGTCAAGGTTTTGGGTACAGTAATAATTATGGTGGGAGTGATGGTCCTTATGGTGGCTATGGTAGTGCAGGTGGGCGCTCTGGAAGTGGCCCAAATAGTAACATTGGAACAGGTTCAGGTGGAAGAGAACAACAAGGCACGGGTGGTCACTACATGGGAAGTGGCTACGGAGACACCGAGGATAGTTACGCAAATGGCGGCTGGAGATCCGATTCTACACAAGCATCGGGTGATTATGGTAGCGGATATGGTGGCGCCCAGACTAGGCAAAGCTGACAACAGCGAGCAACCACTGTATCTTCATACTTCTTGCACAGGCAATCAATTTTCCCTGTCAGATGCTATGCATTATGGCATCAGAGTATGAGGCTGGTTGGATCTCTGTATTTACGAGGTGGTTGTTCTTCTGATAGTTAAATATGCATAGGAATTTCTAATAATATTGCGTAATATTTGGTTGTAGGCCATAGAATTATGAGGTTGCTCAATGTTGTGTGCTAGTGTAGTTTGGAGTCTTTGGAGGACTCTTGAGTATTTTCTTCACTTCGGTGTATTGAACTTATTTATCATTGTGGTGATGAGGATATTTAGTGTTCTCGTTCAACCCACGTTTCTTTTACTTATTATTGCTTTAACCTACACAATTGTTGCCACTTTCTGATAGGAAAGCAGAGAGATTTTTAATCAGATGGAGGACATCCTTTTTCGAGGTATGTATAACTACACTTATTTATTGATTGTTGACATGATTGCTCTCAAATAATTATGATATAATATGGGATATGTGTCAATCAATGAACACATAAACTACATAGTCACGCTGTAATAATATGGTAGAAATGTACATTATGCATAAACACATATAAGAAAATAATCGACATATCAAACAAATGCGTAGTAAGTCATTTTAGGCATAGCCATTGATCTTTCCATTTCTGTCAACAAGTTAGAAGGAACCAAACAATAAAAAAAAAAATACAAAAAAGCATTTCCATATTGAAGCCAAACCCATTTGAGAAGCGATGCATGCCCCTAACTTGCTTCTATGTGTTCATCATTCTCTATACTTGAAGTCTTTACATATTCTCTTGAGGCATGTAAGTTACCCATTCCTTCCCCATCTCTCTCATCTTGGTTTTGGATTCTAGAATCATTATCTTGTATTCATACTTGTCGTATCTAAGTTTTTACTCTCAGAAAGATCTACACTTGATTGTGCTATAGTCCTCTCTTCCAAATTTTCTGGAAACACTAAATTAGGATTTAGATTTACCTTCGTTTCACAGTTTGGAGCATCTGTTGTGTTTAGCGATTCATCAGAATAATTTTCTGAGGCCATGTCTATGGCTACTATATCCATTCCTGCCTCTAACCAATCATCCGAAGAAGAAGAGTAGTCCTTATCATCTTTGATTATGTTCTCTTCTTGACTATGACGTTCTTCTATCGAAAGCGAGAGAGTTTTCTCAATCTCTAGTAACTTTTCAATCGCTTCACAAGCAGCTTGTCTTGCCCATACTTCATGCATCTTCTCCCTGCAAAATGAAATTAAAAACTCTATTATAAACTTTGATGTAAATACATTAGAAAATTGTCCTTAATAACCATGATAGAGTCCACCTATAATTAGCATCTCAACATACATCTACAACTCCTTAAATCGATTATTGAGGGACAATCTGAAAACAAATTAGGGTGTAGATTTGGCGAAAAGGAAGCAACGTGCATATTTAGAGCCACAGCTAGTAATTTCAAATCGCAATAACTTCTCAACCTCTAAATAATGTTAAGATGTCTGAAAAGACTCATACCATCATTGTTTTATTTTAAAATAGGGATAGATAGTTTGGATAGTACGTGGCTTAAGCATTGTAAAGTTGATTTTGAAAGTGAATACAATTTACTCTCAACCATGTAACCATCAGCTCCTCAATGTTTCTTGTAGATGTTGACACCAGCAAATATATTGAAAACATCCATCTACTATATATCTAGTTAAAAGCTATTGATTGATAGAGCTCAAAACAGGCACCATGAACTTTCCATGGAAAAAGTACAAGAAAAAGAAAAATTATAAATATTTGAGCACATACGTTTTAGGATCCACTTTCGCTGAGAGAAAGAGGGATTTCATAAGAGTTGTAAGAATCAAGGGATAGTCTGAGAAGTATCCTCCAAACTTCACAAATTCCACCAGAAATTGCACATCCAAAATAATCTATCAGAGGAAAATAATACTATCACTAAATAATGGAGAAATATCACCAAAATAGAAATTCATCAATTAAAGCACATACAGAAAACGTTATCATGCTCATGAGAAGGCTGAAAAAATATTCGTTCAATCACTTTTCTTGAACACACGAAGTATTTGCTACAAGAAATAATGTTGCCTAGTAATTTAAAGTTTATGCTAAATGAACAAAAGCTATATATATTCCTAGGGAAGTGAGAAATACAAGTCCCGCTGATAACTTTGTATATCATATTGTGATTTTATATGGATTTTGATGATTAAAATAAATATATTTTAAGCTGTTTTTAGAGAAAATAATTGTTTTTGCTGCAGCAATTAAGAATTCCGACTTTACAGCAATAAATTGTGATATTGATTGACCTCTTAGATTTTTCAAATTATTTGGGGTAGATTTGCAACAATTTATCTTATTTTTGTAGAAAAGAAAACACTAATGTGTATTAAAAAAATTAAGGAAGAATTTTTGAAAAGTTGACTAAGTTGGGCGTTTCATATCTAGAAACTTGGGATTCAATAAAGCGAGCAAAATTGGAGATCCCACAAAAAGGCAGGTGCTGGGATTTTTAGAAAGCTTCTAAATGGGAATCAAGCTGATTTGGAAAATTATAGTTATTTGGAAGCTGTGCAAATTAAGGAAAGTACCTATATCACGACCAAAAGCTTCAGATTAAATAGCCAAAGTCATCTGCAATAAGCAGGCAATTAACTTCAGCTTAATTAGGGTCTTCATTCAATTCAACATAGATTTCAATTTCTAGAGGAGAACAAGGGAAATGAGGACGTGAATGCTACAGCAAGCTGGACTTCAAGATTGACAACCAAGAATGATCAGTTTGTTGTATTATTTATTGTTTTCCTCTCTTGAACGTGTTCAACTCTTTTTCATTGGTTTTCATATTTTCCATTATAAACAAATTTTCTTAGGTAGACAGGATAAATTACCAAACTATTTGATTTATATTTATATGTTACAAATTCATATATTTTTTGTCAATTAGTTTATCCAATATTGTTTTTCATGATTATTATGGTAAAATAGTATTTGTCTGGATCATAAACTATTTCATACATGTTGAATGATAATTTGAATTTACAACTCTTGTTAAATAACATGGGGTGTTAGCTTTAGACATAAAGGGATATTTTTATGCAATCACTATAGAGTATAGAGTAGTTGTCAAGCGGGCGGGCTGGCTGGCTCGGACTATTTCCAATAATGCAATCATTATTTTTTTGTTACTTTACATGTAGATGTTTTAGTTGATTTTATAGGAAGCTTTTATAATTTGTTCACGTGGGTACAATATTCAATCTTAAATCACAGATTATTTATTATGATAATGTACATTTGCACTTGAACATATTTTCACAACACTAGTCAGAAATTGTCAAGTAAAACTATCTAATATTGGGTGACTGTATGACAGAGAATATCACGAGATAGTGCAATACTGTTTTTGAGAATAAACAATAGACACGAGTTTTATGGTTGAGATAACCAGGTAGATTTTATATAGAAATAAACTTCTAGCATTTGTAAATCCCATAAAAAACTTGAACAGGTAATTTATAATTTATAATATGCACAACTTTACCTGTTTGACATTGTTCGTCTGATGGAGAGTCAAGTTCTTTGCTGGAGGTTCCCATCTATCTTTATTTTCTGTAAGCCAAACAAATATATTTTCGATCAACTCCCTCAAAAGCTCTATCAACCAATCCACCTCAAAAATATGACCTTCAGCAAGTTGTTCTAATTTTCTCAACTCCAAAAATAATACCTGACAATACCAAATCTAGAATCAAAATCATATAAATTTTTATAATTAACTACAGCAATAAACTGTTCTTGAATGTAGTTAAATCATAATTAAACGCTTCCTTTATCAACTTTTCAATGTAAGAGATAGTATTGCCAACAAGTCTTATGATAAAAGCAAACCAATCATGTTTATTTCTCGAAAAAGTTTAGCATACCTGAAAGGAAACAGAAGGCATGATATCTAACAGAGTAGGACTGCCTTGGAAATCAGCACGAATTTCTGGGATAAGCCTCAAGCGGCCTTTGAAAGACATAGTTTTATATATGAATTGCTGACAGAAAAGAGCTCTAAGTTGATCACAATCCTCTTGAGCACGATTCAAATAGCTATCAAGTTCTTTTACACGATGACCAATAAAATCATTTTCGAATGGCTCTGAATTTGCATCCCATTTTCCAAAGACCCTCTTAGTCATAAGAAAGAAGACTCTTTCTATTGTTGATAGATTAGCTAGAATGGAAACCTGCTGTTGTAACGTCTCTGCCACATTGATGCTTACGTCACCTCCATCATCAACCGATGTGTTACAGGTGATTGCCATTTTAAGTGTGACTCTATATTCATCAAAGAGTTTAGTGAGCTGATAAAGAATCAAACCTTCCATATGAAGCGCTATTAAAGAAGAATCTTCTTCGATGAAGGCCTAGAACAAAGCAAGTAAGTTCGTAAAACTGTAAAAAAACTCAATCATAAAGCTTATATTTCACTGTGCACTTAATTAAAAAAAATGTAGAAGATAGTCATCTTTATTTCTTTTACAAGTGTTGAAACTTTTCAATCAGAGTGCACAACTGTATTTCGCAGATTTGAGTGCTCTTGTATTGCATTGGAACAACCTCCCTGAGACAAGGGACTCAATACATCTATGGGTGTCCCAAAAAAATTGTGTTATGGAAACCATAAGGTGAATATCCTTACTGTAAACTGATATGACAAAACAGCAATCTAATGTGTACTCTCTAAAACAAAAACTGCAGCCCAATGGGCCAAATAATATTTGATGTTAGTTGACTGAGTCAGAAAGTACTACTTGTCATTAACAGAAAAAATTAGAAAATCCTACTTGCAGAAGTAACACGCTGCATTGCCTAGCGATAAATTCCCATCCACGTTCTAGTTCCAACAATCTTAAGTCAAACAAATCTTTAGCAAGAGAGAGAGAAAAAAAAAGGAAAGCAACTGAACCTGCAACTGCGATAGAAATTGTTGACCACTGGTAGTGAGAAGAAAAAACTCAGGTTGTTTGCCAGCAGAGGACCCACCATTTAGAATTCCAGATAATAGATATCTACCTAAAACCCAATTTTCAGATGCAGCAAACGTATTCATAACTTTCCTTATACAGTCCGCCTGTAACATTAGCACCTCTTCCATACAGGGGCTAATAAGCTTGATCAAATATGACTGAAAGTATAACCGCTGAGCTTCTAGCAAAGAGCAAAATGTCTTTACAAGGAATATGGCGTTTACGGCCATGGAAAATTCACCACTTATTTCTGAGACTGATTTGACATATTGTCCTAAATAACCAATGAATACTTGAATCTCTTCATATGCCCACTGGAATAAGTCCGAACTATATGGGGAAGTTTCTCCATGCAACATCCAAAAGCATTTTGCTGATTGAGCTATCATTGAGAAAATATACCTTGCAGAAAGTCTAATATGTTCCTCACCAAAGAGGTGCATGGAAGACTGCAAATTTTTTATTTTCGTCGCAATACGTGAATGATAATATCTGAACAATAGTTTAGTAGCAAGCTGACAGTCACCTAGCCTGTAGAGGCCCACTTACATCTTTTGAATTTCTGATGCAGCTATTTTCGGATTGTCTGCCATTAGTCCAATATTCATTTCAAGTCTAACCTTTGCCTCAGAAATAACAGATTTCAATGGCAATAAAAGTTCCAATGGATAATATTCTTCCAGCTGCAACCTTTGAAAAGTTTCATCCTCCCTTTCTATAGCTTCTAGTGCTTCATCAAATCTTTTTTCACAGATGAAAATGTCCAATGTTTCTGAAACATTGTTAATGTACGCCTCCAGATCTTGCGAGGTAGATATTTCCTCGCATTCCAAATTATCTTCACATGAATCTTCCACCTCTTCACACAAAATTTTAAAAGGTATACCATTCAACATGTTCGTCATGAGACTTTTCTGGGTTGAAACATGACTTTTGAGTTTCATCAGCTCCCTTTTTATGGTTTCAGCTTCTCCAAATATTCTGCGTGATCAAACACAAGTAGAATCAATCTATCCAGGCGTTATTGCGTAACTAGAAAGACCTTTTACATAGAATTTTTTCGCATTAAATAAACATAGATGGCATGTGAAAAGAAATTCAAATAGAATAGCTTGCCCCGTTAATTAGATTTCTAAAGACTGAGTAGATAAAGTTGTCATCAGAACGATACCTGATGAAGGCAGAATAATTGGAAATTGTGTTTTGATGAAAATCCTCGTCAGCTGCCATCTTCAGCTCAATAAGTTCGGAACAAAGATGTTTAATACCCTAGATTCATAATCCGTCGAACATACACAAAATTAGATCATATGGACTTGAATTAGTTGACATAAAAAATAACAAAAAACAACTCAACGAAGAAACTAGACAGCACTAAAACAAAAAAATCTTCATTGATTTCGATTTCCAATCCCTACTTTTGAAAGAAAAAAAACGAAACTGGACAAAAGTAGGCAAAACGTTTTTTGCGGGAAGGAATTTCACCTTTCCAGTCATGGACTGGAGCTCGGACTCATCTTCCAAATCATACGATTGATTAGAGCTTTCAGAATTGAAATCGACATTCGCTGAATCCCCCATCTCGTGAAGATCACGGAAGAGGAGTAATGTGGAGAATGTTGAAGCAGATTCGATTCAAAATCAGCGTCCCTCTCAACCGCACAGCGCCTTGGAGAGCGGAATTTACTAGCAATCCACGGATAAGGTGAAAAAGAGTTTCGAATTCTTCTGCTGTCTGCTTGCTCATCCATCGCGTAGCTTTGATTTCTTCGTTTTCGCAGCTTGAAAATGAACGAAGCATTGTTTTCAGTTTCCCGTTTCTTGTTTGGCGCCATCTACATTCTACCGTTTGCAGCTCCTACTGTGTCGTTTACACAAGACTTTGTTAATATCAAAAATCTAAATTATAAATAATTAAAATAATACAAACAATATTACACGACACTTAACTGTCATGTGTTCTTCTATTCATAAAATATATTATTTTAAATATTTATATTATATAGTAATAATTCTATAAATATATAAAAGACATATAAATATCATGTATAATGTAAAATTAGAGTATAAATATAATATTATCCAAATAATATATTATTAACACCCATAAAAATGAATAAAACATAGCTGTTGAAGTGTTAAGAAACTACAAAAAAAAAATTGGAAGGTAAAATACGAATAAATTAAATTTAAGAAAATGATAGGGGCTAGGGTATCTCATTGAGTGATAATTTCATCGAAAGATACAGAAAAGTATGTTTAAATAATCTTACAAAAGTAAATAATAAAAGACCAATGTGCTATAAGTGTGTATAGTCTTAACTTCTTCCCTCAAACTCGACGATGCCGCAACAAAAAGCGTCAAGAGTTTAATAACAATAAATTAAAATCGTGAATAGGGATGTGATTTTGTAAATTAAATTAGTAAAAAAAAACGTGATAGCATTGGTCTGATAATGATGTCGAACGACATGACAGACAATCTCGACATTTTTTGTTCGCTCATTAAAAATTAAATTATGAGCAATCTTGTAACACCAGAAAAATTTCGATAACGTTTATAGCTTTATCTTAGACTATAGCAAGTTGTATTAGTATATGAAGTTGTAAGAGAAAGGGAGGAGAATTGTATGAAATTAGAAGTAAAATAAAGAAATGGTTGAAAAGTCAAAAATGCATGAACCAATAGGAATTTAATGAAATAAAATGTTGGAAAATTGAATGAAAGAAGTGATTAAGGAAGCAATCACGTTGGAAGAAAAAAAAAAGGAAAAGAGTGGGTTTAAATTGCAATTTGAGAAAAAATGGTGGAAAGAAACAAAAAAAGTAAGAAATGATGATTTTTATAAAAAGGTTAATTAAGTGTTAAAAATGTTAAAAATCTTATTCTTCCTCCTTTCTTCTTCGTGAAAGACCAGCGGCCATTAGTGGCTTCCTCCCTCTCTTTTCTTCAATTTCTCAAGGTAATTTAATGTAAAAATAAGTGGGTTTTGGTTTTTATATGTTTAAGTGTTGATTATTGGTGTTTTAAGGATATTTAGAGTGAGTTTAGTGAGGGTTTGGAAACCCTAGAATGTGAGGTCCGAATTTTTGATTCATTGGCTGTATTTTCTTCTTATTTGGATCATTTAATTGTTGGATGGATTAGTTTAGGTGGTTTGAGTGGTTAGATTGAAGATTGGAAGAGTGTTACACAAAAACCGGTTGTGAACACTAGGGTGGCCGATTCTGTTTTGGAAATTTCGGGTTGGCCAAGTGAGTTGTTTGGATAAATTAAGTGTTTCAATGAATAGTAGACGTGTAGAGGTTCGCGGATAGAGGTGGCGCGTCGAAATTCGTTGAAAAATGAGAGAGTTATGACCGTTTGAAGTTTAACGGTCAAATTTAGGTAAAAATCGGGTTTTGTGTTTTGTGAGTGAAATGTGTTTTAAGTGTTGTTAAGTTTTAGTTAGGAAATTCCTTAGATTTTCTTGGTAACTTATTAAACTAAGTTTTGTTATTTTAGGTCCTCGATCTAGTGAAGTGGTTGGGCGAATTGAGAAATTGGAAGCCAAGCAACCAGGTAAGTAGTAGTAGCTATCCTTTCGCCTTCGGGCCTACACCATAGAACGGTAGGGTAATGGTATTTATTTCGTGTTGTGTTACATATTGCTGGCATGCATCATGGTTTTCAGTTACGAGTTTCTTGCATGGTTGGGTTGTGAGTGTGAAATGTAATCAGATAAGTAAATTGTAAAATGCATCTTGAGTAGTGTGCCTTGTCTGGATTACGTGCTGAAGTATAGCATCCCGGAGGGAACTCTACGAGAGGTGACCGGCTAAAATACGCAATCTGGATTAGTGTGCCTTGTCGGGATTACGTGCTGGAGTGTAGCACCCCGAGGGGATCTCTATGATGGATGATTGGCTAAAATACGTAAAGTTCGAGAGTATGAATTCCTAGACGGTTATAGGATTCTACGATCGACGAGGGAGATCATGTATGGCCATCCTAGACGGTTATGGGATGAGAGCTGTCTGGTCTTGCTCTGGTGGTTCTGAGTGTGGCCGTCCTAGACGGTTATAGGATGTGTGTCTACTCAAATCACACGGCTTATGAAACGATTAAAACAACGAACAGTAAATAAACACAACTGAGTGGTAGAAACTGCAGGTGTTAGGTTGATTGCATTGTGTTGTCGCATTTGTTATTCCCTACTTGCTAAGCATTAGACTTACGTTTTGTGTTCTATGGTGTAGGTGACGAGTTCTTTACAGGTGAGGTAGATAAGACAGCCGAGGACTAGGCCGCAGTCGGAGGAGTACGAGGTGCGCCGGTGCAGGCTATTGTCGGGGCGTCTTGGCCACTGTCTTCCTCGGGTAGTGTGGGAGGTTAATGTTTTGTTGTAGATGGTTTTTATAAGTGTTTTGTAAATACTTTGTTTGAGAAAAGTTAGAAAAACTGGAAGATTTTGATACGTTGTATTTGTCACTGTTTTCGTAAATATTTTGAAAGGTTGTGAGTCTGTTGTGTTGATGGATAAAAGTCGTACGTATTTGTGGTTTGAAATTATATGTTTTTTGTTTTGATTTTAGGTTTAGGTTTTTAAAGTTTTAGGCGTTATGCCGTCCGTTTTGATTTTTAAAGTAATTAACGTCGGGTTTACTTTCTCTATTTTTTTATTAACCGTTTTAAGTCGGTTTTTCAATATTTTCACGGGACACTGAGTTTAGGGTGTCGGGATTGTGTGGTAAAAATTTTAGAAGTTTTGGAAGTATTTGGCTCGGGGAAAAATGGAGGAAAAGAGGTGAGGGTCGTGGATGGCGCGCTGGGGCGCGCAGGGCACCGCAGCGGCGAACAATCGCGCGCCCAGTGGCGATCGTTCGCTGGTTGACGCCTCTCGGGTACTGTAGCACCCGAGAGGGTGGCGATCGATCGCCACTTGAAAAAAAAAAAATTAATTAATTTTTTTTAAAAATTTTCCTAATTCCAAATTATTTTACCCCAACATTTTGCAAGGCATTTTAAACGTATTTTGGGATGGTTTACAATATTTTTCGAGGGTTCAAAAAACCCGAAATCGAGTAGATAATTTTACGAAAATTATTTTAAACGCCTTTTTAGACGTAGGATTTGTTAGCAAAGTAGCGCACTGAGCCTGGGCGGGTTCGGGGGCGTTACAAGTTGGTATCAGAGCAAAAGTGGTCGAGTCGTTCAAAGGATTACCCGACAAAGCCGGCCGTTGTGCAACGTGCTTCACCGACTGTAAATATTTTTTTACCCCTAGTTAGTTCTTTTTCTAAGATTAGATTTTCTGACCTTTTTCAGGAATAGAATTAACAATGCCAAGAAATCCCGGACAACTAGGACAACATAAAAATGAGCTTGAAAAGTTAGTCAAGCTTCTTGCAGAGTTGATCTGTATGCAAACCGAAATGTGGAGTATTATAGTAAATCAGAGGTTAATTATATCTGAACGACTAGAAGCATCATACTTAGAGGTGACTTCAAAGACAATAGAAGTCTTATTGGCCAAATGGGAGTGGGTTAAGTCAAACCCTAGGGGAAACTTAAATAAAACTACATCTCAGATAAACAGGGGAGAATCTTCTTCACAGCTTCAAGGAATAAAAAGGCCGGGAGAAAATTTAAATGATCCAAGGGATGAAAAGAAGCCATGGGGAAGATATTTGTCATGTTCTAAGTGTTTAAAAGCCCATCCTGAAGGGTGTGGGCAGTATGTAGGCAAATGTTACAACTGTTTTGAGGATGGCCATTTTGTTCGAGATTGCACCAAACCAAGAGTTATTCGGTGTTTCAAGTGTAATGAACTAGGACACATGGTTAAGGACTGTCTCGCTATGAAGAATATTGAGTTGGAGAGGAAGGATCAACCAGCAGTGACCTCAGGTATAGTAGTTTCGTCATTCAATGCATGCTTTCATAGGCAGGAGTGAGTGTGTAGTATATTTATTGTCTAGTGTGATAAAGGTGAGAATACGATGGATTAAAGGTAAGGCGAGATAAACTTTAGCATGAGAGAGTTATGCGTAAAACTAGATAATCTAGGATTTTGTTATCCTTGGAGAGATATATCCCATGGGAGATAAGATTAGAATAGATAGAAAGTTGACTTTAGTTAGCAACCCAAAATAAATAGTAGTGACTTTTCCGGGAGATCTCTTAGACTGTTGAGATACCCTTCATGCATTTACGTGGACAAATGGAGATAGTAAAAGGTAAGATCTGTAGATGCACGTAGAATGGGAATAGATAATGCCTTGATTAGGTAGTCATCGAGAGTTGACAATCCTCGAAAAACCCGAAATTGAGTCGATAATTTTACGAAAATTATTTTAAACGCCGTTTTAAACGTAGGATTTGTTAGCAAAGTAGCGCACCGAGCCTGGGCGGGTTCGGAGGCGTTACAAATCTGAATAGCATCGTTGTTCTCACTATATAGAAAGTAGGTTGGTAGAAAAGAACAACCATAGCAGTAACTAAAATTAACGTAACCAAATTATCTCACAAGTAACAGAAGTCATAGCATGATACTATGTTTCTATAGAACATCTAGAAGTACTATCTTTTTTTATTGGCTCTTCCAAGAAATGAAGGAATAGCCCAGAAAAATATAAAATTTAGTGGAAGAGTTACGATCTGCATGATCACTACCTTCATCGGCACGAGAATAGGCATGTATCTCTAAAGATGAAAAAGATGGAAAAAGTAGACTCTGAAACTAGGTACCTCAAAAAATATCTTAAAATAAGAAGGATCATAACGTAATCTGTCACGACCCAAACCCAAAAGGGTCACAACTAACGTGTTCATGATCGTAAATCCTATTCTGGACACACCATTTTTTTTTTAAACTGACTGTACTATAAATTAAGTCTTTTAAAACAAATAAAAATCGTGCTCAAAACTCATTTGAAACTCTTTAAAAATAAACCTAACTCGTTAGAAGAAAGCAGAGAAGAAATAGAAACTGAATGGTCTAAGTCTTAAAAGCCGAAACAATTCACTAGGGGCCGATCAACATCGACCGAATTCATCTGCCAAACACATCAACCGATTTCATCGTCCAAACCACGTCGTCCAGACCACGTTGTCCAGACTTATTCGTTCTGACTACATCGTCCAGACTATGTCATCCAAACTACGTCACCCAGACCACGTGACTTTATCGTCCACAGTCCACGTGACTTCATCGTTCACGGGTTACATAGACTCATCGTCCATAGACTAACGTCCATAGACTTACTTAAATTTATCGTCCACAGACCACGTGACTTTATCGTCCACAGTCCACGTGACTTCATCGTTCTCAGCTTTGGACTACAACTTTGGACGATAACTTTGGACGACAAACTCTATCGTTCATGATATCATCGTCCATAGACATTATCGCCCAGAGAATGGACAAATATCTTCGCCCACAGAATGGACGACTGTTTTCGCTTACAAATCAGAACACATAGACAACCGATCAATTGCCCTCCCTGGCGAACGTTCGGCTAGCTCTCTAGAACTAACTCTATAAATAATCTCACATCTCATTTCAAATGAAAACCATTTTACTTGTAAAAACATAATGTACGTAGCGGAAGACTTAAAGAAAACAGACGAAAAACCTTTAATCCTAGAATCCTTTATAGCTCATGAACATCAAGATTCTTTTCTACTTATATTTCCATTTCATTGTCTTATACCATGATAGACTAAGAGCACCTCGGGTCAAATCGCTTCCCAGCCACAAATTTCCTCCACGAGTACCATCCATCAACCAGGCTTAGGCATTCTCATCTAGTTCGTCACCTGCTGATTCGTCACCTACATCATAAGGTTTAAATTATAAGCCTAATGTTTAGTAAGGAGTGTAACATATACATAAATGCTCATGAATGCATACTTAATAAAATCATGTTCACATTCTTTATTCAGATCATGGGAGTCATGTTCATGTTCGTGTTCTTGATCATATCATGGGAATCATGTTCTTATTCATCGTTCACATAACATGGATTAAGGAGGGGATCGTGCTGGAGGGTAGGCAGAGTGCGTATACATGGTTCTCACGGACAGTAATCTTGGTCCATTGCATAGACAGTGACATGGCCAGACCACTCCAACCCTCACTTAATCATTACATACATTTCATAATCTTAGTCTCTTCTTTTCAATTCTTTACATAAATCATATATGTAAAACATTTTCGTGTATCAGTGGGGGAAACATGATGCATGTACATGAATGAGTAAGAGAACATTACACTACAGGAAGCAAACCATCATCGTATAACATGTTATGAAACTATACTTATCACAGCATAACATTCAACGGATCACAGACATCAAACAAATCACCAAAACCACAATCCTAGTATCCTTGTGATGTAGGGCCCTAATGGCCGGGTCTCTAACACACTCACTTACCTGAACTTCTTAGCAATGTCGTGCCTTCACTTGAATTCTTCTCCACCTAAGACATTTTATATTCCAATGTTAAATATATCCTGAATAATCTAGACTCAAAGCTGGTAAAATCCTAACTAAAGAAATTATCCTAGAATCTAGTTTAAACCTCTAAGTCGTTTAGTCGAGCACCTTGTGTGCGTAGCTTAATCTTCACTAGCATTGATGACATTAGTGTGCTAAAACTACCATATTCATACTAATATCAAAATCTCATAATCTAACAATCGATAATATTTAGAATTCTATCATCAATGTCATCGATAAGAAAACTCAAAGACACTGTCATTATCCTAATATCGTCCGATTCTCAATATTCAAACATCAACCAAAATCATTCCTAAATCGAAGACCAAATAAATGAACCATCTAAACTTTACCTAGAGCTTAGATTTCAAAGGAATGAAGGAATAATCAATGTTGATGGAGGAAGAATCGCTGTGGGAAGTTTTCTTGCAGGAGGAGTCGGCTGAAAGTGGGAGCTCTCGCGGAGGAGGAGGTTTTTGTGAGGTTTTAGACTTTCATTTTTCTATTTATATCGATTCAAATCAACTTTAATTACAATATTGTCACTAAACCTACTTTTCTCTCAAAACAAGTAATACTCGTCAATAAATCTTCGTTAATTTCTTATCCCACAAACCACCCCAAAAGTAATCTTCGAAATAAATACCTGACCGAAGTGTTGGTTGTTACATAATGAATTGTAGTAGGTGAAATAACAAACTGACTAACAATATTATTAATGTGTGCAATATCTAAGCGAGTGATGGTAAGATAAATCAAGCTCCCAAACAACAATGTGATATAAGCTAAGATCATATAAAAGATTTCTATTTGAGTGAGAATATCGAGCGTTAAGCTTAAGAGGTGTATCAAGAGCTTGTTATACGTAAGATGAGCATATTCAAATATGTCACTAATATATTTATTTTGAGAAAGAAGAATATCATTTGGTTTGGTGAAGAAACAACTTGGTGTCCAAAAAAGCAAAGAATGATGCCTATATCCTTCATCTTAGAGCACTTAGTCAACTCAAATTTCAATGTTGCAATATCATCTATGTCATCATCAGTAATTGTAATACCATCACATAAACATTTGACAAACAAAATCGAATCAAAACTATTAATATAAAAATCAAATGAAATAATAATAGCAGAGAACTTTTCAAAACATGCACGAAGTGCCTGTTTTAAATCATAAACAACTTTTCTGAGCTTGTCCACGCTAGGTTATGCCAAGATTTTCATGATTTCTTATTAATGACAATTACTCTGTTATTATTTTATTTTCTAAATTTATTTAAACGTACTTTTCATCGGCGATTGCTATGATACCATGTAAAATACGATAAGCTAATTTGAATAAAATAACGATGGGCTGTGATTTCTCATTGATCACTTGATTGGAGGATAAGATGAAAAATATGTTTAAATAGATTTACAAAAGTAAATAGTAAAAGACTAATTTGTCTCTAATGAGAAACGTTAAAAATGTTGTATAATTTAACACAAATGACTCGAAACTAAAAAAAATTGCATTGTTCTGACATTCTCTAAAGAGACATGGGCATAGAAAGTTATGTTAGCTCCTAGCGGAGCTATGAAAAGTGCATTTTTAGACTAAGTTCATTTTTATGGTTAGAATGATCCATTTATGGAGATGAGTTAAAGGTTCTTGCCTTATATGAACCATATCAATAAAGAGTTCATATATACGACCTCTCTCTCTCTCTCTCTCAAATTTCAAATTTGAACTAGCTTATTTAGCTGGATTAGACGCAATAATAATTTTATTATAGTATATTAATACTATGAAAATTGAAATGAGAGATTCAAAACTTACAAATTAATATATAGTAATACTATAATGTAATTGTCAATGTCCAGATCGAATTTAATAATAGTTAAGTGTATATGATGATACAAGGTAAAAACTTTGTAAAATTTATATACAGTAGCAACTTGTAAGTTTAACTCACAGATGAGTTATACTTAAGAGTTTAATTTTTTTTTTTTTTTAATTTTGTTTTAAAATTCTTAGTCGAATAAGTTGAGTCAAACTGGACTCATTAACTCGGTGACCCAAACTTTTTGAGTCGCTCCTCTCGTATGAACTTTATATATTCATAAATTTGGAGAATCCTCTCTCTCAAATTTCAAATTTGAACTAGCTTATTTAGCTGGATTAGACTCAATAATAATTTTATTATAGTATATTAATACTATGAAAATTGAAATGAGAGATTCAAAACTTACAAATTAATATATAGTAATACTATAATGTAATTGTCAATGTCCAGATCGAATTTAATAATAGTTAAGTGTATATGATGATACAAGGTAAAAACTTTGTAAAATTTATATACAGTAGCAACTTGTAAGTTTAACTCACAGATGAGTTATACTTAAGAGTTTAATTTTTTTTTTTTTTTTTAATTTTGTTTTAAAATTCTTAGTCGAATAAGTTGAGTCAAACTTGACTCATTAACTCGGTGACCCAAACTTTTTGAGTCGCTCCTCTCGTATGAACTTTATATATTCATAAATTTGGAGAATTTTAGATTTGAGTACAGATGTAATCAAGGACATTGAGGTATTTTTCTTAGAAGATAGTAATACTTTTCATTATTTGGAAGTGAGTCATATTTTTCATGAAACATGATGATAGTTATGGAAATTTTCCAAGACAGGTGGGTGAAGACAAAAAGGTGACGAGGGAGGAAATATCGCTTCAGCACGGAAAACAACAAAAAGCGAGCAATTCCAACGCCCACAACCTAAACTCGCACTTCATAACCACTGCAACAACTACAGCAAGCAGAGGAGGAAGAAGAAGACGAAGAAGAAGAAGAAGCAAATGCGCGCTCTTCATTTTTGTCAGTTGCTGCTGCTTCTGCTAGGAGGATTCTCCATTCGTGGTTTGGATGGGGGAGACTTTGGTGGAGACTACTCCAAGCTCTCCGGAATCATTATCCCTGGCTTCGCTTCCACGCAGCTCCGAGCTTGGTCCATTCTCGACTGCCCTTACTCGCCTCTGGATTTCAATCCTCTCGACCTGGTCTGGCTGGACACCACCAAAGTAATCTCTCCCTCCCTCTCGCTCACTCTTTCGCTGCTGTTTGAGTGCGTACTTTTTCTTTTTATTGGGAGTTACATCTGCATGGGCGTAATTGACATTGTTCTCGATGCGCGATTTGGCGGATACTGATGGACGGTCTGATTGCCTGATTAGTTGTTCCTGGTTTGGCAGTCAAAGTTGGAGTTTCATTCACACTTTGTCGTAATTTTTCTATGCTGTGATTTCATCTTCTCTGATGGTCGTCTTTTGCTAGAAATTGAAATTAGAAATTGCTGGAATATCGAAAGCCACTCCAGTCATTTTGATACGTCAATTGTGCGAGTGGTCAATAGAAATGGCCATTATAGATAGAGCTCGGTGAGAGGAAGATGATAGGAGTAGATATGTAGTACTCCTATTGTTGCATTTTTGTTTTTTTATTTGAGATTGATGATGCCTGATTTTCTTTTAATTAGATCTTTGAGAGTATATAAACTAAGCAATGCTAAATGGCAAGTATAGTGAAATAGGATGATAACTAATCAGAGCTTGTTTGGGTCTACTTCAGCTTCTTTCTGCTATGAATTGCTGGCTCAAGTGTATGTTGCTAGAACGTTACAATCAAACAGATCATCCTGAATGCAAATCACGACCTGATAATGGTCTTTCTGCTATTACAGAACTTGATCCAGGTTATATAACAGGTATACATATTATGTTCTCTAAAATTTTTTACCTAGAATTTTTTGCTAGTTTTTTAGAAGCCCATGCGCTATATCTTGGCAATATATTGAGTGGATGCTTCATAAAGAATTCTTGCTTATTTACACACAGGTCCTCTTTCTTCAGTATGGAAAGAATGGATAAAGTGGTGTATTGAATTTGGTATTGAGGCCAATGCAATCATTGCTGTTCCTTATGATTGGAGACTGTCTCCATCAATGCTTGAGGAGCGAGACCTTTACTTTCATAGGCTGAAGTTTGTATTTTACCCTTTGCATCTGAATTGGATGCTATATTTGCATCTTGCAGCTGAATTTTTAACTTCTCCTTTTCCTCCCATCTCTTTACAGAATGACGTTTGAAACTGCACTTAAGTTACGTGGTGGTCCTTCAATAGTGTTTGCCCATTCATTGGGTAATCATGTCTTCCGTTACTTTTTGGAGTGGCTGAAGCTAGAAATTGCTCCAAAACATTATCTTCGATGGCTGGATGAGCATATTCATGCCTACTTTTCTGTTGGTATGATTTATATGCCTGAATATCAATTTGCTTTTGAGTTTGTTGCTCATATGATCATAGGAATGATAGTTAAATGGCTTCTTCTTGGTTTGTTGACTCCAGCGAGTCCACTTCTTGGTGCAATTGAGGCGGTGAAAGGGACACTTTCCGGATTTACATTTGGACTGCCTGTTTCTGAGGTTACCTTTCAAACATGTACTCTGAACTCTCTAAATCCATCCTCTTCTCTTATTTCTTTCTCTCTCTGGAGCTTTTTCTTTTTATGCATCCAAATTCTCACACATTTTTGCCAACTACTTGGCTTTATATTTTTTAGACCTATGTGCTGGCATTGCCACCATTCATCTATCTATGAGCCAATTTAGATCAGCCTTTATATGGATTTAAATGTAGAACCAACCACATGCACCAACGAATTTTTCCCAACAACCATGTTAAAAATTTGGTAACTGCGATGAGTTAACTTTTTTTTTTTTACTATTTGAATTAGATTTATTTGTGTTGAATTAATCCTGTTATTCACGTAAATATAAATATTGGAAAATAGCTCTTCCGATGTTCATTTCTTTCTCTTGATTATTTGTTTAATTGGTGATGTCTCAGGGGACAGCCCGCCTGATGTTCAATTCTTTTGCTTCTTCACTTTGGATGATGCCATTTTCCAAGTACTGTAGGGCAGATAATGTGTACTGGAAGCATTTTTCCATGGAAAACAGGCAGTTCCATCATTCCTATCACTGTGAAGATCAAGAATTCAACTCTAACTTCTCTGGGTGGCCAACGAATATAATCAACATAGAAATTCCTTCTATTCGTGGTAAATCTTTGCCTAATATTTTAATCTTTGCTTAATATGTTAAGGTGTCTACTCTATGCTGTTCACTTGCTCACATATTGCCTCCACGGTTTTAATCAAAAGGATTGGATGAATATCCATCAATTCCAGAGATAACTGAAGCCAACATTTCAAGTATGGAATGTGGACTTCCTGCTCAGTTATCTTTCTCTGCTCGTGAAATCTCTGATGGTACATTTTTCAAAGCAATAGAGGATTACGATCCGGATAGCAAGAGGGTATTGTATCACTTAAACAAGTAGGTATATGATAACAATTCACAGTTTTTAATTTTATGTTTGCCTTGTTCATTGCCAAAATATTAAGTTCCCTGTTCGGGCTTGAACTCTCTTCTTTCTATCCTTGAAACTGTATTAGATTGACACACTGTCATCTTTGGGTACATCATCCCAAACTTCATGTGGTTTTCAAACGTTGCTTGAAGCGATTGAGTATTCTGTTGACTAGTTCATGTATATCTTTACCCATTCCTTTTTTTCTTCATTAGTATGCTAGGTCATCATTTGAGTGTACTTAAAAATTTATTTGTCCTGCTCTGTGTGCTCAATCAGTAGTGACACAGAAGTGTCAGCCTTGTTCTGCTGTTCTTGTTTTTTTAATATTATTAGATATTTTCTTGGGAACAATAATTAATTGTGTAGACAGCTTCGGAGTGGCATTTTACGGGAATCAGATTGAGAGTAGTCGTATATTGTTGCAAGTCATTCAGATAACATCATTTCTCATACTTGGAGAGAATGCAATGTGAAAGTAAAATCAATTGAACTTATTTCTGCAACGTTTCCTTAACTCCAGTATCTAACTTAGCTTTTCCCTGTTTCTTTTGTATCTTTGGTTCCAGGTCATATCATAGTGATCCAGTTGTGAATCCATTAACTCCTTGGGATCGACCTCCTATTAAAAACATTTTCTGTATATATGGATTAGATCTTAAGACCGAGGTATAGTTTCTTTCTCCTAAAGATGTTTGAACATTAGCTATATTAAGCATTTTGTCAATATTATTGATCTCTTATTGGTTATGTTAAATGATGTATTTTTCCACGTGTTGGATATATGTTGTTGTGGAACTTCATGTACATTTTCTATTTTGACCATTTCAGGGCATACAAAGTGATTTTATGGAGTCTGCGTTCTTGTTTCATAAAATCTTTTGTCACGAGTAAAAATTTTGACATTATTTTTTGATGCATATAAAGAGGCAAGCCATAGGTTTAATGTTTAGTAAAATGTTTGTACAAGTTTCGTGTCAGCCATCTTTTACAAGGTAAGTTGGTTTTGGTATGAACTGCAAACGATTTATATACCAATCCAGTCTCTTCTTAAATGTTGAACTTAATTGTCTGTGTATTTCTAGATTGTCAGCTCGGGGTGGCAGACTTCTTTTCCCTTTGTAGTAGTTCATCTTCCACGGTTAAAAAAAGTTTTGCTGAGAACTTTTCTATCAGTTTTGGTAATTATTTCTGGACAGCTTACTGGGATTTTCCCCCGTCCAACCTAAGATATTTCTTTCTCATGCCTAGGGTTCTGTTGCTGCCTGTTCTACATTTGGCTTGTAACAATGTTGTGGTGACTGACGATTTTGGTATCTTGGCAATGGAAAAACAGGTTGGTTACTATTTTGCACCAAGTGGAAAGCCTTACCCTGACAATTGGATTATCACGGATGTTGCATATGAGATGGAAGGGTCTCTTTTCTCGAGGTTAGTGTTGTGACTACTGTTCATAATGGACTGGTACTTCTGTTTTCAAGTATTGAAGTGCACATCGACCTTGTATATATGATAGACTGACTAGTTTTAGGAATTTGTGGATCTAATTGTGACTCATCTTTGTCAAGTCTGGAGATTAAACTGTCTTGGTGACAATTGTCATCAGTATGACGGGGTGTACATATTACCATTTACCATTTTCTGCAATATTACCATTATTTTCTCTGCAACTTTGACCTTCGTTTTCCTCATTTTATCTCTATACTGGCATTATCCTGCGCATACTGCTCTTTTTAGCTCTCTATGCGGCCTATTAAACGTAAAACTATTCATGTAGGTCAGGGAATCTGGTCGAAGGGAATCCAGGGCCTGCTAGTGGCGATGAGACGGTAAGCTCCAATCTGTCTTGAACAACATATCAGTATCTTCCTGCTTTGCTGTGTATTTTCATAACATGTTCATTTTTCAATTGGATATACGTAGCTGAATCCTAGCATTTTTTTATCACCATATTGTTTTTATTGTATTTTTGGAAGAATTACTTGTATCCCCTTGTACATTATTTTCCTTTATAATAAACTTAAGTGTCTTATAATTATTGTTTTTTGCTTTATTATCGTTGTTTGCAGTCTCACAAGATAATTATGTTGTCCACAATATTTTTCTATACAGGTACCATACCATTCGCTATCCTGGTGCAAGAACTGGCTTGGTCCAAAGGTGAATATAACAAGGGCTCCGCAGGTACTCCTACTCATGCTTACTTTCTTATATAAAAGAAAAAATTATTGAGAAAAGAATACAGAGTGATAGGAAGATTGTCTTCCAAGTAAAGTCCTTTGGGTTATACTTAATGCATAACAATATTCCTCCAATTAAAAAGAGCTAAACAAAACAAATTACTCGGAAAATGCTAAAAACTATAAGCCCGTTTGATTATAAATATATTGATATTATTCAGTTTTTTTTTTTTTGGTATTAGAAATAAAAGGTTACAAGAAATCGGGGAAAGATAACTTCACTTGACAAGAAACATCTAGTGAAAAATAATTTCTTTCAAGTTGGAAAGAATCATATGAAAAGGGTAATTTCTAAAATACATAGGTTAACTATAAGCCCGTTTGATTATAAATATATTGATATTATTCAGTTTTTTTTTTTTTTTGGTATTAGAAATAAAAGGTTACAAGAAATTGGGGAAAGATAACTTCACTTGACAAGAAACATCTAGTGAAAAATAATTTCTTTCAAGTTGGAAAGAATCATATGAAAAGGGTAATTTCTAAAATACATAGGGTTATTAGATCATTAATAATAAAAAAGTTAATCATATCCTGTAAGTTGCTATTCAGAGTTATCCATAAAAATAATCACAGTTCTATGAAGTCAAGTAGCTCAAAAAATGATTATTGTCAGTGTCCAAATTAGTTTCATGTTCTTCTTGTATCTTTCCTTCATAATAAAAACATAATTGATGAAACTTTCAATATTAGTGTAAACTCCCAGCGTCTGGTCAAAATAGGAGAAAAACGTATCTCAAACTTCTAACAAACTCACGTTGAATCATAATGTGGTTGCTATTTTCATCCTGGGCTTTACAGAAAGAACAACAATGAAGAGATAAAGTTCTAGAAGAATTCATTGTTTAGATTTGGTCATGAATATATAATTTTCCTTCAACTAAAATCAAAAACTTGGATTTTAGATGGAATTCTTTTTTCCATATAAAGTTGTAAATAGACAAATTCACAAGTGTGATTAAAAGCAAGCTGCAAGAAGAAGAATTTTCAAGAGAACGGAGGTTCTAATGTCCACCTTCGATAATCAATAATATTTTTCTTAGGAGACAAAAGATACAATTGGACGTGGATCTATAAATTTGCCTAACTCTGAACTGTTTATATCTCTTTGGAAGGTTAGGCCCATGGATTATTGTGCGGATGCCTTGTGTTATAAAGGGAAGTAATAACTTGATTTTTATCGCGTGATAGCCGATAAATATTTAAAAATTTTGAACATAAAGGCTCATCTCCTACCCACCTATCCTCCCAAAAGAGAATTGAGGTTCCGTTCCCCACTTTATAGAAAAAAAAAAAAAAAAAAAAAAAAAAAAAAAAAAAAAAAAAAAAAAAAAAAAAAAAAAAAAAAAAAAAAAAAAAAAAAAAAAAAAAAAAAAAAAAAAAAAAAAAAAAAAAAAAAAAAAAAAAAAAAAAAAAAAAAAAAAAAAAAAAAAAAAAAAAAAAAAAAAAAAAAAAAAAAAAAAAAAAAAAAAAAAAAAAAAAAAAAAAAAAAAAAAAAAAAAAAAAAAAAAAAAAAAAAAAAAAAAAAAAAAAAAAAAAAAAAAAAAAAAAAAAAAAAAAAAAAAAAAAAAAAAAAAAAAAAAAAAAAAAAAAAAAAAAAAAAAAAAAAAAAAAAAAAAAAAAAAAAAAAAAAAAAAAAAAAAAAAAAAAAAAAAAAAAAAAAAAAAAAAAAAAAAAAAAAAAAAAAAAAAAAAAAAAAAAAAAAAAAAAAAAAAAAAAAAAAAAAAAAAAAAAAAAAAAAAAAAAAAAAAAAAAAAAAAAAAAAAAAAAAAAAAAAAAAAAAAATACAATGTAGTTTTAAAAAGATGAAAAATTAAGAGAAATATATTTTTGAGGATCGCAAAAAGAACTATAATCAACTGAATTTGTAGCCCAGCCAAAAGGGCGAATACCATACTTGCTTTTGATCACTGCTTGCCAAAGCGAATCACTCTCTGTAGGAAATCTCAAAAGCCATTTCCCAACAATGTCGTATTTTTAACTTCAGAGTTTCTTATGCCAAGGCCTCATTCCAATAGACTTTCATCTAATTAACATTTACAATCTCCTTTTCTGTGGAAGACTTTTGTGTTGTCCCACTCACTGACCCCTTTTAGTTTGATCTTTTATCTCCACAATTGAGCTTCTAAAGCGAGAATCTCCTCAAAATGCGCCTTAATCGTCCATTTTTCAATTAGTTGAATATCACACTTAGGGTGTCTATATCATCAAGAGACTTTATTATGCTTTGAATAGAAACTTTCTCCGCTAAGATATCATCAAATGTGGTCATATTCCACTTCTTGATTTCAATTTTAATTTCTTGGAGCTTCTGCATAAACTTAAACTCCTCCCAACCCCGAAGATCACATCTATCCCACCAAATTTTGATATTTGGAACACTATTGCGATGAGATTAAGCATAAATTTTCAAACCGGAAAGGACTAAGATCCCATTTGAAATTTGAAGTATCTAGAATTATGGGACAATGATCTGAAACCAACCGCACTAAAGCTCCTTGTCTTGATTGTTGAAATAAGTCCTACCATTCCATTGTGAATAGGAATCTACCAAGTCTACGACTGACTACATTCGCTTGAAGGTTTGACCAAGTATAGGTTGAATTACCCAATGAAATATCTCTTAATTGAGCATGGCAACTAAAACTATCTAACATCTTCATATTCCGTGTTGTTCTTCCTTGAGTGGATTTTTTCATAAGGGAATCTAATGACATTAAAGTCTCCTCTCACGCACCAATTATGGGAGCACAAATCAAATAGATCAACCAACTCAACCCAAAATTCTTTACGATTCCTCTGGGAACGTAGGACATACACCCATGTTAACCACCACTTATTGGCTCCTTCCTGGACAATCTTAATGAAAATAAAAAAACAACCATACAACGCCTCCTCCACAAATATACTTTGAAGATCCGACATCATCAAAATCCCTCTGAAGCTCCCTTCAGCGAGAAGAAAAACTCTCTTTTTTAAAATGAATGCCCCTCCCATGTAAGACAAGAGTTGTCAACTTTGTCTCTTGTAAGAACACTATGTCTTGATTCTCCTTGTTTATGATTTCTTTGATCGCTCTTCTCTTTAAACTAGACCTCAATCCTCTAACATTCCAACTAATAATCTTTATAAGAAACTGAATGCTGCTAAGATCAACAAAAGTAGTCACCCAAAAATTATCAATGGACCGATGACTCTCGAGGTACCACTGATAAGCTCAGGTTTTGTAAAACTATTTTCCAACGAATCGAGTCCTCCTTGGAAAAATCTAGATAAATGTGAGTGGCTTTTTTCCATATACAATCATCTCAAGCTTCATCATTCGACTCCAAAATAGATTCACCGTCGACAAATTTGTGTAGGCCTAGAAGATGCTCATGCATAGATCCACTTTCCATAATCGTTCCCATTTTGTAGTGTTTGGATATTGTCTTTGTTAATACATCAATATCGGAATGCAAAGTAAAGCAAGGTTAGGATCACCCGAGTTCAAACCTAAGAGAATTCGTTCATTTTGAGTCTGACACATGACTTCCTATGCTTCTTGCTTATGTTTGCGAGTATAAACTTTGAAACACACACTATCACCTGTTGGGATCAAAGAAGATGGAGGTGGTGTCGTTGCTTGACACTCCTTTTTGAGGATGGTCCTTCCTCTTCAATATTCGACATCTTTCTCCATTTTAGCTTAACAATTGATATTGGCTGCGCAGTTCTTCTTAAAAGGTCTTTATGCATCGGTTGCAAGGGCTTAAGTTCCCTTGACCATTCTTTACCATGGATAACTAGTGTTGTTGTTTTGGGACTATAACCACCCTCCAATCCTCTCACCTTGATTCTTGCCTCCTATAGTCTTTTAAACAACTTTGTTTGGATATCAATCTCTAATAATCCTTCACATAGATTGTCCGCTTTTCTCCATGTATCATGAAACCACATATTGAAAGGTACACACCCCATATGGCAATCCATCCCTCACTACACACTTCTTTAGGTTCTTGGAGAACAATTCCTTCATGCCATGCTACAAATGCCACCTCAGTCATTTTCTGAACCCAGAAAACTCTCAAACGTCAAGAGTTGCTCTCTCTGTCTCTCTCTCTCTCTCTATGTTGTGATCACAGAAGATCAACTAAATATCAGAGCGAAATGGAACAAGTGTCATGTCCAATTGTTTGAATTCTAGTAAGATTCTCTTAATGACCCTCCAACCAATAGCCGCCTGTTTTTCGGGAGCAAACTGCTGCATCCTTTATCTTTTCAATCCACATTTGTTCATTGTTATCATTACTTGTGGTCTCTATATATGTTCCTTCAATGGCATGATTGAAGGTGGAACACTTAGATGTTGATTCTTTTCCTTCCCTCCAGCCTTCTTAGTAATTTGCCTCTCTTGTAACAGAATTTTCTCGCTAATTGTTAGCAAGAATAAATGGATGTACTCCATGAGCCTTTATGAATGGGCAACAACAGGTCAATTGTTCCAAAAATATTCTCCACTCCGCTCCTTCTTTGCCACTTGGAACCTTTATGAAACTTCTTCCTCGATTTTTCTACAATCATGATAAATCCACTTCTGCGTCTTGTTTTAACAAAGATTTTCTTTGTTACCATTTTAGAAGCATGCAAAATAGCATTTTTCATCCATTGCACATATGAATTTTCCATCTATAAACTGTATGTCCCCTTGAACTTTCTTCAACAAAGTCAACCTTGATGTCATTCACATTTGTCATTCTAATTTCTAAAGGTTTTATTTTCAATAAATTTTATGAGGCAAAGAGTTTGAATTTTATTATGTCAATGTCTTGTCCATTCTGGATCAACATGTGCAATGTTATTCTTGAGATTAGAATTGTTTCTATAGCCAATATTGATTTAATGGTTAATATTATTCGTTAAATCATTGATTGATTTTTCCTTTAAAAATATGGCGTTACGATAAAGCAAAATGCTCAAAATTACTAATATACCCAATCTCAAGAAGATCTTCATCTTATTGTGTCTTTCTTCCTTACCAAATGCATCATGAAAGAAATACGCAATATCAAAATATACCACTCAAATCCAGATGAAGAGAGAATAAACTGCAAATATGTGTTTACAATAAACTCACATTAGATTGTATCGTGATTAATAGTTTCATCATGACACTTGCAAAAGAGACACAACGAGGTGGTAGAGAAATAGAAGGGTTTCTCTTTTGTATTTTGTTACTCGTATACAACTTTTCTTTTGTAAGGATCCAAGTGAACAATAAAATCTTGGATGGAATGCTATATAGAAATTTTTTGTGATTTCGTTAAATTTTGTTATTTAACGTACAGGCAGAGCATGATGGGTCGGAGGTACAAATTGAGTCAAATGTAGAACATAAGCTTTCAGAAGATATCTTTCCCAACATGACTAGGTCACCTAGAGTCAAGTACATTACATATTATGAAGATTCTGAAAGTATTCCAGGAAAGAGGACAGCAGTCTGGGAGCTTGATAAAGGTATTAAATACATTTTTCAACTAATACATGAGTTCTCGGTACAACATTTACTTTTAAGGACCGACTGTTTGAACATAGCATTGGGGATTGAATATCAAACCCAATGTATTTCACTCTATAGTGTTTTATAAGAAATAGTCACAATGCATTTGGACAAATGCCTTTGAATACTGACATGTTGTTGCTTCTCTGCATTTATGACCTGAACGTAGTCTAAGCAAGAGAGTTAAACTATGTTTCTATGAGTTTTTTTTTTTTTTTTTTTTTTTTTTTTTTTTTTGGTAGATGGACACTGTATTGATATCAATTAACTAGAATAATAAGTATTCCCGCATTACATCTTATGAGAACCACGGGTATATCAAACTCAAGTCTCTTCAACAACGTGAAATAGAAACTCAGGAACGCCTTTGAAATCAAGTATAAGGAACTTGACCCCAATCGAATCTTGCCGACGGAACCAAAGTTACCAAACAAGGAGCTTGACCTGTAATCGAACTTGTGGTTAGAATCAAAGCTATCAAGTTGATCTTTCAAGTTTTGATTTGAAAAAGATCTAGTTCTTTACAAAGAACCAAAGAGAAAATTCTCACAAAGAGTAACTCAAAAATTGTGAATATTTATTCTATAATGCTGCAAGGTTTGTGCCTTTAAATATGCTACAAAATATCTTAATGTAATAAGAAAGTAATTAGGAAACATCTAAAAATTAGTAAATATTTAAAGATTAGGAAACTTAACAAATTAATAAATAAAAAACAAAAGAAAATTAGGTAACTAAATAAAAGGAAACTTTGATCAATTTGATTGATGAATTTCATGGCTCTCCTTCCTAAATTCGTGGTCCACATCAAGAATTAGGAAATAAGTGCTTGCCAAATTTGATAGAGAAAATGAAACTGTGCATGGATTTTGCATGTGCATGTTTTATTGTTGTGCTTTCATCTCTCTTATTAGTTATTCCTTGAGCATGTGCGCCACACGCTCTCCAAATCTTCACATAAATCTTTATTTTTCTCAAATTCGCGTGAATCTTTATTTCTTGCAAACTCGGGTGAATCTTTACGCTCTCTCTCCAATCTTTGTAACTCTTCATGCATCTCTCTTCAAATATCGTTTTGGATTCTACTTGTAGTTTTTTAATCAAAAACTCTTTTTGTACATTTTCAAATGCATCATTTTCCTTCAATGAATTTTTATCTATGTTTGGAAAATATTTGATTGAAACTTTGATTTTTGATCTTCCTTGGTTCATATCAACATCTGTCTTTCCTTTACGCATTATAGCGAACCACAGGAACATTGTGAGATCTCCAGTCCTTATGCGAGAGCTATGGCTCCAGATGTGGCATGATATCCAACCTAATACCAAATCCAAATTTGTAACAAAAGGTAAGTGTCTTCTTTTACAGTACTTATATTTTTAGTTTCTTTGCCAAAATATTGACTGATAAACTCTGTAACAGCTAAGCGTGGACCTTTGAGGCATGAGGACTGTTACTGGGATTATGGAAAAGCTCGTTGTGCTTGGCCAGAACATTGTGAATATAGGTAACTTCCGTTTTTCTCTAAACTTCGATATGTTTCTTTGATTTTACTGTCTCCTCCATTCATGGTGATGCAGGTACCTTTTCGGCGATGTACACTTGGGACAGAGCTGCAGGTTAAAGAATATCTCGGCTGATTTGCTTTCGCATTATTTATAGATTTAAAGGTACCCAATTTGTGCATTTCTTTAAAAACTAGCTAAAATTTTAATTGTTATGGATAAATTACAACTTAAAGGATAATGCAACATTAAAGTGATCCACTAAGGAAAAATATTTTCAATTTGGCTCTCATAATTTAATGATGATGACAGTCACTAAGTAACCAGTTATTCAGTGTGGAGTAGTTGGCATACATGTGTTTTCTTCTATTTCATTGTCTTAGTCAACAATTAAAGTATTTTCTCACAGCAGGTCTTGGGTATATTCTCGTAATAAGCAATGCAGCGTCGGAGCGCAAACAAAAAGATCATGTGCTTTATGCAATCCAATTTGAAACTGCATCAAATTGGTTGAGCTTTCAATCTCTCATTATGCTGAGTAATCTCACAAGGTTAGTCTTTTTTGGCTCGTAACTCTGCAAATTCCAGCTGCCATTAAGTAAACTTTTGTGGCTCTACTGAGTAATTATCTCACTCAAGCAGCTGCAGCAGTCAGTAAGTACTTGGAAATTCAACGATGCTATGGTCAATGGCAATGAGCAAATATCATGTGGTACGTGCAAAGTAATACTGAGTTTGATGAATGAAGCATTTCAATGTAATGAGTTTATTTATGTCATGCTTAGAGAAATTAAATCTTACTTATGTATGTTTATTAATTAGTATAATAATTAAGGTTAGTTATAAAATATTAAATAAAACATTAATTGTGTCAATTAAGAAGCGTCGCGTCAAGAAGTAAAATAAGTAGATAAGCATGAGATTCATTATCTGGGACTTGAATCAAGAATGACAACATTAGAATTATAAACCCTAATTCAAGATAACTGAAAAAAAAAAAAATCATTTTCTATATTGCTTTTACATCATCATTGAGAGTAAAGTGCTGTAAAAAATGGCTCAACACTTCACCAGAGGTTGTAGTTAATCTAATTTCTAAAGGGCTCAAAGGGGGCAGTGTCCTCAAGAAAAATAGCAGCCTCAAAACATTCAGCCTCCACCGGCGAAGACGAGACGACGAGCCCTTGGATTTGTGGAGGCCGAGATTGTGCCACGCGGAATGATTCATAGGATCGATGCATAAGGATTCCATCAAAAAACTTCATACTGTTGCGTGGGAATGTCGGCTGATCCGCCTCAAAACGGAGGCAGTGCTCGAAACATGGGTAGGATCAATGATCAAAGCATCTCCAAATGCTTTTAGAGCTTCTTAATGGAAACCCTTTGCTTACAAAAGAACCCTTGTAAATAATACCATCCACCCAATTTGGCTTTTGCCCAAAATTTTCTCAACAAACTTAAGAAAACATTCATTTTTTCAATTTTTGTTTTGCTTTTCAAGATCAATTTTTAAAAACTAGGGTAAAAATCAATTTAGATTACAATCTTTGGTATCATTTACCCATTAAACCTTAACTATTTTTTTGGACAAGCTAAACTTCTCCTTTCAACTGTCGGTTGAGATATTACAATCATTTATCCATTTATTAAAACACGTGCACACAATTTTTTTCCCTCATTTATTCACGGGCTTTAACCTGATTACTAGCATTTTTGACAATTTCTAACTTGATTGCAGCTCTGTCGATCTCTCTGGTGATTTTGAAAGTTGAGATGTTCAAATTAAGTTAGAAATCGTCAGTGGGTTAACTATAACGTAGCATGAAATTTAAAGGCAGAATAAGGGTGAATTGCGCTGGATTTATAAAGACAAATCTGGGCATCATTCCATTGGGACAAACTTACGTAGACATAAGCCAAAGCATCCCACACTTCCAATTCCAATCTTTTATCAAAATGTCTGCTTCTCTGTCATCATTGCACCCAAAAACACCAACATAAATGAACAGCTTTTTATATTAACTAATGTTCAACTCTTGAGAAAACCAATGAATCGACAAACCTTTTAACATATGTCATCCCTGAGCCAAGGCTTTTACTCCGAACTTGAAGAAGAGCAAACAATTGCATACACATATCGACCGACGGCACTCTTTAACTTGACTTGCGTAACCAAAACATTAGCTGTCGTTCTGAGTAAGCTCTCCTTGATACCATTTCCCCGTCTGATCCAAAGCAGCACTTATCATACTTTCTCCTTCCACAAATCGTCTATGAGCTGACGGAATTCTAGCAAGTAACAACCATGATTTGACATTACACCCACCTTCGAATCTAAGCAAATGTTTAGCATAATCAACTGCAGAGTCTAATCTCCTTCGCTCAGCATTTTGAAAACTCAACTCAAAAAGAACATGAGGGTCGCCCATTTTTGTCATCTTCCAACTCGTAAAGAACATGAGGGTCACCCATTTTTATCATCTTCCAACTCGAAAAGAACATGAGGGTTGAAGAGAGAGTGAAACGGTAGTGTGTAGAATAGAGAAGACTTTGAGTGAATCGCCCATTTCTGAAGTCTTCTCATGTGACAGTCTGTCATGTGAAGACAATGAGGGTCTGGTGGGGCTCAACTCATACTAGTAGGGGTGCACAATCCCATATTGCTTGAGATAGTAAAAAATGCATAGTTTATAAGTAGAATTCTCTTTCTTACTTAGTACAATACGTTTTAAGACTAACCCCAAAAACAAATTTGTGCAGGCTCAGGCCTAAAGCGGACAATATTGATATTGGCAGATCGGAGGACGTTACAAATAGTATCAGAGTCACTACCTAACCAGAAGTGTAACCGACGAGAACGTTGGGCCCCAAAGGAGGGAAGATTGTGACTGCCCGCCATGTGAAGGTCAGGAAGGTCCCGTGGGGCCCAGCTCATACCAATAGGAGTATACAATCTCACATTGTTTATAGGACTTGCAGAGCTTCAGCTTGTTTGATGACCCTCTCAAAATCTGCCATAGCTGATTTTGAGCAAGCAGAAAGTGAAATACCCAACAAACAATTGGCAACGCTTCCCAACTGATCACATCCACCATCCAAGTTTTGAAGCGCTCTACGTCAAAAACTTACCGTTTCTTCTGCATGATTCTGAGTTTCTACACAAATTTTTGATGCCATTAGTAACGCTGGAAGACAATTCGGATTCTCACTTCTACTCAACAAATTCCCCAGAAAATTTAACGCAGTCAAGTCATCGTCCGCTCCATAATAACAGAGAGCTAGTGTGTACTAAATTTCGTTTCGATCAATAATTTCCGGAAAAAATTCCTCGACGAGACTCGCTAAAGCTCTAGTGTCCCCTGATATTGATAGAGCAAATGATAGGTGATCCAAAATTGATGGATCCCAATCAATCTTTTTAAGATTAACTTTTCTTAATAATATCATAAGTAGGAGTATAGCCTCCTCTATATTGTTCTTGGGTACAAATGAACTCTCCCTTTGTGACTTGAGATTTGGGGGGCTGGCTTGACCTCCACTGTAGAGAAGGAAAATGGCAAACTCCATTTGAATCATTGCAGTAGTTTCTGCATTGAGATTCCAATGGTAAAGAAGTGCCTGTTGGAATGACAGTATTGCTTTGCAGGGGGAATCAGAGAGTTTCCATAACTCTGGAAGCAACTCGCCAGCATTGTTAAGAGTCTCCTGCAATTTACAGTCAACACCAAAGAGTTCAGGCAAGCCTTGTGGTAATGAAGATTCAACTATGTCCAGAATAAGAAGCCAATCCATATTGGAAATTACTTGGAAGACTTTTGATCTAGATTCCGGCTCAGTCTTCGTTATTATCGATCCTATCTTATTTATATCATATGAAATCAATAAACCAATATCACCCATCTGTTAAATAGAGAAAGGAAGTTTTACACTAACAAAATGTTCAATACATGCAGGAAGGTGGACCAAAAACTTTCTAGATCATCAAGTGTAAGATCCCTAGTCTTTCTAATACAATATTTTCTGTTTTATACCAAATTCTGTATGATTTTGTTTTTGGAGTTAGTTCAAAATGTATTAGTTAAGAAGAAGAACTCTGTTTATAAACAATTCACTTTTTATTCTTCTAAACGATATGAGATTATGCACTCCCACTATTATAGGATATGCTCTCATTATAATATATATAATTTATATTTACCTATTAAATTTACAATAACTATTCATAATTGTGTTACTCTTGATATGTAACATTTTATTGATTAATATATATCATTATTCCTGTAAAAAAAGAACTCTGTTTATAAACAATTCACTTTTTATTCTCCCAAACGATATGAGATTATGCACTCTCACTATTATAGGATATGCTCTCATTATAATATATATATATAATTTATATTTACCTATTAAATTTACAATAACTATTCATAATTGTGTTACTCTTGATATGTAACATTTTATTGATTAATATATATCATTATTCCTGTAAAAAATATATATGACTATCACACAAAAATGATAGTAAATGAATATCAGTCAAGAAATATTTATAAATTTGATTCACTGAATAATAATAATATATGACTTTATATGATTGAATATTAAAAATTTGTTTATAAGTTACTAGTGAATCCGTCTCATTAGAACTCTTAACGAAACAAAATGATTTTGCTCTTGAGTAATATAATAGTTGTCTACGAGGAAAAAAAAAAGTTTTGATAGGCAAATGCGTACAAGATTTAAAATTTGGCTATGAACCTTAAACTAAAAGACGAATTTGACTGAGCAAACTAAATTTGGTCCGACAACAAAATTTAACAATTGTGGCAGCAAAACACAGATGAATTGGAGATGATTGCACTCGAGTAGTTCCAACAATTTGGGACGAGCCTTGCAAATAACTTAGACACGTACTTTAATTTATCAATTAATAAATAAAGAATTAATTAAATTTATTTTCTTATTTATGCATAGTTCAATTTTCATATTATTCAATAATCTATTAACATTTTATTTAATTATTATAATTTGTAATTGAGTTCAACTATCTAATCAACGATCAAATTACTAAACACTATGATAAAATGGTGCAGTGTATGGTTATTACTAGTCAAACCATAAATATTTTAATATTTAATTTGATTTATCTTATATATTATTTTAGAGTAAAGTGCAATTTGGCCCCTACAACTAGGGGTGGGCAAGACCGGACCGCGGACCGAGAATCGGACCGGACTGAAGGTGTCGGTCCGGTTTCGGGCGGTTCTTGACGGTTCTCGGTCCGGGACCGGTCCT
This sequence comes from Begonia masoniana, assembly GCA_022432975.1. NCBI lineage: Eukaryota > Viridiplantae > Streptophyta > Magnoliopsida > Cucurbitales > Begoniaceae > Begonia > Begonia masoniana. The sequence continues at coordinate 21,419,120 of CM039514.1, forward strand.
CAAAGTAGAAATCCCATAAGCAATGATCCGGTCCATAGTCCATAGTCCGAAATTCCCAAAAGACCGAACCGGACAGAGAACCCAATTCAAAATAACTCTTAACACTAAAATAGTTAAGACTTTATTTTAATGTTTATCTCTAATAGTTTGGAAGTTGGATTGAAATTGATTATTTAGTTGGATTTATTATTTAGTTTGTATTTTTACATAGTTGAATTTACTTTGTACATAGATAGTTCGATTTATTTTTTATGTTTAATTTAGTTATTTAGATTTCATTATATTTTATAATGTTGGATAGTTATATTGAGTTTTTATGTTAAATAGTTGAATTTAGCTTTTATGTTAGATAGTTTGATACATTTTAGATATTGAATTTAATTTATCTTATCAGATTTTATTTTAATCATAGATTATTATATTTAATTTGTTAGATTTAATTTGTTAGCTTAATATACGTTACTTTCATTTTTTATTCTTTCGATTACGAGTATAAGCAAAAATATGTATACTGAGTTTATTGGAAAAATTGTATGCAATTTTAGAATTTTTTGTTTTTTTATTTTTTTAAAAATCAGCATTACAATGGGAGAAATCGGGACCGGACCGACTTTTTTGGTTTGGTCTGGTCCAGTCCCACTCCTTGCACGGTCCGGTACTGGGATTCGGGATAAAATTCCCGAATCCCATGGTCCGGTCTAATTCTGGCTCGGGACCGGACCGGACCATGCCCACCTCTACCTACAACTAGGTGAAATGGCAATTTATACCGTAAACTTGGGTAAAGTACAATTTGGCCCTTACAACTAGGTGAAATGAGCAATTTACACCGTAAACTTGAATAATAGGCAAGAACAACCTTAATATATTGATAATGGGCAATATGGCCCATACCGTCATATTTTCCATCAAAAAGTAATATTTTTTCACTTATTCATTTTTTTTTCCGAAATGCCCCTTACTGGACCGAACCGGACCGGTTCGACTAATTGTACTTTGGTTTTTTATTTTTTTTTTATATCTATTCATCTGTCTTCTCTTTTCCGAGAAATAGGATTTAAAAAAATAAATAAATAAAAGTGAAATTAGCTGAACCGGTCTGGTCCGATTCGGTTCAGTGAGGGGCATTTCGGAAAAAAAAAAGAATAAGTGAAAAAATATTATTTTATGATAGAAAATATGACGGTATGGGCCATATTGCCCATTATCAATACATTAAGGTTGTTCTTGCCTATTATTCAAGTTTATGGTGTAAATTGTCCATTTCACCTAGTTGTAGGGGCCAAATTGCACTTTACCCATTATTTTAGTATTTGGATTCATTGGTTTTAGAGATAGATTTTATCTCCATTTTATTTTTTAAAATTTTTTTAAGAGGAGTTTTATATTATAGTTTAAACTGATGATCTAAATATTTTATTATTTTATTATAAAGCAAGCTTAGTCATATGAGCCCCAAAAGTAACTCCTTAAAACAACCCTAGTTTTTTTATTTAATCTTTAATTTTCATCTCACGGTTAATGAAAAGACGAAAGTATGACTGTCGCCAATTGTTTTTGTCACATGTCATATTACCAGAAGGATTACAATGTGCACTCGATATTTGAACTCCAAACTCTAGACACTTGAAACGTCGTAGACTCTAGCTCCGAAGACTTGCACTCCTACACTCGCTCATTCTGGGAGTTGAACTAAGAGGACTCGTTATCGAGCTCTCTAAGGTGCCTCGTTGTCAGCAGTTTCAAATAACATGAGCTATGTTAGATGATGGGGGATTATCGTCATATTGTGATCAAAAGTGGACTCGCAATGTTATTTCTGCATAAGTTGTCATCGTCCAACAGAGAGAATATGCTCTAGTATGAAAAAAGAAGAAGAAAGGATTGTAATTCATACAGTAAAAGACAAAATACGAAAAGTCAGTAATGAAGAGTCACTAGAGTAAAAAATAGACTATGAAGAGTCACCCTGAAGAATCACCTACAAATGGAATTAAAAAAAGTTTTAAAAACCTAAAGGAATTGCAAATTCCTTTACTTTGGGCCATATGTCCCATTTGATTATCCAAATTCTTAAGTATGGACGTCTGGTTATAAATTAATGTAATTTGATTTTGATTAATAGTATCATTCTTTAACATGTATCTCTCATCGTTCGCTCTAAAGATGGTTGTTAATTTTGAATCTGACTATTTTGTTGCGGCATTGCTTGCGGTGAAAAATTCTAATCTTGTTGAGAAAATTCTGAAAGATATAATAATGATTTATTAGTGAAGCTAATTGTTATTCATGATGTGTTTGAAAATTCTAATAAAAATAAGAATGTTGTCACATCCTATATTCTATGAGTTGAAAGTGGAGATTATTGAAATTTTCAACATAAAATGTCAACTCTAGATTTGATGGACAATGTTCATATTGATGTGTACCTCCACAGTTGTCCTTTTTCCGTATCCTATGCTCGTCGACTTAATCACATTGGTAAGTGATGAAACTTGAATTGTCAAGTCTTTCATCATTGCATCAAGCTCGTGAATACCAGCAACTTGCCGACTTGATCAGTACCTTTCGGATAGTCTTTGATAATTGTTGTTTTTATTTTAGGTACCTGAAAAAGAAACAAAGATGAGTATTAAATTTCCTTTTTTTAGAAACTTTTTCACAAAGTTAAAAATTTTGATAAAATTATCCTCAGAAACGGCGTCAAAAATTTGTGCAAAAACTAATACTATGCAAGTGTACATATCACAAGTAAGTAATAATGATAAGTACGTGTCGAATCCCAAAATGATAAAATTATTAAACTTTGAAACTAAGTGAAACAAGATTAATTAATGGTAAAAAATTGATGAAACAAATGAAAGTTTAAATAATAAAATGGAGCGCACAAATCAAATGATAGAAGAATGACTTTGATTTCCTTCGCTACGTAAATTTTTACTACAAACTTAGAAAAGAATGCTGAAACAAACAAGTGAAATTATTTTAAAAAAAAATTTTAAATCAATACTCATCAAATTTATTTGATGAATTCTTAAAAATGTTTTTTCATGCTCATGAGAGACAAGTACTGTAATATCCGACTTTTCGGGATATTAATATTATTTTAATATATCGTGGTATTTTTGTAAATATGTCAAAATAAGTCCGTTTTATAAAAATAAAACTTTATTACGATCCTAACGATTAATAGGAGTTTTAAAGAAATTATGAGAATTTTCGGAGTTTTGACGCTAAATTTCGAGTAATTACGTTTCTCGTAATATAAAGGACGTTTTAGTAAAAATAGTAAATGAGGTCCGATTTGCGAACGGACAGTTTTAATAAGTCCCAAATAATAAGTTGGAGTTATTGACAAAATAAGAAAATTTGGAGAAACCGAATAGTTAGCCGATTCACGAAACGAAAGAATAAGCAATTATAAAATCTAAGGAAGGGCAAAACAGTAATTTGCCAAACCAAATTTATAAAATAACACAAACTTTCTTTCTTCTTCATTTTCTCTTCCTGCGTGATTTCCAGAGAGCATTTTCCTCTCTGCTGTCGACGGCTCTCCTTCAACATCCAACCTCCGTTTTCCTCTCTGATCGTCCCGATTCTTCGCGATTTCTCCCCTCTTGACCCTAGGTATGAATCTATAGTCTAAGAGCGTTAAATTTCGGTTTTTAGGTTGTTTAATGTTAGGGTTTTTGTTTAGGGTTATCGTAAAAATTATGATTTAAGGTTCGAAATTGATAGGTTTGACGTGATTAAGGATATAATGAACGTATTTGACGTTGTTGGACGAATTTAATTGATTTAGGACGAATGTTAAATTTTGTGAAAATTCGAGATTTAGGAAAAACTCGTAATTTGGGATTTGAAGTGCTGAGCGTGTATTGCTCAATGAAATAGCTTAATGAATTGAATTAAAACTTTAGGAATTTCCTTAGTTAAGGATTTTGTTAGTTTGAGCATTAAATTGTTTAAGCTCGTTTTAACGACAATTTGGTGAAACTGCTTAGGTGAACAACGCTCGTGGACGGAGCTTGAGCTGCAACGGACACGAGGTAAGTTCTCGTGACTTGATTTGACTGATTGGTCTACACCGTACGACGAGGTCATTTCGAGGAATTTGGTGACGTATTTGTTTAAGTTGTTTCAGTTGGGTAGTTAGGATTAGTTCTTTATAGGTTATGCCTTTAATTGCTTTTATTGTCTCGATGGTATGAATCATGTATGTTTACTTTAAAGCGGGTAACTGTTCATGCATCACGATTTTTGATTATGCATAGAAAATGAATTTCCGCACGATGTTTTAAAGAAAATGGCAATGCGGCCCTGAGGGGGGCTATTGATCTATTGTGTAGGCACGAAGGGGTCTGTCACAATACCGCATTTAATATGTACTCATATAGTTACAGGTCATGCGAGGTGGGGCTCAGGCACGGCTGTACGTGTTGTAAGCGTGTACCCCCCTCCTCTAGCTGGAAAGAGTAGTCCGACCGCTGAATGTGCTCTATCCGGTTAGGGGGATGAGATCTCGGTGACACCCACAGAGTAAAGATAAAGAAAATGCTGCATGATTTATGAACTCATATGCACAGCATGCATTTACATTTACGAGTCTTGTTGAGATTTTTATCTCATAGGTGTGTGTATGGTGTAGGTGATTTCGACATAGGTGAGGACGAGATCCCTCCACCTGAGGAGTGACGCAGTTGACGGAGGATGGTCGCGGGTGTGTGTTGACGCAGTCGAGGCGCATTTTGACCCGTGGGATTCATGGTTAGGTGTTTTGAGGGTTTTTGGGAATTGTCGAGCTGATAGTTGTATAGTTAAAACATTTTAGGATGTTTAGATCTGATAGTGGATAGGTTTATATTTGACGTTTCAAATGTTTTGGTAAACTATTTATAAAACGTTTTGTTAAGGTTTTATTTAGATTTTTATGAATTGTTGATGATTTAAAAATAGGTGGAAATGCTCGGTTTTTAAACATATCTACGCAATTTGTTTTCACGAGAGTTTAATGTGTGTTTCGGTTAAGTGTGTTGTTACTGTTCACCGGTGGATGTGTGTTGTTACTGTTCACCGGTGGATGTGTGTTGTTACTGTTCACCGGTGGATGTGTTTGTTACTGTTCACCGGTGGATGTGTGTTGTTACTGTTCACCGGTGGATGTGTGTTGTTACTGTTCACCGGTGGATGTGTGTTGTTACTGTTCACCGGTGGATGTGTGTTGTTACTGTTCACCGGTGGATGTGTGTTGTTACTGTTCACCGGTGGATGTGTGTTGTTACTGTTCACCGGTGGATGTGTGTTGTTACTGTTCACCGGTGGATGTGTGTTGTTACTGTTCACCGGTGGATGTGTGTTGTTACTGTTCACCGGTGGATGTGTGTTGTTACTGTTCACCGGTGGATGTGTGTTGTTACTGTTCACCGGTGGATGTGTGTTGTTACTGTTCACCGGTGGATGTGTGTTGTTACTGTTCACCGGTGGATGTGTGTTGTTACTGTTCACCGTGGATGTGTGTTGTTACTGTTCACCGGTGGATGTGTGTTGTTACTGTTCACCGGTGGATGTGTGTTGTTACTGTTCACCGGTGGATGTGTGTTGTTACTGTTCACCGGTGGATGTGTGTTGTTACTGTTCACCGGTGGATGTGTGTTGTTACTGTTCACCGGTGGATGTGTGTTGTTACTGTTCACCGGTGGATGTGTGTTGTTACTGTTCACCGGTGGATGTGTGTTGTTACTGTTCACCGTGGATGTGTGTTGTTACTGTTCACCGGTGGATGTGTGTTGTTACTGTTCACCGGTGGATGTGTGTTGTTACTGTTCACCGGTGGATGTGTGTTGTTACTGTTCACCGGTGGATGTGTGTTGTTACTGTTCACCGGTGGATGTGTGTTGTTACTGTTCACCGGTGGATGTGTGTTGTTACTGTTCACCGGTGGATGTGTGTTGTTACTGTTCACCGGTGGATGTGTGTTGTTACTGTTCACCGGTGGATGTGTGTTGTTACTGTTCACCGGTGGATGTGTGTTGTTACTGTTCACCGGTGGATGTGTGTTGTTACTGTTCACCGGTGGATGTGTGTTGTTACTGTTCACCGGTGGATGTGTGTTGTTACTGTTCACCGGTGGATGTGTGTTGTTACTGTTCACCGTGGATGTGTGTTGTTACTGTTCACCGGTGGATGTGTGTTGTTACTGTTCACCGGTGGATGTGTGTTGTTACTGTTCACCGGTGGATGTGTGTTGTTACTGTTCACCGTGGATGTGTGTTGTTACTGTTCACCGGTGGATGTGTGTTGTTACTGTTCACCGGTGGATGTGTGTTGTTACTGTTCACCGGTGGATGTGTGTTGTTACTGTTCACCGGTGGATGTGTGTTGTTACTGTTCACCGGTGGATGTGTGTTGTTACTGTTCACCGGTGGATGTGTGTTGTTACTGTTCACCGGTGGATGTGTGTTGTTACTGTTCACCGGTGGATGTGTGTTGTTACTGTTCACCGGTGGATGTGTGTTGTTACTGTTCACCGGTGGATGTGTGTTGTTACTGTTCACCGTGGATGTGTGTTGTTACTGTTCACCGTGGATGTGTGTTGTTACTGTTCACCGGTGGATGTGTGTTGTTACTGTTCACCGGTGGATGTGTGTTGTTACTGTTCACCGGTGGATGTGTGTTGTTACTGTTCACCGGTGGATGTGTGTTGTTACTGTTCACCGGTGGATGTGTGTTGTTACTGTTCACCGGTGGATGTGTGTTGTTACTGTTCACCGTGGATGTGTGTTGTTACTGTTCACCGGTGGATGTGTGTTGTTACTGTTCACCGGTGGATGTGTGTTGTTACTGTTCACCGGTGGATGTGTGTTGTTACTGTTCACCGGTGGATGTGTGTTGTTACTGTTCACCGGTGGATGTGTGTTGTTACTGTTCACCGGTGGATGTGTGTTGTTACTGTTCACCGGTGGATGTGTGTTGTTACTGTTCACCGTGGATGTGTGTTGTTACTGTTCACCGGTGGATGTGTGTTGTTACTGTTCACCGGTTTAAGTATAAGTTCATTTAAAGTTAAAGGTATAAAAAAAATTAAAAAATAAATAAATAAATAAAATTTACGGGAAATTAGGTAAAGTGTTAGGGTCGCTACAAGTACCATAAAAAATTCAATTAAGCACATTTTTAATTAGTCATGTAAATTTAATAAATCGATGTGAAAATATTAAAAGTTCAGACAATTCAATATATGTCACGATTCTATCTACTTTCAAGAACAATAGCACTCCTATATCTATTTATATCTTTCAAACATTGAATAAAATAGATAATAAAATCATATTGAATTATTTAACTTGATTAATGCAACAATCTATATTGAAAGTATTCAATTCACATAGTTCAGTACTCTCTTCTCACAGTCACTCGATATTTAGCTCACATAAGATGTAACGACCCCAACCCAGTCAGGGCCGCCACAGACGGACCATTTCGTAACCTTAACTTTAATCCCTCGAAAATTTCACGTAAAATTTTTCTTTTGTTCAATACTCTAAAATAATACGAACCTAGACAATTGACCCACCTCAATCGACCATAAATAACCTAACTTTAACTTAAACATGACGGATATAAATTTTGTCAACTTTTAAATCATTAAGACGAGGAAATAATCATTTTTTTGAGAAAACGACGAATCGGTTTTTGGGCCCTTAAAATCCTTTAGAATACATGAGGGCCGTCCCTAAAATACATTTAAAAAGTATCGTAAAAGGGGTCGGGTTTAAAACATGTTTCAGAAAGTCGGAAAAATCAAACACACGCCGACCACGATCGGTCGCGCCTTAAGCCCGATCGATCGTGCCGGCTCGGGTTTCCCCATTAAAACGAAACCTCACCCACGATCGATCGCGCCTCAAAATTGTTCTTCTTTTCTAGAGCCATCTCGAGCCTCTATTCATGTAGCAACCGGTATTGTCCACCTTAATTAATAACAGCATTTCTTATTTGTGACTCTTATTTTATGGAAAACAAGTGATTATGATTGGTTGCTTTAATAGGTTAAGGTTTGGCTAGCTAAGGGCAAATGTGTAATTGGTGAAGACAAGTGTATAAAAGAGGTTAGCTAAGAGTTTCAGCCGCCACTGTTGCATTTCCTCATTTGGCGTTAAGCTCGCTCAGCAGACTTCTTCTCGGCGATTCTCCCAACCGATTCTTCTTCAACTAGGTGAGTTTTACCTTGATTCCTTGCTGCATTAATGTAACACCCCGAAAACCCGCCTCTATTCCCGACTCGAAGTAGGGACTACTCTGAGCTAAACGACTCACTACTTTTCATAATCCTAACCATTAAGCACCACGGCGTCCTCCTCGAAAATTTTGGCAGAGTAACGCCTGAAAATGGCGCCTCCAAAATGCTAAGTACCTGCAAACAAAAACAAATCCCAACCAATCCAGAATACTTCTACACCACAATTCAGTCTAGGAAATCTCCAAACAATCATCTTAACAGGACGAAAATGCTATCGACCAAAATGAAGAAAGTCCACAGTATAGGATGACATATAACCCTTAACTATGACTATATACAACAAATACAAATACTCCCACAAAAGACAAAAAAGAAATCCTACTCCCCATCAACACCATGCTACGGCTCTTCTTGGGTCGGGTCGCCCTAACACTGTCATCAACCGGGGCCCTGGTCGCACGCCACCAACTGCCACCTACTCCTAGTCAGATTCTCGGTATGCACCCACCAGCTCAGCAGTACCTACACCACAGAACACACCGTAAGCTCAAAGCTTAGCAAGTAAAGTGCTGAAAAATAAACGTGAAACATGAAAACTAATTATACAATCCTAACACATGCAAGTCTCTACACACGTTGTCATCATCCCATCGAGGTTTGGAATGTAACCGCACCGGGCAGTCAGTCCGTACACCGCACTGTTTACCGGCACGTCACCGCCGTCCCGGTTCCTCCAGGAACGGGGTCCATAAGTCACACCCAAAACCTCCCTATCCCGACTCGAAATGTAACCGCCCGAGACAGTCGATTGATACACCGCGCTGCCATCGGCACGCCGCCACCGCTCCAGCTCGTCCCAGATGCGGGGCCCACAAGTTACATTTCAGCCACTGTCCCGACTCGAAGTGCAACCGCCCAAGACAGTCAGTCGATACACCGCGTTGTCATCGGCAAGTCGCCACCGTCCCAGCTCATCCCGGAAACGGGGCCCACAGTCACACCCCAGGCCCTATCTCGACTCGAAGTGCAACCGCCCGAGACAGTCGGTCGATACACCGCGCTGCCATCGGCACGTCGCCACCGTCCCAGCTCATCCTGGAAACAGGGCCCACAGTCACACCCCAGCCCCTATCTCGACTCGAAGTGCAACCGCCTGAGACAGTCGGTCGATACACCGCGCTGCCATCGGCACGTCGCCACCATCCCAGCTCATCCCGAAAACGGGGCCCACAGTCACACCCCAACCCCTGTCTCCTGTCCACACCGTAAGCTCACATTCTCTACTCTCCCTCCATGGTTAAAAACATGCTCAAAACATTCTGCGTGACTCTTAAAACATGATGCATGCTAACTATAATCAACTAATTACGACTCCACATACACATCACAATCAACTAGCTACAACTCCACATACGCATCACATCACAAACGTGCCTACAATCCATAACCATCACAAGACTCATAACGTACGTACCACTAACTCATAACCTGTACAAAACTCACAACCTGCACAAAACTGGCCCGCCGCCTGCACAGGACTCACAACATACCCACAACTAGCTCACAACCTACACAGAACTCACCACCTACTCACAACTGACCCACCACCTACACAAGGCTTGCCACATATGTAAAACTGTCCTACAACCCTCACAAGGCCCACCACGTACGTACAGCTATCCCACGCACGATTGACCCACAACCTTACCAGACTCACCACCTGTAACGCCCCAATTTAAAAATCCCCAATTCGAAATCCCTAATTTTGAAAACCCTAAAATTTTTCCCAAATTGATTTTCTTAAAATCGAGCGTTAAATCAAACTTTTAAAATTTAAAACATATTAATTGAAAACTTAAATATCACGGAAGCTTTGATAATTAATTTGTTAAAATCTTGAAACCAAAACATTTAATGAAACTTTATTAAATAATAAAGTCAACAATTATTTCAAATCTTAAATCAAAATAAAACATTAAATATTATTTTAAAAATTAAAGCATACTAATTTAAATCATTTTCTTCGAAATCCACAATATGATCTTCATCTGTATGCTCGCTTGCTACTGGAGGATTCTCAATTGCAGCAATTTCTTCCTCAGACAAAAACTCACCTGCATCACAAGTTAAAACAAAAGGTGAGAAACTTAGTAAGTGGAAATACGTGCAAAACTTTTACTTTTACTTTTACTTTTACCGAATCCTGTTAAGACTTAGCCATCTCATTGTCGTTCAGGCATCGTCATCTTTTACTTTTAATTTTAACGATCAAGCTCACCATCTCACTGTCGTTCAGGCTTTTGCTATCACGTTAAAACATATGCTCAAGCTCACCATCTCACTGTCGTTCAGGCTTTTGCTTTCGCATTTTCTTTTACTTTTTCATATACATGCAAATAACCTATCCATTTTATCTTTTAAACTATTCTATGTCGATATTCTAACAAACGTGCTCAATCATTGAAAGCGTGTGATAAAAATAAAATAATAATAAAATAATATTTATATCTTGTGATGTAGGGCCGTAGCCAAAACTTGTATTTGCACTTACTTGGATTCTAAGAGAGAGAGAGATCGGAAATAGGGTTTTAAGTACTTTTCCCGCACGTTGGAGTGATGTTGATTGCCTAAAAATTAGGGAGATTTAACTTCTTCGTTTCATCCAAAAATAACTCTTTTGAAAGTAATAGAGGTAGAAATTTCTTACCATTAAAATCCTAGTGTAGAATTTTCGGATCGATTGGGCATCCTTAACTATCCAAAAATTGATTGCTAAAAACAGTTTCGGGTTTGGGCTGATTCTGGTCTATTTGGGCCTGATCATCAAGTTGGCTTGAGCTTGCTGGACTGGTTCGGTTTGACTAACTGGACCGGTTCACATAGTTGGTTCGGCCAAGTTAACCTAAGTGGATCGGTTCAGTTTTTTCATTAAAACTGAACCGCTGCCCTTTTCTTCTTCGCAATTCCTGCCGAGAGAGAGAGAAGAGTGTGAGACAAAGAGAGATTAACAGAGAGGGAGAGTTGAGGAACAGAGAGCGATCGAGCGAGCGACAGAGGGAAAATCGAGAGAGAGGGGAAGTCTTACTCCGATGGTTCGTCGGCGGAGGTCGAAGGGTTTCGTCGGAGCTTTCAACCGAGGAGTTCCTTCTCGTCGGAGGCTCGGTGATGGTCGGAGCTCGCTGCTTTGAAGACCGAGGTAAGTCCTTCATCCTTTCTGAAGAACTGAGAGGGAGATGAGAGCTTCGGTGTGAGTTTCTTCCTCCATCGAAGGTTCTATTTATAGGAGGGGGCTCACCTCCCCGCGCCTCCGAAAAATCCTACTCAGTTCGGATTTTCCGGCCGCTTCATGATCAGCGCCGAATTTCTAGTGAGGGAGCGTTTTGAGTGTTTCAGAATGTTTCCCATAATGAAGTCCAGGTTCATGCCAGATTGCTTCACCGAATTCCGAGATTAGCTCATAGCAGAGCTGGAAAAATCCAATCTCTAATCGGTTTCCAGAAAAGTGACTTCTTTTGATTAATGTTTCTGGACTGATTTTCGGTTGGGTTCATGATATCATAGATTAGGTTTAAATTTTGATTTCTGATATGATTTTTGGATTGAGCTGTAATTGGGGAGATTTTTCCAGACGGTTGCTAATTAGGGTTTTGATTGAAATTAGATTTAGGGATAAATTTTAGAATGTTACACCACCTATGCACAACTAACTCGCCCACCTACGCACAGCTGATCCGCGATCTCACCGGGCTCACCACCTACACACGACTGACTCACCCACCTACGTAAAACTAACCCACGACCTCACAAGACTCACCTTCTACACATGACTTCACCAGACTCACCTCCTACACACGACCTCACCAGACTCACCTCCTACGCACGACTGGCTCACTCACCTATGCAAAACTAACCCACGACCTCGCCATACTCACCTCCTACTCACGACTGACTCACGACCTCACCAGACTCACCTCCTATGCACGACTGACTCACCCACCTACGCAAAACTAACCCACGACCTCACAAGACTCACCTCCTACACACGACTTCACCAGACTCACCTCCTACACACGACTGACGCACTCACCTACGCAAAACTAACCCACGACCTCCCCAGACTCACCTCCTACACACGACTGACTCACGACCTCACCAGACTCACCTCCTACGCACGACTGACTCACCCACCTACGCAAAACTAACCCACAACCTCACAAGACTCACCTCCTACACACGATTTCACCAGACTCACCTCCTACACACGACTAACTCACTCACCTACGCAAAACTAACCCACGACCTCCCCAGACTCACCTCCTACACACGACTGACTCACGACCTCACCAGACTCACCTCCTACGCACGACTGACTCACCCACTTACGCAAAACTAACCCATGACTTCACCAGACTCACCTCCTACACACGACTGACACACGACCTCACCACGTACGTACAGTTATCCTACCATCCTCACAAGACTCAACACGTACGTACAACTATCCTACAACCCTCTCAAGACTCAACACGTACGTATAACTATCCTACAACCCTCTCAAAACTCACCACGTACGTACGACTATCCTACAACCCTCACACACGTACCTACGACTCATAACCTGCATACCATGACCAACCAACGACGACTTCACATCCACATCACCTACCGACTACTCCAACATACACACGACTCACAACATGCAAACAACTGTGGTGTAGGCCCTTTTGGGCGACTCTCAAACATTCTCAGCCACACTACTACTTACCTGGCGTCCTAGCTCGCTGGGTTTGGCACGTTGCGTCACCTACGGCTTCACCTAGCACAAATTCAAAATCCTTGTTAGCACCTAGGCTTAAACTTGCCAATTCATCTAAAACTAACATTTCTACTTAACCCCAAGTCACATCTAACTAAAAACTGGGTTCCTAAAAATACGGTCAATCACGTCGATTATTAGAATCGAACCGATTCCAGCGACCACGTACTCCTCTAATAACCTAGTTTAACTTGCGAGAAAGAGAACCCTAAACGAACGGCCGTAACCAGTCCAAAATCCGAACAATCAACTCGGGTCTATTATGCTAACACGTCCAAATTTAACTTTCAATCCCATTTCACCAATCACATTGTCAATTAAGGCTCATTCAGATCAATTTAGATTTGACACAACACAAATTGAGGGTTCCCCACTCGGAACCCGAATTCCACCTAAACTTCGAATTTACATAACTTTTGCTACGCTTATCGGAATGACTCGATTTCAGCGGCTAGACGCTCCCCATACCACCTATTTTAACATGACTTCACCAGACTCACCTCCTACACACGACTGACTCACCCACCTACGCAAAACTAACCCACGACCTCCCCAGACTCACCTCCTACACACGACTGACTCACCCACCTACGCAAAACTAACCCATGACTTCACCAGACTCACCTCCTACACACGACTGACTCACCCACCTACGCAAAACTAACCCACGACCTCCCCAGACTCACCTCCTACACACGACTGACTCACCCACCTACGCAAAACTAACCCACGACCTCCCCAGACTCACCTCCTACGCACGACTGACTCACGACCTCACCAGACTCACCTCCTACACACGACTGACTCACGACCTCACCAGACTCACCTCCTACGCACGACTGACTCACCCACCTACGCAAAACTAACCCACGACCTCCCCAGACTCACCTCCTACACACGACTGACTCACGACCTCACCAGACTCACCTCCTACACACGACTGACTCACGACCTCACCAGACTCACCTCCTACACACGACTGACTCACGACCTCACCAGACTCACCTCCTACACACGACTGACTCACCCACCTACGCAAAACTAACCCATGACTTCACCAGACTCACCTCCTACACACGACTGACTCACGACCTCACCAGACTCACCTCCTACACACGACTGACTCACCCACCTACGCAAAACTAACCCACGACCTCCCCAGACTCACCTCCTACACACGACTGACTCACCCACCTACGCAAAACTAACCCACGACCTCCCCAGACTCACCTCCTACACACGACTGACTCACGACCTCACCAGACTCACCTCCTACGCACGACTGACTCACCCACCTACGCAAAACTAACCCACGACCTCCCCAGACTCACCTCCTACGCACGACTGACTCACCCACCTACGCAAAACTAACCCACGACCTCCCCAGACTCACCTCCTACGCACGACTGACTCACCCACCTACGCAAAACTAACCCACGACCTCCCCAGACTCACCTCCTACGCACGACTGACTCACGACCTAGAGTCAGGTCAGATCCTCTAAAAACACAACCGGACTTTTATCCTAATTGTCCAAAAATCTCCAATTCAATTTAATTCCACCAATTCCTCACCAATCAATCCCTCTCACACCCAATTAGCACAATTTAAATGGAATTCCAGGGCTTAACCTAGAGAACCCGAACCCCACACATTGGGAGTTCTCAGTTTTCAGCCCCAATCGGCACTCTCCCTTGCCCGACCATTCACGCCAGTCCAAGTCCAGCCATTTGGTGCCGAGACTAGCCAAAAATGGCCGGTGGTCGGAGCCCAAGCTAGCTCGCCATTCTCGTCCTCAAACATAACGAAAACAAGGAAAGAGAACCGAGCTTACCAGTCGGTTTTGGCGCGCGGAGGCAGCCAAAAATGTCTTCCCTGAAGTCGCCGTCGTTGCTTGATCGGAAAGCGTCGAAATCTCCGGCGTTTTGCTCCGTCAATCGTCGTCTGAGCTCCTTCCCCTTCTCGGCTCCGTTCTCCGCTCGTGAAGAACAACTGAATGGCTTGAAGCCATTCAGTTGTTTTAAAAGAAATTACCATTTTCTTTTAAAACAAAAAAATAAATAAATAAATAAATAACTAAAAATAATAATAATAATAATAACATTTAGCATTACCATTTTGTCCTCCCAAAAATTCTATTAAATCACGTTCTTCGACCGTTAAATTTATATAACTGACTTTCACCTCACCCTCGGTCTAACTCCCAAGAATAAATAATTAACCCAATAAATAACTAAATAATAATTAAATCTGGGGTATTACAATTAGTGATTATCGATGATTGAGGGGATTGTAGAGGTGAGTTTTGAGAATGCAGTATGTGGGAATAGTCTCGGTTTTGAGATGAATCAGGAATGCACTTTAAACAGAGCTCCCAAATTAGTTTCCTTAGATTTCTGGATGATTAGAATGAAGTTTAGTGAAGATTTAATTAATACTCGGTTTATTTTTTAGGTTTGAGCAAACTCCCGAGATAGACTTCAACCAAGCTTTCAGGAGACCAGGTAAGTAGAGTTGGTGTGCGCCTTCGGGCCTACATCACAAAACAGTAGGATTTATGCATGTTTTGTATGTTTTCCAGTACGTCATGTATCATGGTTGTTTTGAAAGCTTACGAAAATGAATTTACATGTAATGGCATGGTAAGACATGAGCAGAATTAACCAAATCAACTATTAAGGGAACTAATCCGCCCCTTAATCGAGTTAGATGATGTATGACTTTGGGAAAACTGATCCACTTCCCAATGGACAGAAGGATCAGATCAGCTATTAAGGGAACTAATCCACCCCTTAATTGAGTTAGAGGATGTATGACTTTGAAAAAATTGATCCACTTCCCAATGGACAGAAGGATCAGATCAGCAGAGAACGATTATGAATTCAACTGAATTGTGAAAGTAGAAACTGCATGAATAGGATTTATGTTCTAGCATTTCATTACATTATTGCTCTACTTATTTAGTATTAGGCTAATAGATGAGTTTTGTGAAGTAGGTGAAGAAGTGTCAGCAGGTGTGTTCTCTGAGCATGATAGGGACTAGGCTGGTTGGAGGAGTATATTCATGCGTCGACTTGGTAAACTGATGGGGCGGTTTAACTTGTGGCAATAGGCGTGAAAGTTTAGCGAACAATTGTTTAGTTTAACTATGCTGAGAATTTTAATGACATTGGTAGTTTTAGTATTTCTGATAGTAGTGATAGTTTTAAATGTTTCGTTGTACTTTTGAAATGATTCTGAGGATAAAACGTGGTTGATTTTGATGGGAGTTATTTTTCTGGATTTTTAGTAAGTTGTGGATTCAAGTTGTTTTGAATGTTTACAAAAAAAATTTACAAGTTTTTTTAGCAGTTAGAATTGTTCATTTGTTTAGAGTGTAAATGGTTGATGCGTTGTTCTGTTGTCTATCGGTAGATGTTGTCTATCGGTAGAAGTTGTCTATCGGTAGAAGTTGTCTATTGGTAGATGTTGTCTATCTGTAGACGTTGTCAATTGGAAGATGTGTTCTGTTTCTACTTCCACCGCTGACACTGTTTTGGCAGAAGAAGTCTTTCTGTTTCTGCTTCTACCGCTGGGACTTTTTCGGCGGAGGTTGTGTTTGAAATTTTAAGACATTTAAATATTCAAAACCTTTATGTCCTCGGTTCTTTTTGGCCGATGGTTTCTATCATCTAACAGTTATATAAGAATTGTTTTAGTGATTTGTTTTAACCCTGTTTTATACAAATATTTTTCTGCTGCAAGTTTTAACGTCTTACTTTTTACTTTTATAAAAATCAAATTTTGACCGTGGAGAGAAGTTTTAAAATCCTTTCCAGATTGTTTTAGTTCTGTTTAGCATTATGAGTAGCGAACCGAGTTGAAAAAAATTTCAGGGCGTTACAATTCAGCTCCCCTCCCTTGGCAAAAATTGTCTCTTTTAAAATAATCTTTCTTCACAAGATTTTCTCTTTTATTATATAATCAAAATATTTAATTTAAATTATATCATTCTCTTTCTCTCAAAATCTTAGTTCTTTCTTAATTCTTCTCTCTTTCTGGAATCTTCCTTTGTAACTTTCAATTTGAAATGAATATTTTCTTAAAGAATAAAAAACGTATATTATATGCAAACCAGATGCTACACGCGATGTTGTAGCATTATGTAATAAAATAGAATTCTTTTATTTAATCAATCATAACAATGTTCATACAATATATCATGTAATAATTCTTTTTCAAGAATTATCATGCATTGATGTAATACACACGAGGTACATACAACCAAGTATGACTATATCGTAGTTATGTGTATTCATAACTAGTATAATTATGCCCTCAACATAATGTGTTTATATTATCACATTATTCATAAATTAGACGTATATTAAGTCTATCTATTACTATAGCATTTCATTATATTTACAAAGTTTAAGATTGTGGCATAAACCATGAACCATGCCTAGGCCTTACAACCCTAAAGGCCGAGACATCCAACCTACCAGATCATAGTTATACATATTAATGTTGCATGTAATATTAACCCAGTAACTCTTATAATTTAATAAACCAAATGATATTGATTGTGTCAATATCTTTATTTAGATGTCTCAAATTATTTTTCAGTATCATGAAAAATTGATACGAAAAACATAAAAAAAATTCCATGTTTAAATATAAATACAATTTGGGCACTATAGCCCTCAATAGAAGGATATAGCCCTCAAACAATAATCTACAAGAGATCTCATATAGTAATAGTGCTCCAATATTATTTTAGACAATTTTATAGCGGCAAAGCGCCCACACAGAGTACGAAGAATTACTCCTACAACTTTTTAACACCCATGATTTAGTGTCGTAGCACCCTCAAGGAGTGCTTTAGCACTAGAACGCCCATTTTTGACAACTCCAATCCAATTTCGATATCAAAACCCATATATGATTCATAACCATCATATTTAATCATCAAAATACACAATTTCATTCATTCTAATAATAACCAACCAAAATAATCCATTAAATTTCCCTTAAATATGTAATATAATGATTGCTTAAAAAATCACCAAAGTTAAAATTCCTACCCACCAAAATACATCAATTTAATGCCTTCAATCAACCTGATTCAACCAAATTTCACAAACATCAACTATAGATATCAACATATAACCTCATCATGCAACTTCCTTCACCTAAATTATGCAACATACAACATAATTTAAAAAATAATTAGTTTAGAAATTCTTACATTATTTTGTCCTTTACAAAATATAATTTTTAAACTTCAGTCTTCGTTAATCCACTTAATAATGTTACTTAATTATGGCCTAAGTGTAATAGATTTATTAGTATTAATTTAATCCCCATAATTAATTTAATTAATCATGATTAGTTAATATTAATGATTCTCTAATTACACATTAATCATTCTATTAGTGATTACTCTTAGGGGACACGTGTTGCCACCCAAAAAAAAAAGTCATGTCTTTAAATCATGTCAAATGGAGTCTACATACCCGCTACATGTCCATCAATTCTAGCTTGACCAACTATTATTAATCACCAAAAATCAAAAGTCTTAATTTGACTTTCCACATTTAAATTTTTATCTTTATGTCCATTGGACTTAGTTCCAAAGCCAATTACTATATTAAGGTATAATGTTCTTGACATTAAAATAGTTTGGGAGTCTATACATAACCTTTTCAATGAATCTCCAAATAGTGACAAGTGGTCATAGAAGCACTTTCACTAACTTTAATGTAAAAATTAATATATTTCCCAAAATCATCTCATAAGTTGACCAACTCAATGTAATGACGTAATTCTACCAATGCTGCTAATCACATTAACATTGTCCTCGTATGATTATTATGCCTAATTTTATCTCATGCTTTTACCAATAAAAAGCCATAGACTAACATCAAAGCAAAAACACATAGCATAAAAAGTATTTAAGGATAATATTGTATTTAAATGTAAATGTGTGGGCACGCATTTATGCATTATAAAAAATCTGCAAAAATGTCAAATACAAATCAATTATGTGGAGATATTTGATGGGAGAAGTGATATCACAGAGCAACGATGTTGATTCTCACGCTGCCAAATGCAAAGGATGGACTACTAAGATATCACCACGAAAGCTCACAACACATTGTTAGCTTAATATATTAAACTTAAGTGTTTTGATGATGGATATAATTATTAGAATACTAATTCTAAGTTGATAATAAATGTGCGTTAATGAATATCTTTATATACATTCTTTACCGTTATTGAAATTACCCTAAAAAATGAATATTTAGAGTTTCTAATACGTTTACTTGAGTCTATGCTGTTGGGTTTATTCCTCCTAATTGGAAGGGCCCAATTTGGTGTGGCCTTGTTTTTAGGCCCATGTCTTGAATGACATGTTAGGGTTTGTGGGTTAATTCAAATTACAAGAGTGAAGATAGAAGAGAGAAAACCAAAATCCATTTTCGGATTTTACTGTAGCAGCTGGAGAAGAATCGCGTTTGTCGGAGTTTGCACCGTTAGATCGGCTTGAAATTTTGACAGCTTGTTCGCGATATCTGGGGCTACATTTTGAACAGTGGAGATCGGTTTTTGAGGCTTCTAAGTCTGTCCGACAGAGGAAAAACAGAACAGCGGTTTTGGTAACCCTTTTTCAATTTCTTCTTGTTTGATGCTCTTGTGCTTTGTGGATTGCCAAGATAGTTGATTTGTCTTGATGAAAATATTGTATGCCTCTAGTTTGATGATCTAGAGAGGACTTTGATTGTATCCATATTGATTATAGTGGATTGTTAAGCGGCCTACACGGGTCCCGTGGTTTTTACTCTCGTTTTGAGAGGTTTTCCACGCTAAAATGTGTCTTGCATTGTGGATGTGATCTTATTGTTAATTGTTCAATTATTCTTATACTTGGTTAATTGGGAAAGGTTTGATACAAAATTCCGTTGCGACGAACACTTTCCCATCAAAGTGGTATCAGAGCGAGGTTTTTTGATTTGAGTATAAGGATGGAGACTAACACATCTAGAATGGTGAGTTTGAATGGATCTAATTACAATATTTGGAAGGCTAAAATGGAGGACTTGCTCTATGTTAAAGGTTTTCACTTGCCGGTGTTTTCTACGGAGAAACCCGAGGACAAAAGCGATGATGAGTGGAATTTGATACATAGACAAGTATGTGGTTACATTCGTCAATGGGTTGATGACAATGTTTTGAATCATGTGATATCGATTTCTCATGCTCGTACTCTTTGGTCTAAACTTGAAGAATTGTATGAGAGGAAGACTGGAAATAATAAGTTATTTTTGATCAAGCAAATGATGTCCTTAAGGTATCAAGGTGGTTCTCCGATTACCGACCACTTGAATACTTTTCAAGGAATCATTAATCAATTGGCAGCAATGAAACTTACATTTGATGACGAGATACAAGGTTTATGGCTCCTTGGTACTTTGCCTAACTCATGGGAGACTTTTAGAACGACGTTGTCGAATTCAGCTCCGAATGGTGTTATCTCGATGGATTTAGTCAAGAGCAGTGTGTTGAATGAAGAGATGAGACGAAAGGCACAAGGTTCTTCTTCGCAATCCGAAGTGTTGGTTACAGAATCGAGGGGGAGGAGTCAATGTCGTGATTCGAGTGATCGTAGCACGTCACGTGGATCTTCCAATAGGTGGGCAAACATTGAATGTCATCATTGTGGTTTGAAGGGTCATATAAAGAAACATTGTCGAAAGTTGAAAAAGGAGAACAAAAAGAAAAACAACAATACCGCCACCACCGCCAATAACAAAGAAGGTAAAAATCATGATGATGTTGCTATTGTAGATGATTTTCTTATTGTTTGTGATAATGATGTTGAGAATGTTAATGTATCTTGTGATGAGATGGATTGGATCGTGGATAGTGGTGCTTCTACTCATGCTACTTCACGACGAGATCTTTTCTCAACATATGAGGTTGGTGATTTTGGTATTGTTCGTATGGGCAATAGTGGTCAAGCTAAAGTAGTCGGAATAGGTGACGTTTGTGTTGAGACAACTAATGGCACTACTCTTGTTCTCAAAGGTGTTAAGCATATTCCCGATATTCGCTTCAATCTTTTGTCAGTTGGAAGGTTGGATGATGAAGGCTTTTGCAATTCTTTTTCGAGTGATGAATGGAAGCTTAAAAATGGATTGATGGTTGTTGCAAAAGGCAAGCGGCGTTCAAATTTATATGTCGTCCGGTTTGGGATATCCAAGTGTTGCATCAACACTTGTGAAAATGATACTTCTTCTGAGTTGTGGCATAAACGTTTGGCTCATATAAGTGAGAAAGGATTGGCTATGTTGGCTAAGAAGAATGTGTTATGTGGGGTTTCAAATGTGCACTTAAAAAGGTGTTCACATTGTTTGGCCGGAAAACAAAGACGGGTGTCGTTTAGATCATCCGAATCGAAAAGAAAGTCAGAGTTACTAGACTTGGTACATTCCGATGTGTGTGGGCCGATGAAGTCAAGATCACTTGGTGGTGCGTACCACTTTGTAACCTTTATCGATGATCATTCTCGAAAAGTTTGGGCCTATACATTAAAGACGAAAGATCAAGTGCTAGATACATTTAAAGTGTTTCAAGCTTCGGTCGAGAGGGAAATCGGAAAAAAGTTGAAGTGTATTCGAACGGATAATGGGGGTGAGTACATTGGACCTTTTGATGAGTATTGTCAAGAACAAGGTATTCGTCATCAAAAGTCGCCTCCGAAAACACCACAATTGAATGGGTTGGCCGAAAGAATGAATAGGACATTGGTGGAAAGGGTGAGGTGTTCGCTTTCACAAGCAAAATTGCCGAGATATTTTTGGGGTGAAGCATTGAGTACGGTTGTACATGTGTTAAACCTCACACCATGTGTTCCCTTGAATTTTGATGTGCCGAACCGTGTTTGGAGTGGTAAAGATGTCTCTTATGATCACCTACGGGTATTTGGGTGTATGGCTTACGTGCATGTTCCCAAAGATGAGAGGTCAAAGTTGGATGACAAGACCAAGAAGTGTGTGTTTGTTGGCTATGGTCTTGATGAGTTTGGATATCGATTCTTTGATCCGATTAATAGGAAGCTTGTTCGTAGTCGAGATGTTGTATTCATGGAGGATTATACCATTGAAGATATCGACAAGGTGGACAAGGTTGATTCTACTCAAGCAAATGAAGAGATGGTTGACATGGATCCAATTCCAATTGCTCCTACCCCGATAATCACCGACTATGTCCCAATTGAGAATCAAGGTATGGATTTACATATGGGTAATCCTTTAAATACTAATGATTTTGTTGATGTTGATGTTGATTCTAGCGTTCAAGCTAATGTTGAAAATGCCAATGAGCAAGAAAATGAAAATGTTGAGGAATTCATTTCTTCTAATGAACCAAGGCGGTCTACTCGTGAGAGACGTCCTTCGGTTAGGTACCCGTCACATGAGTATGTATTTCTCACCGATGGAGGAGAACCCGAGAGCTTTCAAGAAGCATTAGAAGATGAAAACAAAAAAGAATGGATGGATGCCATGGAGGATGAGATGCAATCCCTTCGTGAAAATAACACTTTCGAGCTAATAAAGTTGCCTAAAGGCAAGAAAGCTTTGAAAAATAGATGGGTGTATCGGTTGAAGCAAGATGAACATACTTCACAACCTCGATACAAAGCTCGGTTGGTAGTTAGAGGCTTCTCGCAAAGAAAAGGTATTGATTTTGGCGAGATTTTTGCACCCGTAGTCAAAATGCAATCCATTCGTGTTGTTCTTGGTTTAGCCGCTAGTCTTAACCTAGAGGTTGAACAAATGGATGTGAAGACGGCTTTTCTTCACGGGGACTTACAAGAAGAGATATACATGGAGCAACCGGAGGGTTTCCAAGAAAAGATGAAAGAAGGCTATGTTTGCAAATTAGTAAAGAGCCTTTACGGTTTGAAACAAGCGCCACGACAATGGTATCGCAAGTTTAGTTCGGTAATGCTTGAACATGGGTACAAGATGAACAAAACTGATCATTGTGTTTTTGTGCGAAAATTCTCTGATGGTGATTTTATTATTCTTTTGCTCTATGTCGATGATATGTTGATTGTTGGAAGGAACATTTCAAGAATCAATGAGCTAAAAGGGACTTTGAGTGAGTCATTTGCTATGAAAGATTTGGGGCCGGCGCGTCAAATCCTTGGGATTCAAGTCATCCGTGATCGAGATGCCAAGAAATTGCATTTGTCGCAAGAAAAGTACATTGAGAAAGTTCTTCGACGCTTCAACATGGATAAAGCTAAAGCAGTGAGTGTTCCTCTTGCTTCCCACTTTAAGCTTAGTCATAATCATTGTCCTTCTATCGATGATGAGAAGTTGTCTATGAAGAACGTACCGTATTCTTCGGCGATTGGTAGTTTGATGTACGCTATGGTTTGCACAAGACCCGATATAGCGCACTCCGTTGGAATGGTGAGTAGATATCTTTCAAATCCGGGAAGACATCATTGGGAGGCCGTGAAGTGGATTATGAGATATCTCCGGGGAACGACGAATCTTAGATTAACTTTGGGATGTGAGAAGCCTATGTTGGTTGGGTTTACAGATTCAGATTTAGCCGGAAGCTTGGATGATCGAAAATCTACTTCGGGGCATATGGTGACTTATGCCGGGGGAGCCGTGGCATGGCAATCTAAATTACAAAAGTGTGTTGCACTTTCTACTACCGAAGCCGAGCTTATAGCCGCCGTGGAGGCAACAAAGGAATTGTTATGGTTGAAAAAGTTCACAATGGAACTTGAGTTGAAGCAACCAAGGTATGTCTTATTTTGTGATAATCAAAGTGCAATTCATCTTGCGAAAAATTCTTCATTTCACTCGAAGTCAAAGCATATTGAAATTCGTTATCATTGGATTCGTGACGTTTTGAACGATAAGATGTTGGAACTTGAAAAGATTCATACAGATGATAATGGTTCAGATATGTTGACAAAGGTTTTGTCCCGGAATAAGTTTGAGTTTTGCCGCTCGGTTGCCGGGTTGACAATGCCCTCCAACTAGTCGGTCGGGGGAGTTTGTTGGGTTTATTCCTCCTAATTGGAAGGGCCCAATTTGGTGTGGCCTTGTTTTTAGGCCCATGTCTTGAATGACATGTTAGGGTTTGTGGGTTAATTCAAATTACAAGAGTGAAGATAGAAGAGAGAAAACCAAAATCCATTTTCGGATTTTACTGTAGCAGCTGGAGAAGAATCGCGTTTGTCGGAGTTTGCACCGTTAGATCGGCTTGAAATTTTGACAGCTTGTTCGCGATATCTGGGGCTACATTTTGAACGGTGGAGATCGGTTTTTGAGGCTTCTAAGTCTGTCCGACAGAGGAAAAACAGAACAGCGGTTTTGGTAACCCTTTTTCAATTTCTTCTTGTTTGATGCTCTTGTGCTTTGTGGATTGCCAAGATAGTTGATTTGTCTTGATGAAAATATTGTATGCCTCTAGTTTGATGATCTAGAGAGGACTTTGATTGTATCCATATTGATTATAGTGGATTGTTAAGCGGCCTACACGGGTCCCGTGGTTTTTACTCTCGTTTTGAGAGGTTTTCCACGCTAAAATGTGTCTTGCATTGTGGATGTGATCTTATTGTTAATTGTTCAATTATTCTTATACTTGGTTAATTGGGAAAGGTTTGATACAAAATTCCGTTGCGACGAACACTTTCCCATCATATGCAACACTGGTTTGAATTCACAAGTAGAACTCAATTAAAAAGTAACTCAAAATGTCTAAGTAAAGTTTGAGCATGTGCCTTGTGATGAAGAATGAAGTCTCGAGATCTCAAGCCATGTGCAAAATGAAAAAACTCAGACCAGCTTCGAAAAGTGTTTTGGCAGGGGATACCTACCACAGACGCCCATTGAATCTATAGAAGCGCAGTCTCGAGGCAATGTTTTTTGAATATGAGCTGGCGGTCACCTGCAGTGGATGCCCATAACTAGTTGTAGTAGTCCAATTTCGAGAAGATTTTTTCAATGTATATATGCAGACGCTCAGAAAGATCTGCGGACGCTTTCAGCGAAAACCCCAAGAACCTTATGGAAGTCCAGTCTACAGATAAAAATTCAAATCGTCACTTCACGGGGACTCTTGGTCAAGAATTGCTTACACCTGGCGTGGTCGCCCTCAACCTAACTGTGGAATCTTATTGCATCATTGATGTCTCTAAAAGATATATTGCGAGCTTGTAGCAAACAACAAAGGGTGCCCAGAGCTTGATATTTTTGAAAACATCTATAAATACAAGCTCACTACGTTGTGCAATTTAATTGAACAATTTTTACACCGAAGTGTTGCCCTTTACTTGCATACATTTTATTCTTCGTTCTTAAGCTAGAAATCTAACCTCTCTCACTCAAATACATGAAATTATATACCTTTGAGAATGTTAGGTCATTTGGGGTTAAATCTTCAAACCACTACTTTTATTGATTGTGGAACAGATAAATGGTGACGTCCAAGAGTAGTCATTGTAAGGTTCAATTGACCAAGAAGATCAATCAATTGTAAATGACAAGGTTATTGGGAAAAGAATCTTCAAGAAGTTGTCTTAAAGCGCATACAGTAGTAGTTTGGTCGAATTATGTTAACAAACAATTAGCGATCTCTTTTCCTTCTCAATTTCCATAATTTTTATTGTTTGCATATTAGTTTAAGTAGATCTAATTATGAGAGAACGTATAGAATTTGATTTAGGAAACTAGTAGAAATTTATTCATACGAAAAAAGTTATTAAACTAAATACACCTCCTTTCTTAGTTAAATCCATCCAACACATCAATTCAGTTCCAACATGTAAACCATCATATCTGTAAAAACCAAGGACTAATAGAATGCATCCATGTCAGATGCAACAAATGTACAACCACAAATAAGCCACACAAGGATATGACCATACATGCTAAAGCCCCCACATCTCTTCAACAGCTAATAGTAATACACAAAATTGTTTTCCTGCAACAAATGAGTTAATGACACACATTTAAGCCTATGATCAGGCTGATTAGTTTATACGAAGTACAAACACTGAGTATTTATACTATATATACATACATAGTGCTGTGCAGGTATTAGCTGATAATTAACTATTAATAATCTTATTCTTGCATAGTAGAAGTGTCAAATCACTATTAAATCATTCATGATGTCCCATCGAAAATTCAATATTCATTTACTATAAAATATATGATACGCAACAGAAGGTAGTTGCTGAGCAAGAGATGTAGAAACAAGTCAAAGTTGGTTAAGGAATTTGTAGAGTAGTGAATGTAGCTGAATATTGTTGTAATTGCATTTGTGAAATAACTCTTGTATTCATGATCAATAATTGTCTGAATTCATTGAAGGAAATTAGTGTAAAATTGACTTCCATGGAAGGCAGAATTGAATAACATATCAAAAATCCAGTTTCAGTACCAGCGGATACCTTGAGCAGCAGAGGAAAACATGCAGAAAATTTCAGTGAAACTCAATACAAGTCAATTCGATCAATCAAGCTGGATGTTCCAAAATTTGACAGTAGTGATCCTAATCGATGATTTTTAAAGCATAAAGATTCTTCAATTATCATGAAGTTGATGATGTGCAACGATTGAATATAGCTTCTTTTCACCTAGATGGTCCAGCATTACATTGGAATCATTTGGGGTATAAAAATGGTATGATACCAACTTGGCGTGCTTTTTTCTTCAAGCATTGTTGATTCTTTTTGGCCCATATGAATATCGTGATGTACAAGGCGAGTTATCTAATGACTCAAACGTCTACAGTAGTTGATTTTCAGACCAAATTCGAGATCTTAACGAATCAGACGATAGGAATTTCTCCTTTGTCTCTTCAAATCTGTTTTGAATCCGGTCTTCAAACTGATATTCAACGTGAGGTACGTGCACTTAAACCTCAATCGATGGAACATGCTATTAGTTTATCCAAATTAATGGAAGATAAGTTGAATGATCAAGGAACTCGACAAATTTCTGCAAAAAATTTAGTACCATCAAACGATTAAAGTAAATGATTATGTTCCATCTTTATTGTCAACTCCAAAAATTCCACCACTTCCTCCATTATTGAATGTGAAATCGTCAACCAATCCGGTTAAACGATTGTCGGCATCGATATGATGGAAAGAAGAGAAAAAGAATTGTGTTACAATTGTGACGACAGATTTAATAAAAAGCATAAGTGCAAATCAAAATTGTTTATGCTAATGCTAGAAGATGATGATGCTGCTTTCTCAAATTCAGGCGTGTAAATGCTAAAGATTGTTGACATTGATTTTTTGGCAATTAATGAAGATTGCGTTTTATTCTGCAATTAACAGAGTCAATCTATGCAAGGAAGATTGATTTTTGGAGATTATGGAATCACGGTATTATCGGAAATTATCTTTGGAAGGTCAATTTGAAGATTGCGTAAGATAAGAGATCACAGAGATTGTGGGATCTGTTCCTGATTCTTTGCTAGCACTTTCTAATTATGTCGCATCCAGTGTCACTGATCTGGGATTTGTGACACACGGTTTCCTCTTCTTGTGCAATCTGTTTGGAGATGATATGGGAGATAAAAAATAAAAAGATTTGATGCGCATTATATTATTGATTCTTCGCTCACGCTTATATGAGGTGAGCGAGTTATTATTTATTCTTTGCTCACGCCTATGTGAAGTAGGTGAGTGGATTATTCATTCGGTCTATAAGATAGTGTATAGACACTCTGTTTGGTCGGATTTCTTTGTTCTCTGAGTGTGTTGACTGATCACATCCATGTTGGGTGTTACTAACGGTGTAGAAGGTGCATTCCTTGTGATCTTTATTAAAGCTCAGTCTCGAGAGGAGGCTGTCTGGAACTTAGGAGGAGTTTTGATCGTGGGCAAGGAGATATTGACATACAAAGATTTCAGGGAGGAGTCATCATCGACAATAGGATCTTGTCACGATTAGATTCCGGGAGAGATCGATCTCAAGTCGAGGGGAGCTCGCAAAAAGATTCACTGGGAAGTTAGGAAGAGGCGGTGACAAAGAAAATAAGGAGTCTTGCTTTGTGTTAGATCAGGTGTTTTGTAACTTTGTAAACCTTGTGAATTATTTTATTTTATTTGGGCATGGCCCGCAGATGTAGGCAATTGCCGAACTGCATTATCAACCTCTTATCTCTTTACTTTATGCATTTTAATATTGTCCACTATCTCTTTTATTATCGGTGTCTCACCTAGTGTTCCAACCCACTAGGACACCGTATCTAATATTGATTTTTCATTTGGTATCAGAGCGGGTCGCTTCTATTTCCTAGGCGGGATCTGCGGGATTTGATCTTAGTTTTTGGTGCAATGAACTCTATAAATGAAGAAGATTCAATAATGCATCCACCTCTATTGGATGACAATAATTATACTTATTGGAAGGCCATAATGAGAGTCTTCATCAAAGCTATCGATGAAAAGGCTTGGAAATCTAGTCTGACATGATGGGATCCTCTAATGGTTACTGACAAAGAGGGTGTCATATCCCCCAAACCTAAAGAAAGTTGGTCCGTTACTGAAGATGTGTTGGCAAACAATAATTTAAAGGCTCTTAATGCTATTTTCAATGGCATTGACTCTATTCAGTTCAGACTCATTTCTAGTGTGAGTCAGCCAAAAAGTTATGTGAAATTCTTCAGATCACCTATGAAGGAACATCGGCTGTGAAATTATCAAAGATGCAGATGCTAACTATAAAATTTGAGAGTCTAAAGATGCTTGAAGACGAGAGTATTGTCAATTTCAATGTCAAACTATGTGACAGCAAATGAGGCGTTTGTTCTTGGTGAGATTTTTTCTGAAGAAAGATTGGTAAGGAAAACTCTATGATCTCTGCCCCAACGGTTTACTTATAAAGTAACTGCTATTGAAGAAGCCAAAGATGTCTCCAAAATAAATCTAGAAGAATTGATGGAATCTTTTAGAACATTTGAGATGAATCTTGGAGTGGACACGGAAGCAAAGAAAGTGAAAGGAGTGGCTCTAAAAGCAGAGATACATAATTTGAATGATCACGGTGAAGATGATTTTGAAGAATCTCTAGCACTACTATCTTAGAATTTTAGCAGAGTTATGAAGAGATTTGACAGAAATAATCAAGGTGTCAAGACCAGTGTCAACAACACCAAGAATGGTTTTTCAAGCAATAAGAAGTACATGAAAGAAAATCATGCTTCTGATCAACTTTTCAAGAGTAGAGAAATTCAGTGTAGAGAATGTGATGACTTTGGGCATGTTCAGGTGGAATGTGCTAATACTTTGAAGAAGAAGAAGAAATCCCTCAACATGACTTATAGTGAGGATGAGTCAGAAAAAGAAGACGAATTTCAGAACAACCATGTAGCTCTTATTTCTAAAGCTGAACACACAGAGAATGGTGGTGTTACATGTGGTGTCACAGAGAGTATGTCGGGTTGTAGTGATGAGGATGAAGATGAAATCACATAAGAAGATCTCATAATTGAATACAAGACTCTTCATGAGAAATGGAACGAACTTGTTAAAGTGAATCAGAATCTACGCATTCAGATTGGAGGCTTGAGAGATGAGAAGATCAATCTTGAAAACTCTATTGCAGAGTTGGAAGCCAAACTGAGAACTAGTCTGGATGAAGTAAATAATCTATCCAACGAGCTAAATCACATAAAGAAAAATGTCAAAATGTTAAATACGGGTTCCTCTAAGCTGGATGACATTCTATAGACCAAGAAATCTAGTGGTGATCATTTTAAGCTGGGTTACAAAGGAGAAAGCTCGGTGTCACAGACAGTGTCAGTGAAGGGTTATGATTACAAAAGGAAGCAAGTTGCGATGAGTACTGCAAAAAATGAGAAGAAGTCAAACCCTCGTGATCCTTATCTTGCGCCCAGTGGTAAAGGTAATAGATTTATTTCTGTTTGTCACTATTGCAACCTTCGTGGTCATATTCGCCATAGATGTTTTACCTATCTTGTTGACTTAAGACAAGGTACTACTAGAGATTTTTCTTCTCACAGACTTCCTCAACAAAAATGGGTGAAGAGGTTCAACTTGAAGTGCAATGTCACATATATTTCTTTAAAGGTCACTATAACTGATGCGTGATATTTTGACAGCGGGTGCTCTAGGCACATGACCGGTGAAGAGAAGTTTTTGAAGAACATCATATTCAGAGGTATGGGAAAAGTGACGTTTGACAACGGTGTCACAGCTCATGTCATTGGAAGAGGAATGCTAGATGTTCCAGGACCACCAAAGTTGGATAATGTCCTTCTGGTGAATGGTCTAAAGACGAATCTGATTTGTTACAGCATGAGTTTATGTGCTTAGTTTCAAACAAATCCTCGAGAGTCACACCTGGTGTTAGTAAAGCGGATTCTCAAGTGTATTAGCGGGTGGACAACTAAATATGGGATATGGTATTCATTTGATACAAATGCCAATCTAGTTGGCTATTGTGATGTTGTTTAGGCTGGGAGTTCAGAGAATAGAAAAAGTACTTCCGGTGGATGTTTTTACTTGGGAAACAACTTGGTGTCATGGTTCAGTAAGAAGCAAAACTCTATTTCTCTGTCTACTGCCGAGGCAGAATACATTGCAGCTGGTAGTAGCTATACTCAGCTTCTTTGGATGAAGCAAATGCTGAAAGACTACAGTGTCACACAGGATGTCATGACACTTTGTAGCGACAATATGAGCGCTATCAAAATTTTCAAAGAATCCGGCTCAGCATTCTCAGACCAAGCATATTGATATCCGACATCATTCCATTCGATCTCTTATGGAAGACAAAATCATTACCTTGGAGCATATGGTGATGGAAAAATAAATTGTCGATATCTTCACCAAAGCTTTGGATAGTGTGAGGTTTGAATAACTGAGGTCTGCCCTAGGTCTTTGTGTCATGTGAAGAAGTTCTTCCGGGTTGTAAATTTTTATTTGTTTTTATAAAAAAAAAAAAACAACTAATTTTGTGGAAATTGGGAGTTATTTTCTTCTGTATTTATAGAGGTTTTCGTGGGTCTTGTTTATGGTTGCCTTTTAGGTTTATTTCCCAAATTAAATGGGGATTTATGGTTTATTTCTATTATTATCTCATCAAATCAGACTGCTATTTTCTCTCTTTTTCTCCACTATTTCAAGGGTTTATTGTTCTTTGGGTTCATCTCTCTCAAGATTTGGGTTCATCTTCTTCCATGGTAATTATCAAAGATATTGTTGAAGAAGTTCCTTTGAGTAAGGTTCCTGAGTCGAATCTTGAAAGCGCTTCTGGTCAAATGCCCCCAATCCCAGTGATGTTACATGCAAAGTCTCTGAGGCCGATTCACAAGGTCATGTCCCCTGATTCCAAGGGTGACATCTCATCAAATGTTCTGGTGGTTGTTCTGATCCAGCAAGTGGATCCTTCTGGTGTGAGAACGTGGTTCAGTCGTTCAAGAGGTGATCAATACAAGACCAATGTTGCTCCTCCTAAGGCTCCGAATACTTCTAGGTTTTCTCAAGCTTCTAAGGGAAAAAGGTCTCTGTCCAAAAAGGATGATGAGGCTTGGGTAGGTGAAGATGAAGCCGAAATTGATTCCTTTGATGATGACGATGTTCAAGAGGTTTCAGACAAGGAGCTTACTAAGATGTCTAGGTCTAAACACAGGAAAATGAATCCAAGCCCTGGGTCTAAATGTTTCACTCATTCTCACTCTGCGTCAAAGGCAAAGTCAAACGCCACCTCAAGTAAGTCATATGTTCATTCTGTTGATTTAGATGATTTTAAGGAGTGTCAAGTTATTGTGAATCACTTTATTAGTCAAGGGCTGAGCAGGACTTTTAAGGGTTTGAAACCGTTTGTTGTGAGAATTGTTCAGGAAATTTACTATAATTTGGATCCGAATGTGAAGATCTTTGAACATTCGGATTATGGACATGTGTTTGTGAGGGGTCATTTGTTTGAGTTCTCTCCTACTGTGATCAACACACATTTGTGCAGTTACTGGGCTAATCCTGAAGAGTTTACTCCTGATTTCAACAAGATTATTACTGATATCACTAGTGGTGTCAAACGTGTGTGACCACGAGGTAAAGATTTTCTTGCGTCCCAACTCACTGTCAAGTACGCTATCCTGCACAAGATAACTATGAGGAACTGACTTCTTACTTCTCATGGAACTGGTGTGAACAAGTCGATGGCTGTCTTATTGTTCAAGATTGGCAACTTCATTGCGTTTGATGTTGGGCAGTTCTTCTTTGATCAGATTGTGAAGCATGCCGATTGCAAGAATGAAAGGTCACCTCTTTCATTTTCTTATTTGATTTATGGTATTCTGTTGTCTCAACAAGCTGTGATTCGGGATAAAGAAATTGTTTATATAGATAAAGAGGAGATTAGGATCAGCTACAAGCTTCTGACAGGTGATCACGTTAATGATCTAGAAGATGTTCCCGAGGGTGTTCTTGCTCCCAACAATACTTCTGATTCTGCATTGTTGTCTCGCTCCATTAAGGTACTTGAGGATGAGCTAAAGTTCTTGAATGATCAGCAAATAGTTATTGAAAAGAGAAAGAAAGTGGTTACGGGGTTGCTTGATGACCTTGTCGGAAAAAAGGTTTGCTAAGGAAGTTGCTGATGATGTTTCTGAGAGAAAGAAAGCTGCTAATGTGAAAGAAAGTGTTAAGGAGGCTGATGTTTCTTGTAGTGTCACTCAGGGTGTCTCAAACAATCAAGCCCCTTCCAACATCAAATTCGGTGGATTTGTAGCTGGTGAAGATGAATCTGTTGGAGGAGAAAATGTCAGTGTGCAGTTGCAAGCGGATCCGATCGACTTTGTGTCTTATGATGATGATTCTGCTTGATGTTATTGTGGTATTTTTTACATTTTGTTAAGACAATTTTTGTTTGGTAGCTTTTATACCCTTTTACCTTTTTGTGGCACAAAAGGGGAGTACTTCTGTGTTGCACGGTGTTTTGTGCAATATTTTTAAGTTCCGGTTTAGGGAGAGTTTGGATTTTGCCAAAAAATGCCAAAATGGGAGTTTATAAATGCTAAAGATTGTTGGCATTGATTTTTTGACAATTAAGGAAGATTTTATTCTGCAATCAACAGAATCAATCTGTGCAAGGAAAGTTAATTTTTGGAGATTATGGTATCACGGTATTATCAGAAATTATCTTTGGAAGGTCAATTCTAAGACTTGCGTAAGATAAGAGATCATAGCAATTTTGGAATCCGTTCCTTATTCTTTTCGAGCACTTTTCGATTATGTCGCATCCAGTGTCACTGATTCGGACTTCGTGGCACACGGTTTCCTCTTCCTGTGCGATCTGTTTGAAGATGATATGGGAGATAAAAAATAGAAAGATTTGATGCACATCATATTATTGATTCTTCGCTCACGCTTATATGAAGTGAGCGAGTTATTATTTATTCTTTGCTCACGCCTATGTGAAGTGGGTGAGTGATTATTCATTCGGTCTGTAAGAGACTGTATACACACTCTTTTTGGTTGGATTTCCTTGTTCTTTGAGTGTGCTGGCTGATCACATCCGAAGACAACGTTGGGTGTTACTAACGGTGTAGAAGGTGCATTCCTTGTGATCTTCATTAAAGCTCAGTCTCGGGTGAAGGCTGCTTGGAACTCGGGAGGAATTTTGATCGTTAGCAAAGGGGATCTTACCATACACGAATTCCGATAAGAGTCATCATCGACAAGGGGATCTTGTCACTATTAGATTCCGAGAGGGATCGATCTCAAGTCGGGGGGAGCTCACAAAAAGATTCACTGGGAAGTTAAGAAGATGTGGCGACAAAGAAAAGAGGGAGTCTTGCTTTGTGTTAGACCGGGTGTCTTGTAACTTTGTAAACCTTGTGAATTGTTTTGTTTTATCTGGGCGTGGCCCCGTAGACGTAGGCAATTGTCGATCTGTGTTATCAACCTCCTGTCTCTTTACTTTCTGCATTTTGTCCATTATCACTTTTATTTTCGGTATCTCACCTAGTGTTCCAACCCATTAGGACCCCCGTATCTAACCTTGATATTTCAAGGCGAATTAGATACAGTTAATTCCTTGGAAAATATATCACAAGATCCAACCGACTTACTTGCTATTAGTCTGCATGCCTTAGCAGGACAAAATTTTCCCAGAACAATAAGATTCACAGAAGCAATCTCGGGCAAAACAGTGCAAATTTTAGTTGATAGAGGCTCTACCCACAATTTTATTCAAGAACGAGTAGCACGACAATTAAATTTTTCCATTCAACCTTCCAAACATTTTGAAGTTCTGGTAGGCAGTGGAGATGAGCTAGCTTGTACAGGTTCTTGTCTACGAGTGGAAGTTGAAAGATTAAGATCAGTTATGCGATGTCACACAAGAAACTTCGTGTAACACCGATAATTAATGCAATGATGGACAATATAAATATGCAGAAATAAATGACACAGGAGGTTGGTAACACAGTTCGGCAACCAGCCTACGTTTGTGAGGCCATGCCCAGATATAAAAATATTTCTTTGAGTTCACAAAGTTACAAGACAATCGGACTTATATAAATAAAGACTCCATCTTATCTTTGTCTCTGCCTCTAGCTAACTTCTCCAAGGAAACTGTTTTTGCGAGATCTCCTGGACTTTAATTCGACCTCTCCCGAGATCTAGAAAACAACAAGATCCCCTTGTTGTTGATTCTCCTGGAATCTGTGTTATGGCAAGATCCCCTCGCCCACGATCAAGAACGACAAGCTCCCCTTGTCTAAAAACAGAACTCTTCCCGAGTTCGGATGCAGTCTCCCCCCGAGACTGAGTTTCAATGAAGAACAAAGAAGATTGCCTCCTGGAATACCGTCTGGAACACCAACATGTTGTCTTCGGACGCAATACTCAACACACTCAATAAATCAATTCAATCCACAACACAAGAAGAGTGTGTAAAACAATCCCAGACTCATACGCAGAAATGTTAGGAGTGAAAGAAAAGCGACGGCTTGGAA
The DNA here is from genome assembly GCA_022432975.1 of Begonia masoniana. Taxonomy (NCBI): domain Eukaryota; kingdom Viridiplantae; phylum Streptophyta; class Magnoliopsida; order Cucurbitales; family Begoniaceae; genus Begonia; species Begonia masoniana. Next base: position 21,454,195 of record CM039514.1, read on the forward strand.
AACGAAGAAACCTTCTCTCGTAAAAATCCAAACTCCGTCATCTGAAGAACAATCACCGACAACTCACAGTAAGCGTGAATGAAAGGATTAACAATTGCTGGACACACGCAATCGTCGGTGTAGAATAAAATCGCCCCAAAGAATAAAAACTTTTAGCTCTCAAGAATAATAGCTTCAGCAACATTCAACTGTGTAGGGGGAATGCATAATATACTGTGCGTCAAATATTCTCTCCAAATAGATCGTACAGAATAAGGAAAACAAATCTTAACAAATTCGGTTGAGTAACACACCATGTGACACTTTAGGAAAGTATCTCCAATAACTTGGATATTCATCCAAAAAATTAGGAAAGCATCCCATTATTCATGTGATCTCGAAGCCTAACAGATTTCACCAAATCTTCATCAAATCGGCTTACCAAAACAAAGTTTTTCAAAAAGCAAGTGCCTTTAGCTTTTTCAATAACTTTCCTAATATTCGTGTTTCCTTATTTTCTCTCTCATAGAATCTTCATGATTGTTAATATGAATCCATCCAATAATCTGAATATAATATTTCTTGATCACCAAGAAATAAATTATCAATTTGGAAAATAATGGAATAAAATATTATCTCTATAAAAATATATTGCCAAAAAATCAATGCCACCATATATGCAATATCTTTGCATTTACAATTCCCCCTTTGGCATTTTTTGGCAAATTCAATAAATCCAATAACTTCAATAACTCCCCCTGAATTCACTCCCTCTGGATGATAGCTTCAATCATCATAAAAATACTTCAATCATCGTCATATCAAAAATATGGTATTAGAGCATACTCTCCCAAAATACTCCCCCTTTTTGCCATAAAAAGACAAACATATATATAAGAGAATAATGATCACGATAAGAGCATCATAATCTCAATATAAAAACCACAATCACCATAGGGAGATAACCAATATCACGAAAAATATAATATCCAGATGCAGGCAGAGTATCCATGATGAAATATCCAGAAACAAATGAACATAATAGAAGTTCACAAGAAATCCATCATTAAGTAGAAATATCATCAGAAGAAAGACCAACCCGATTGTAGTTGATGGCAACCGTTCACTTGTATCATTTTCCTTGGACATATTCTCCTTAAACATGAAATACTGAAGTATCCTCATCTGTTACTTCAGTGACATCCTCAGTGACATTAGTTGAAACTCCTGACTTTTCAACAAGTTTGGTCTCCTTAACCAGTTCCTTCACATTAGCAACTTTCTTTCTCTCGAAAATATCATCAGCAACTTCCTTAGCAGACATTTTTCCGACAAGGTCATCAAGCATCCAACAACTACTATCTTTCCGTTTTTTTTTTTAATTACCATTTGCTGATCATTCAAAAATTTCATCTCACCTTCAATTATCTTAAAAAAAACAAGATAACAATGCAGAATCAGAAGCATTGTCAGAATTAGAAACATTGTCAAGAGCTGGAACATCCTCGGGAACGTCATCCAGAACATTAACTTGATCACCTTTCATTCTTGCAATCGACATGATTCACAATCAATTCCTAGAGAAGTAAGAGGACGGTTTCTCATAGCAATCTTGTGCAGGATAGCATACTTGACAGTAAGTTGCAAGGCAGAAAAATCTTTACCATGGGACCACACACGTCTGACACTACTAGTGACATCAGTAATTATCTTGATAAAATTGGGAGAAAACTTCACAGAATCAACCTAGTGGCAACACAGATGCATGTTGATCACAATAGGGAAGAACTCGAACAAATAACCCTTGAACTGTTGGAGAGAGATGGATAGAAAATAGTCGTTTGAGTTTATGGAAATAAACCATAAATACCCACTCAAATTGAAAAATAAATCCAAAATTCTTCAAATAAGATGAGAAATAAACCCAAGGATATAGTTACGATCAAATCCCATAAAAACCTCCATCAATATATTTGAGATTAACTCCAAATTTTCAAAAAAATCGCCGAAAGCTTCATAGAACCCCTTGTGTCATGCAGGAAGTTTCAGACCAAAATCTCAAAAGAAATATTAGCAATAAAAGAAATCCCTTCTTTTTCTTTTTCTTTTTCCTTTATTTTATTTTATTTTATTTTTATGAAAGCAAATAAAAAAAACTTACAACACAAAAGAACCTCTTCACATGACACATAGGTCTAAGGTAGACCTCAATTCTTCAAATCTCACACCATCCAAAGCCTTGGTGAAAATATCGGCAATTTATTTTTCGGTCACCATATGCTCCAAATTAATAATTTTGTCCTCCACTAGAGATCGAATAAAATGATGTCGTATGTCAAAATGCTTTGTCCGAGAATGCTGAATAGGATTTTTAGAGATATTTATTGCACTCAGATTATCGTAGTAGAGGGTCATGACACCATGTGTGACACCATAGTCTTTCATCATTTGTTTCATCCCAAGAAGCTGAGTACAGCTGCTACCTACTGCAATATATTCTGCCTCGGCCGTAGATAGAGAAATAGAATTATGTTTCTTGCTAAACCATGACACCAAGTTGTGTCCAACATAAAAACATCCACCCGAAGTACTTTTTCGATCATCATAACTTCCTGCCCAGTCAGCATCACAATAACCCACCAGATTTGCATTAGAATCGAAGAAATACAAGATGCCATAATCAGTTGTTCCACTAACATATTTTAGAATTCGTTTAACCGACACTAGATGTGACTCCCTCGGATTGACTTGAAATCGAGTGCATAAACCCACGCTATAACAAATATCTGGCCGGCTAGTAGTAAGATATAATAGGCTTTCAATCATACTTCTATATAAACGCGGATCAACAGCAATTCCCTTTTCATCTTTAGAGATTTTCTCGTGTGTCCTAATGGGTGTTCTACTCGGTCGTGCATTTTCAAGCTGAAACTTTTTCAATAAATTGTTGGCATATTTGGCTTAAGAAATAAAAATACCATTCTTTTCTTGCTGAATTTGAAGTCCAAGGAAATAATTGAGTTCGCCAACCATACTCATCTCAAATTCGCCTGTCATTTGAGCAACAAACTCATCCACCATCGCCTGTGACACCGAGCCAAACACTATGTCATCAACATAAATTTGAGCGAGTAAAAAATGACATTTTTCACGGTGAACAAAAAGGGTTTTATCTACTCTCCCTCGCTCATATCCCTTGGATAATAAATATTGCGTTAGTCGTTCAGACCATGCACGAGGAGCTTGTTTAAGCCCATATAACGTCTTCTTCAATTAATAAACATACTCGGGATGATGAGGGTCTTCAAAACCCTTTGGTTAAGTAACATAAACTTCTTCATTAAGAAAAACATTAAGAAACGCACTCTTCACATCCATTTGATATAGCTTGAACCGCATAACAAACGCAATAGCCAATAGAAGCCGAATAGATTCAAGACGAGCAACTGGAGTAAATGTTTCATCAAAATCAATTCCTTCAATTTGTGAATACCCTTGAGCAACTAACCGAGCTTTTTTGCGAGTAATGTTGCCATGCTCATCGGTCTTGTTCTTGTAAATCCACTTAGTACCAATAACGTTCACATCGGGAGGACACAGTACTAAGTCCCAAACTTGATTTTGGGAGAATTGGTTGAGTTCTTCTTGCACAGCTCCTATCCAGTATTCACCTAGCAATGCTTCTTTTACATTCTTGGGCTCGATCGTTGATGTAAAGCATGTCATTTGAATCATTTCTCAATAATTCACCCTCAACTTATCTCTGGTTCGTATACCATCATTCAGACCACCAATAACCTCATCTATAGGATGATTCTTTTGAACACTTGTGGATGGTTGTCTGTTGTGTGAAGTAGTCACCTCTGCTTCATCAATTGTCTCAGTCTGATCTGTGACACCGCTTGAAACACCCTCTGTGACATCAGGTGGAACACTAGTACCTTCATTATTTGAAATTTGGTCTGCATCTTCGTTTGGATTATGAGCTGTGTCTAGAGAGTCGTCTACTTGAACATTCGCAGATTCGATGACAGTTCGAGTTCTTTTGTTGTAAACTCGATAAGCACGGCTATTTGTAGCATACCTGAGAAAGATAGCCTCATCACTCTTGGGATCAAGTTTCCCACTGTGTTCCCTATCATTCAACACAAAGCAGATGCTGCCAAACGGATGAAAATAATTAAGATTCGGAGTTTTACCTTTCCATATCTCATAGGGTGTCATAGAAGTTTTACAGTGGAGATACACCCGATTAATGGTATAACAAGCTGTGTTCATAGCTTCAGCCTAGAACTTTTGAGGAACATCCCTTTCATGTAACATAACTTGAGTCATCTCTGCCAATGTACAATTCTTTCTTTCAACAATCCCATTTTGTTGAGGAGTTTTAGGTGCCGAGAATTCATGAGCAATCCCTAGATGTTGACAGAAATCTGAGAATTCAGAATTTTCAAACTCTCTTCCATGGTAACTACGGATGCCAATAATCTTCAAGATAACACAATCTTTTTCATGTTGGAGTCAAGTACACATTGATTTAAAGGCCTTGAAAGTGTCGGACTTTTCTCTAAGAAATTCCACCCATGTGTAGCGTGAGAAATCATCAACAGTAACAAAGACATACCGTTTTCCTCCAATACTTTCAACATGCATTGACCCCATTAGATCTATGTGGAGCAATTCAAGCACACGGGTAGTTGTGGATGACTGTGACATCGGGTGTGACACCTTGGTTTGCTTTCCAATTTGACATGGTCCACATAATTTTTCTTTATCAAACTTTAATACAGGAATTCCCCGGACAACACCTTTCGAAATAAGCTTTTCAAGCATTCTGAAATTAACATGTCCCAACTTTTTATGCCATAGGATAGTGTCTTCCATACTCGACCGAAGGCAGGTAGACAAGGAAGAAATAAGATAGCAATTGTCGGATGATCTAACTCCTTCAATAACACGCTTCTTGTTTTGATCGGTCACCACACATTTTTCTCTTGTGAATTGCACATTCAATTCTTGATCACAAAGCTGGCTAATACTGATTAGATTAGATTTCAGACCATTTACCAATAAAACATTACTCAACTTTGGTAAACCAGGAACATTCAACGTTCCCCTTCCAATGACATCTGTTGAGACACCGTTGCCGAATGTTACTTTTTCCACGGATTCGGGTATAATATCCTTCAAATATCTCTCTTTGCCTGTCATATGTCTAGAACATCCGCTATCAAAATACCATGCATTGGTTCCGATCGCCTTTAGTGAAAGATGTGTGACATTACACTTCACATTTGATTTCTTCACCCATTTCTGATAAGGGAATCTATAAGAAGAGGCATTTCTAATAGTACCCAATCTCAAGTCAGCAAGATAACTAAAGCATTTAGGGCGAATATGACCACGGCGTTGGCAATAGTGACACACAGAACCATATATGTTACCTTTTCTGCTTGCAGCATGATAGAAGTTATAGGAATTTGATTTTCTGTTAGTTCTTCGAATTCTGTTAGCACATTGCTTTTCTTTGTAATCAAATCCCTTGGCTGACACCATCTGTGACACCAGACTTTCCCTTACAAATTTCATCACAGAGCGATTTTCCTTTACAGCTACAGTCTTTGAACCTAAACATTCACCTTTGAATCTCAATCCAGACCGATTTACGCTTGATTTGCTTACATTTAAAATATCATCTAGATTAGAGGAACCCGAATTCAACATTTTGACATTCTTCTTCATGAGGCTTATCTCATTGGTTAGATCATTAGCTTCATCCTGACTTGTTTTCAGTTTTGTTTCCAAATCATCAATAACATTTTGAAGATTGTTCTACTCATCTTTCAAATTTCTAATCTGTGTATGTAAAAGCTGATTTACCTTAACAAGCTCGGTCCATTTCTCATGCAGAAACTTATATTCTCCAATAAGATCTTCTTCTATGACTGGTTCTTCGTCTTCATCACTACCATTAGAAAAACCTTCTGTGACACCGTGTATAACACCACCATTTTCTTCACATTCTGCCTTTCCAACATGAGCCACATGGTTGCTCTGAAATTCATCTTCCTTCTCTGACTCATCCTCACTCCATGTTGCATTCAGAGAATTCTTCTTTTTCTTCAAGGTATTAGCACATTCTGCTTGTATATCCCCGAAGCCTTCATACTCTCTGCACTGAATACCTTTGTTCTTGAATGGTTGATCAAACACATAAGTTTCTTCTCTGTGCTTCTTGTTGCTTGAAGAACCATTTTTGAAGTTTGTGACACCCTGCTTGGCACCGCAAGTATTTCTTCCAAATCTCTTCATAACTCTGCTGAAATTCTTTGAAAGCAGGGCTAGAGATTCCTCCAAGTCATCTTCATCATGCTCGTTGTTATTCTGTACCTCTGTTTTAAAGCAACTCCCTTTGCCTTCTTTATTTTGGTGTCTCCTCCAAGATTCATTTCGAAAGAGATCCCATCAGCTCTTCTAGCTTCATTTTAGACACATCTTTGGCTTCTTCTATGACAGTAACTTTATAGGCAAATCTTTGTGACATAGACCGTAGAGTTTTTCGTACAAGTTTTTCTTCGGAAATCATCTCACCAAGAGCAATCGCTTCATTTGCTATGTCACATAATTTGGCGTTGAACTAGTCTCATCTTCCTGCATCTTTAGATTCTCAAATCGAGTAGTTAACATTTGCATTTTGGACAACTTTACCGTACATGTTCCTTCATAGGTGGTTTGAAGAATTTCTCATGCCTTTTTTGCCGATTCGCATGTGGAGATGAGTCTGAACTGAATTGGATCCATACCATTAAAGATAGCATTTAAAGCCTTTGAATTGCTGTGTGCCAAAGCATCTTCATTTTCTTCGGGTTTTGGAGATATAATACCTTCTGCATCGGTGTTCATAAGATAATTCCAACCTGTTAAAATAGATCTCTAAGCCTTCTCGTCAATAGCTTTAATGAATGCCTTCATCCTTGCTTTCCAATAAGCATAATTACTTCCATCCAATAATGGTGGACGCATTGTAGAACCTCATTCTTTCATAGAGTCCATCGCACACGAACTATTGTCCCGCTGATCCCGCTTAAGAAATAAAAGCGACCCACTCTGATACCAATTGAAAGATTAAGATAAGTTATGCGATGTCACACAAGGAACTTCGTGTGATACCGATAATTAATGCAATGATAGACAATATAAATATGCAGAAATAAATGACACATGAGGTTGGTAACGCAGTTCGGCAACCAGCCTACGTCTGCGGGACCACGCCCAAATATAAAAACATTTATTTGAGTTCACAAAGTTATAAGACAATTGGACTTATACAAATACAGACTCCCTATTATCTATGTCCCCGCCTCTAGCTAATTTCCTTAAGGAAACTGTTTTTGCGAGATCCCCTCGACTTTAGATCGACCTTTTCCGAGATCTAGAAAACAACAAGATCCCCTTTGTGACGACCCAGACTCCGCGTCGGTGAAACCACGACATGTGCCGTGCACGTGCATACATACTATCCTCTCCCGCTTTCATAAAATTTTTTCTTTTCGTTCATTTCATTTCATTTTCCTTTTTCATGCATTCATTCATTCGTTAGAGAACAGACTCGGGCACCTATCTATATCTATCGACATTTTTGCTTTAATTTAAAACATACCCAAAACCACTTTCTCTTAATTCTAATACACCCTCTAAGTCATTAAACCATATTGAAAACTATTTAAAAAGGGGCATGTAAAACTAGGGAAATCACGGTGTAAAGGGCCGAGGGCAAAATTGCCCAAAACAACAAAATGAAGGGGCGATCGATCGGCCACTTGACAGCCGATCGATCAGCCCCTTGGTAACCGATCGATCGCACCTCCTTCGGCGATCGATCGGCTTGCATTCTGGTATTACACCAGAACGCGGCCATTAGTAGCCGATCGTTCGCCACGTTCGAACGTCTCCCTTTTGGCGTTCGATTGGTTTGGCCTTTCTCATTTCTTTCCTTCAATTTTCTCAATCCTGCACGCGCGCGCACACACACACACACATCACCAATCTCCTCTTCCTTCACCTAATTCACACTTCAATATTTACTCCTAAATACAACTCATAACAACAACCTACCCTCAAAACATCAAAATTTCATTCTATTTCATCAAAATATCACCCAAAATATCCGTCAATAATCTAACGACATACGCCCCCATAAACCGAACGTTCAACCTAAAATCATCAAAACCCAACACGAAATGACCTATTTATCTTCAGACCACAAACCTATTTTCAAACATCCAAACTCATTCTAAATTCTCAAAATCTATATCTATTTCATCAAAATCCATCAAAACATCAAAATTCATCAATTTATGGCAGAAGCTAACACTGTCATCAAAATATCAACCTATCAAGATACCAAGAAACCTATAATGGTTTCTATACATTTCATTCTAGTTAATCACCCATCAGCCCGTGTCAAAATCCCAAAACACATAACCTATACTCCCCACGGGTCGTGTACGTATCGACTATGCCAACCGCTCCCACGAACATCCTCCTTCAAACTGTAGGCTCGTCAGGTGGAGGGACGTCCTACTCACCTTGCTCGTAGTCACCTACACCATAAAGACACCTATGAGATAAAAATCTCAGCAAGTTCTACGTAAATGTATATGCATGATCATGTATATGTTATGCCATGAAAACCATCCATGTCATTTCATCTATCGGTACGTGTCAGTCTATGGTTATCGGAAACGCTCGACAGATGGTTAGGGCACGTCAAGTGGTTAGACAGCCCACACCATCTGAAGGGAAGAAAACCCGCTCACCACAGAACGCTAGGTCTGAACCTCATCCTCGATAACCCCATGACATGGTTGTTTACTGTGATACTTTACTTGCCTTTACATGTATTTTCTTTTCATGAAATCAATGCGTAAATTCATTTTCATGACGTTTTAAAAACCGTGATGCATGAGCAATTCAATGAACAATAAACAAACATGACGAGCATACCATCAAAACCTCACAAATACTATCAAGGCATCATAATACTTAACCTATAAAATAACTAAATCCTAACTACCCAACCAAAGCAATTAAAGAAACAAAGCACCAAACAATCCTCAACACGAATTCCGACTTATGGTGTAGGCCAATCGGCCATAATAAATCACGATAACTTACCTCGCATCCGTTGCACACCAAGCTCCTCGTCTCGAGCTTCGTCACCTAAGTCAAACCATAGCGTTCTTTGTTAAAATCGAGCTCAAACATGGAATTTCGTAAACTAACGAAACTCCTAACTAAAGGAAATTTCCTAAAATTCTACTAAACCTCTCTCGGGCATTTCATCGAGCAATACACGCTCACAACTAACAAACCTCCATTAATGGAGGTTTGCAAGCTCCAAATTTCTGATTTTTCAACCTAAACATCAATACACCAAATTTTTCATCCAATAACTTTCAATAATCATCAATACCACCATAACTAACCTTTTTCTAACAAAACCCGACTATTTTCGACGAACCCTAACAAAACCCTAACTATTTAACAAGCTAGAAATCGAGAACTAAAGCTCGAAAACACTAGAAACTTACCTAGAACCGTGATGGGAGAAGAAAACGTGAAGAAACTTGTTGATCGAAATGGAGGAATCGATCGACGTTGAAGGAATCGTCGTGGAGGAAGAAACGTCGCTAGAGAGGAAAAGGGGAAGGGAGAAAAATGTTGAATTGTTTGAGGGAGGAGGGTTTTTCTGATTTTTAATAAATTCTTGGCTTGTCAAATGACAAGTTTGCCCCTCATTTGATTTTTCGTTTATCCTATTGTTCGACTATCAATTTGTTTTCTCCAAATTTCTTTATTTCACTATTAATTCCGACTTATTACTAGAGCTTTAATAAAACTTTCCATTCGTCAAACAAGTTTAATTTGTTATTTTTACGAATTAAACCGCTATAAGGTCAAAGATGGAAATTCGAGCGTTATACTTTCGATTTCGATTTTCAAATCTCCATATTTTTCCTAAAACTCATATAACTCATAAGGATTCCATTGAAACTCTCGATTCGCAAAACAGACATATTTCAATTATTTACAAAAATGCCCTTGCGCGCACAATTTAAAAACTGTAAAGCCGGGTGTTACATTCTATCCACCTTAATTGGAATTTTATCCTCAAAATTGAATTATTACAAATAGCTCTAGGTACTTAGCCATCATAGTTTGCCTGCCTCTCCCAGGTAGCTTCCTCTATGCCGTGGTTCCGCCATAAAACTTTAACCAGCGAAATTTCTTTGTTTCTCAACACTTTAATAGAGGATTCTAAAATTTGTACCGGCTTTTCCACGTAGGTCAGCGTTGGCTACACCTCTATTTCTCGTGCTTCTACGACATGCGACGGGTCACGCACACATTTCCTAAGCATGGATACGTGAAAGGCATTGTGGATGCTCTCCATTGAAGCCATAAGCTTTAATCGATATGCCATCTTTCCGATCCTCTTCAGAATAGAGAAGGGCCCCATATACCGAGGGCTTAGCTTACCTCTCCTCCCGAATCTCATGAGTCCTTGAATGGAGAAATCTTCAAATAAACCTCATCACCTTCATTAAATTCTAACTCTCTTATTCTATTGTCGGCATAGATTTTCTAACGGCTCTGAGCTATCTCAATGTGCTGTCTGATAATTGCAATCTTTTTCGCTGTTTGTTGTAGAATATCGGGGCCAATAATACTAGCCTCGCCAACCTCATCCCAATACAGCGGCGACCTACACTTCCGTCCGTACAACGCTTTATATGGTGTCATGCCAATCGTAGCTTGGAAACTGTTGTTATATGAAAACTCGATCAGTGGCAAATACCTGCTCCACGATCCCTGAAACTCCAATATATAGGCTCTAAGCATATCCTCAAGAATCTGATTCGTTCGTTCAGTCTGGCCATCGGTCTGAGGATGAAATGTCGTGCTGAAATTCAACTGAGTTCCCATGGCCTGATGCAACTCTTCAAAATCTTGAAGTAAACCTCGGATCTCAGTCTGAAACTATCGACACAGGAACCCCGTGCAGTCTAATAATCTCTTGTACGTAAAGCTCGGTGAGCTGATCCATGGAGAATGTTGTTTTGATTGGAAGAAAGTAGGCCGACTTCGTCAAATGGTCCACTATCACCCATATGCTATCATGCCCCTTCGTCGTTCTCGGGAGTCCAACAATAAAATCCATAGAAATCTACTCCCATTTCCATTCCAGGATCTGCAGGGGTTGCAAAGTTCCTGCCGGCCTTTGGTGTTCCACCTTGACCTGCTGACAAACCAAACAGGTTTTCACGTACTTGGCAACCTCTCTCTTCATGTTAGGCCACCAGAAATGTTGTTTTAGGTCCCGATACATTTTGGTGCTTCCTGGATGCACCGAATAGGCCGAAGAGTGGGCCTCGGCTAAGATTTCTTTCTTCAACTCTTCGTCGTTAGGCATGTACCACCTGTGCCCGAATTTTAATATACCATCCTCCGACAAGTTGAAATCAGACGAGTCTTCGGAGGTCATACTCATACGGTGCTTCTCACACACTAAGTCTTTCCGTTAAGCTCCTTGTATTTTATCAAGTATCGTCGGTCTAAGAGAGATGTTTGCGAGTATCGTGGACAACTCAGCCACAATCTCTACGTCAAACTTCTCAATCTCAGACTTTAACATCACTAGCATCGCCTCAAGTGAAGGCTGACTCGTTGATGGTACTCTGCTCAAGGCATCTGCGACCTTGTTCGCCTTCCCTGGGTGGTATTTGATTTCAAAGTCATAATCTTTAATGAACTCCAACCACCTTCTTTGCCGCATATTTAGTTCTTTCTGTGTAAACAGGTATTTTAAACTCCTGTTATCTGAGAACACCTCACACTGCTGCCCATACAGGTAGTGTGTCCAAATTTTCAACGCAAAGACAACCGTTGCTAGTTCCAAGTCATGCGTCGGGTAGTTCTGCTCGTACGGCTTCAATTGCCGAGAAGCATACGCAATAATATTTCCCTCCTGCATAAGCACACATCCAAGTCCAACCTTCGACGCATCACAATATATACTAAACTTGTTGCCTTCAACTGGCAGTGTTAAAACCGGGGCCATGGTCAATTTCTGTTTCAGCTCTTTAAAGCTTTTCTCACATGCAGACGACCATATGAATTTTTCATTCTTCCTTGTCAAGGGTGAAAGAGGGACTGCAATCTTTGAGAACCCCTCAATAAACTTACGGTAGTATCCAGCCAATCCGAGAAATCCGCGTACCTCACGTACATTCTTAGGCTGCGGCCAATCTTTTACAACTTGAATCTTACTTGGGTCTACGGAAATCCCCTCTTGAGATATAATGTGGCCGAGAAAATTTATTCGGTCCAGCCAAAACTCACACTTGGAGAACTTTGGGTAAAGCTGGTGTTGTTGCAAAACTCCCAAAAACAATCCGTAGGTGCTTTTCATGCTCCTCTTTCGTCTTAGAGTAAACCAAGATGTCGTCAATGAACACAACCACAAACTTGTCCAAATATTCCTTGAAGACGTGAATCATTAAGTCCATAAATGTTGCAGGGGCATTCGTAAGTCTAAAAGACATGACAAGGAACTCATAATGCCCATACCTCGTTCGGAACGCCGTCTTTTGAATATCTTCCTTCCGGACCTTCAACTGATAATAACCCGAGCGTAAGTCTATCCTCGAAAACACTCAGGCACCCTACAGTTGGTCAAACAAATCATCTATTCAGGGCAACGGGTACTTGTTTTTCACTGTCAATTTATTCAACTCTCGATAGTCAATGCACATACCGGAGAGTTCCGTCTTTCTTCTTGACGAACAAAACTGGCGCACCCCAAGGAGAAAAGCTAGGTCGGATGAATCACTTATCCAACAACTCTTCTAGCTGAGATTTCAACTCCTTTAGCTCGACAGGCGCCAATCTATACGGATTTTTAGAGACAGGTTCAGAATTTGGATACACATCAACCACGAATTCTATCTCCCGGTCCGGTGGTAATCCGGGAAGATCGTTGCAAAAAATCTCCGCGAACTCCCTAACAATCGGGATGTCACTTGGCGTTACCCCATTATGCAATTGAGTGTTGACCACAGTGACCATATAAACTGAGCATTCACCTCTAAACTGCTCTCTGACCTTCATCGAGTAGGAAGTTGGTAATCCACTCAATCTATTCATTGCCTGATAAGCAAATTCTTCCTTACCCGGAGGTCGAAAAGTCACCAACCCGGATCGGCAGTCGATGGTGGCGAAATGGCGAGATAGCCAATCCATCCCCAAGATAAGATCATACCGCTCTATGCCCATAACTATCAATCGAGCATAAAGGGTGTTGTTCCCTACAGAGACGACATTTCCCTGGAAGATGTGATCAGACTGCATAAACTGCCCTGAAGGCAGCATGACTCGATAATCACACTCTGCTAACTCAGGCACAATCTTTAGTCTAGCTACGCATGCAGTAGAAATAAACGAGTGCGTAGCATCCATGTCCATCAATGAAAATATGGCCACTCCCATGACCAGAATAGTACTTGCTACAACGGAGGGCTGGGCCTCGTCGTCGACATCGCCAAGCTCTATAAAGGCGAAAATCCTCGGGGCAACTCTTCTTTGATCGGTAGCCGCCCTTGGACAGTTCTGAGCAAAATGGCCTACCTCCCCACACCTATAACACTTGTCCGTGCCAAATCTACAAGCGCCGAAGTGAGGCTTCTGGCACTTCGGGCATACCAGTCTCGGAGCATCCTCCTAAACTTGTTTTGTAACGACCCCTTTTCCCAGCAAGATATTGTCCGCTCTGGGGATTGGGCCACAGCCCAATATCCTCCCCTCACGGCTTTGTTTGGCGAGGACTTTCCAGAAGGTCACCAAACCTGGAATTGCTCTCGCCGAAGCACTTTTAACTTCGGAGTTCTTATGGGATCCGTTGTCAATTGTGCTCCAAAACGCGTCTTACTATGTTGGGAGGGTCTCTTTACATATGTTTCATTTCCACATACTTCCCCAAGCGATGTGGGATTGTGACGACCCCCTTTTTACGATCTGTCACCTTCCGGTTCACCCGCACGGACGTATCGTCATCCGGTTTCCGGTTCGTGCAGCCATCGTACACATACTTGCACATTTGGGTCATCACATGTTTTCCTTTCCCTTGGTCACCTTTGCCATCGTAGGGCCTCTTAGTGCCCCTTTGTTGTTGTGGTTGTTGTGGCCCTCTTAGCTGCCAACCCCTATTTTGAGGTCGAGGCTGTAATTCCCGACCCTTTAGTCGGCTCCCTCGGTTTGACGTAACTCTGTTCGACAGCCTCAATCTCCAGTGCCCTGGCCATGATCTTGGTATAGGGCACATTTCGCACCCCTGATATGGTGACACCTTTTCGAATATCCTGATTTAGCCCTTGCATAAACCGACGCACTTTGTCTTCATTGTCGCTGACCTGTCGGAGTGCGAAACGAGATAGTGCCTCAAATTTTCTAACATACTCAGCAATTGAACCAGCCTGTCGCAATTGCATGAACTCCACCATTTTTGCCTCCCGTACCGTATGGCTGAAGTATTTGTCATAAAACACCATTTTAAATCGTTCCCAACTCATTATTGTCACGTCGGTGGTTGCCTTGATGGAATCCCACCAAAACCGAGCGTCTAAAGCCAAATGATAGGTGACCAATGCAACCTTCTCTCCATTCTCTATACTTGCATATGCTAACATGTCTTCCATAGTATGAATCCACTCCTCGGCTAAAGAGGGATCCGAAGACTGCCCGTTAAACACTGGGGGTTGTAATTTTTGAAACCTCTCCATTCCTCGATTACTAGGAGTTGCCACCTCCTGAGCTCTATTGCCCTATTGATTAATCAGCGTATCGAGCTATTGAGATTGTCTTTCCATATGTTGAGCCTGTCGTACTAGGTGTTGGGACTGTTGGGCTATAAACTCTTTCAACTGGTCTATAGTATCATCTCTCTCATCTCTATCATTTCCTCGACGTACCATTTTGTAAACCTATAAAAGTGAAAGACGATATATCTAAGAAATCGAAATAAAAGAAAGCGTATAACGTACTTACAGTTGAAAAAGTATGTCCGTGAAATGGCTTGCACAGTCGAGCAGTCTAAAGAATTGATTTTAAAACTCGAGAGCTCTGATACCAACTGTTGTGACGACCCCGACTCCGCATCGTTGCCACCACGATCTGTGTCGTGCACGTGCATAAATACTACCCTCGCCCGCTCTCATAAAATTTTTCCTTTTCGTTCATTTCATTTCATTTTCCTTTTTCATGCATTCATTCATTCGTTAGAGAACGGACTCGGGCATCTATCTATATCTATCGACATTTTGGCTTTAATTTAAAACATACCCAAAACCACTTTCTCTTAATTCTAATACACCCTCTAAGTCATTAAACCATATTGAAAACTATTTAAAAAGGGGCATGTAAAACTGAGGAAATCACAGTGTAAAGGGCCGAGGGCAAAATCGCCCGAAACAACAAAATGAAGGGGGCGATCGATCAGCCACTTGACAGCCGATCGATCAGCCCCTTGGTAACCGATCGATCGCACCTCCTTCGGCGATCGATCGGCTTGCATTCTGGTATTACACCAGAACGCGGCCATTAGTAGCCGATCGTTCGCCACGATCGTTCGCCCCTTGTCTGGCGAACGATCATGGAACTCTCTGGTTTTCCAGAGAGTTCTGCGTTCGAACGTCTCCCTTTTGGCGTTCGATCGGTTTGGCCTTTCTCATTTCTTTCCTTCAATTTTCTCAATCCTGCGCGCGCGCACACACACACACAACACCAATCTCCTCTTCCTTCACCTAATTCACACTTCAATATTTACTCCTAAATACAACTCATAACAACAACCTACCCTCAAAACATCAAAATCTCATTCTATTTCATCAAAATATCACCCAAAATATCCGTCAATAATCTAACAACATACGCCCCCATAAACCGAACGTTCAACCTAAAATCATCAAAACCCAACACGAAATGACCTATTTATCTTCAGACCACAAACCTATTTTCAAACATCCAAACTCATTCTAAATTCTCAAAATCTATATCTATTTCATCAAAATCCATCAAAACATCAAAATTCATCAATATATGGCAGAAACTAACATTGTCATCAAAATATCAACCTATCCAGATACCAAGCAACCTATAATGGTTTCTATACATTTCATTCTAGTTAATCACCCATCAGCCTGTGTCAAAATTCCAAAACACATAACCTATGCTCTCCACGGGTCGTGTACGCATCGACTACGCCAGCCGCTCCCACAAACATCCTCCTTCAAACTGTAGGCTCGTCAGGTGGAGGGACGTCGTACTCACCTTGCTCGTAGTCACCTACACCATAAAAACACCTATGAGATAAAAATCTCAGCAAGTTCTACGTAAATGTATATGCATGATCATGTATATGTTATGCCATGAAAACCATCCATGTCATTTCATCTATCGGTACGTGTCAGTCTATGGTTATCGGAAACGCTCGACAGATGGGTAGGGCACGTCAAGTGGTTAGAGAGCCCACACCATCTAAAGGGAAGAAAACCCGCTCACCACAGAACGCCAGGTCTGAACCTCATCCTCGATAACCCCATATCATGGTTGTTTACTGTGATACTTTACTTGCCTTTACATGTATTTTCTTTTCATAAAATCAATGCGTAAATTCATTTTCATGACGTTTTAAAAACCGTGATGCATGAGCAATTCAATGAACAATAAACATACATGACGAGCATACCATCAAAACCTCACAAATACTATCAAAGCATCACAATACTTAACCTATAAAATAACTAAATCCTAACTACCCAACCAAAGCAATTAAACAAACAAAGCACCAAACAATCCTAAACACGAATTCCGACTTATGGTGTAGGCCAATCGGCCATAATAAATCACGATAAGTTACCTTGCATCCGTTGCACACCGAGCTCCTCGTCTCGAGCTTCGTCACCTAAGTCAAACCATAGCGTTCTTTGTTAAAATCGAGCTCAAACATAGAATTTCGTAAACTAACGAAACTTCTAACTAAAGGAAATTTCCTAAAATTCTACTAAACCTCTCTCGGGCATTTCATCGAGCAATACACGCTTACAACTAACAAACCTCCATTAATTGAGGTTTGCAAGCTCCAAATTTCTGATTTTTCAACCTAAACATCAATACACCAAATTTTTCATCCAATAACTTTCAATAATCATCAATACCACTATAACTAACCTTTTCTAACAAAACCCGACTATTTTCGACGAACCTTAACAAAACCCTAACTATTTAACAAGCTAGAAATTGAGAAGTAAAGCTCGAAAATACTAGAAACTTACCTAGAACCGTGATGGGAGAAGAAAACATGAAGAAACTTGTTGATCGAAGTGGAGGAATCGATCGACGTTGAAGGAATCGTCGTGGAGGAAGAAACGTCGCCAGAGAAAAGGGGAAGGGAGAAAAACGTTGAAGTGTTTGAGGGAGGAGGGTTTTTCTGATTTTTAATAAATTCTTGGCTTGTCAAATGACAAGTTTGCCCCTCATTTGATTTTTCGTTTATCCTATTGTTCAACTATCGGTTCGTTTTCTCCAAATTTTCTTATTTCACCATTAATTCTGACTTATTACTAGAGCTCTAATAAAACTTTCTGTTCGTCAAACGAGTTTAATTTGCTATTTTTACGGATTAAACCGCTATAAGGTCAAAGACGGAAATTCGAGCGTTATACTTTCGATTTCGATTTCCAAATCTCCATATTTTTCCTACAACTCATATAACTCATAAGGATTCCATTGAAACTCTCGATTCGCAAAACAGACATATTCAATTATTTACAAAAATACCCTTGCACGCACAATTCAAAAACCCGTAAAGCCAGGTGTTACACCCTTGTTGTTGATTCCTCCCGGAATCCGTGTTATGGCAAGATCCCATCGCCCACGATCAAGAACGACAAGCTCCCCTTGTCTAAAAACAGAACTCCTCTTGAGTTCGGATGCAGTCTCCTCCCGAGACTGAGCTTCCATGAAGAACAAAGAAGATTGCCTCCTGGAACACCGTCTAGAACACCAACACGTTGTCTTCAGACGCAATACTCAACACACTCAATAAATCAATTCAATCCACAACATAAAAGAGTGTGTAAAACAATCACAGACCCATACGCAGAAACGTTGGGAGTGAAAGAAAAGTGACGGCTTGGAAAACGAAGAAACCTTCTCTCGTGAAAATCAAAACTCTGTCGTCTGAAGAACAATCACCGACGACTCACAATAAGCGTGAATGAAAGGATTAACAATTGGTGGACACACACAATCGTCGGTGTAGAATAAAATCGCCCCAAAGAATAAAGACTTTTAACTCTCAAGAATAATTGCTTCAGCAGCATTCAACTGTGTAGGGGGAATGCATAATATATTGTCGTCAAATATTCTCTCCAAATAGATCGCACAGAATAAGGAAAATAAATCTTAACAAATTCGATTGAGTAACACACCGTGTGACACTTTAGGAAAGTATCTCCAACAACTTGGATATTCATCCAAAAAATTAGGAAAGCATCCCATTATTCATGTGATCTCGAAGTTTAACAGATTTCACCAAATCTTCATCAAATCGGCTTACCAAAACAAAGTTTTCCAAAAAATAAGTGTCTTTAGCTTTTTCAATAACTTTCCTAATATTCTTGTTTCCTTATTTTTCTCTCCCACAGAATCTTCATGATTGTTAATATGAATCCATCCAATAATTTGAATATAATATTTCTTTATCACCAAGAAATAAATTATCAATTTGAAAAATAATGAAATAAAATATTATCTCCATAAAAATATATTGCCAAAAAATCAATGCCAACATATATGCAATATCTTTGCATTTACAGAAGTCAAGATTCAAAACGAGTCATTCTTCATTGATTTTTATATTCTTCCAATCCAAGGTGCTGATGTGGTTTTGGGTGTTCAATGGGTGGAACTCTTAGGACCTGTGTTGACGGATTATAAAACATTAACTATGCAGTTTGATTGGAATGATAACTGGGTGATTTTACAAGGTGAAAATCAACAAATCCCAACTAAAATCCAGTTGCACCAGCTCAAAAAAATGCAGGAGGTAGATACGGTATTTCAATATTTTTGTTTCCAACAAGTTTTACTAGCTGCTGAAGCTTTAATCTGTAATGTTCCTACTGATATACAAAATTTGATTGACAAGTATCATACGATATTTCAAATTTCAGATGGTTTGCTACCTGACAGATCGGTTAATCGCCATATTCAATTACTGCCACATGCTACTCCTGTTAATGTAAAACCGTATCGATATTCCTATTCGGAGTGATAAGGCCAAGTAAAAGTCCCTTTTCATCTCCAGTATTACTAGTAAAGAAAAGAGACGATACATGGAGATTTTGTGTAGACTATAGAGTATTAAATAGTCAAACTATTCCTGACAAATTTCCTATACCTATAGTCGATGAATTACTAGATGAGTTATATGGTTCAAAAGTGTTTAGAAAAATTGATCTTCTATCCAGTTACCATCAAGTTCGAATGAATGCAGAGGATATTGATAAAATGGCATTTAGAACTCATCAAGGACATTATGAGTTGCTAGTGATACGATTTGGACTCACTAATGCTCCTACAATTTTTCAATGCATGATGAATGAAGTATTGAAGGTGTTTTTACGGAAATTTGTGATTGTTTTCTTTGACCACATTCTTATATATAGCACATCCAGAGAGGAGAGGAACATTTTATTCATTTGGAGGAGGTTCTGTGCTGTTTACAACAGAACAAAATATTTGCTAAACTTAGCAAATGTAGTTTTGCTCAATGTTCCATAGAGTACCTTGGGGATATCGTTTCAATGGATGGAGTAGCTCCCCGAGTATGGCAAAATTGCTGCCGTTTCAGAATGGCTAGTCCTTGTAACAGTGAAGCAATGGAGAGGCTTTCTTGGGTTAACGGGGTACTATAGAAAATTTATACGCAATTATGCTACAATTGCTAACCCATTCATCCTTTGAGATGAATTTGATATAGTTTATAATCCGGGGAAGTGTAATATTGTCGCAGACGCCCTTTGAAGGAAGTTTGAAGCTCATAATTCTGCTGATTTTTCTTTGCGCAGCTCTAACTTTTTTACAATGTGAATTGTTGGATAAATTGGTAACAGAAATTGCGGAAGTATTTACTCAATCTGTCTGCAAATTACTTGGCAGGCTACGAATAGAATGAAGCAGTTTGGAGATAAAAAAATTCTGTGCGTTCTTCGCTACTTGAAGAACTTTACATTGTTAGCATTACTATTTTTCTAAATTCGTTATTTTGTAACTTATTTAAGAGTATGTTATTAAACTATATTGTAAAAAATTTGTAAAAAATATGACTCAGATCAACTCTTCAATGAAGGTCTCTTGAAATTTGAGAAAGGTAGAGCCATAAAAATGGAGGATCGTACCATACCCAGAGCAAATGGAGAAAGATGAACTTCAACGTTGGTTCGTTTATGGAGGAACTAAGGCGGGTTAACTCATTTCTAGCTACCAAATTCAGTGATAATTATTAATTACACCATTTTCAAGTTCGTGAAAATGCCGTCTCCTCCTCTTCCTCAAACTGTTTTTGATTCCACTCACTGATTTTAGACATGGAAGATCCAGACCCCGACCCAGGATCCGAAAATGGCGATTGGTATGTATCGGTCGTAGCCTGAGCCTTCGGTCGTGATCTCACCGAGCCTCCGACCGAAGAGTCTTTCGATTTCTTTCGCCGCGTTCGTTTCGGGATGTCTGGTGGGTTTTGCGCCGACAAAATGTCGCCGCCGTTGATTGAATCGTTGGGCTGTCGGTTTGATTTGGAATTTTCCGTTGCGTCCTTGGAAGATTTTGAACTTCTTCGAGGTCTTGGTTTGTCTGATTTTTCTCTCCTGGGGGACCCTACAGTGCTTCCTGATGATGATTGTCGTCTGGATGATCTTGGCACCTCCGGTAACTCTCTCGCCGGAGAATTTACAGCTTCTAAATCCCGTCGGCTTGAATTTGGACATTTCCCATCTTGCAGTAATCGTAAAAATAGCTCAATTAATCATCATTTTCAAAATTGTTGAAACTGTTTTGACATTTTCATGTTCAAAAAACAATTTCGTAGCCCTAAACTTGATCCAACAGTGCAAGTTTTTCTGAGATTTCCATGGTTTTTTTCCAAAAAAATTATCTCCTTTGATTTTATAATCACAGCTTTTGATCAACAGAAATGTGTGATACCTTCGGATACCCATTTGACAGGAGCTTCTTCTTCTTTACCATCTCTTGCTTGACCCGAAGGGGCAGAAGAAGCATCAGTTGCTGATTTGAAATCGTTCATCTGCAAACAACACAAACACAAAACATGGCTGCCATGAAGCTTTTGATCAAACACTTTTCTTCCCACTAGAAAAACCTGCAGATTTCATACGTTTACTCCCAAAAAGAAGAACAGCTTACCCAGCTCGGAGAATTTACTGATGGACCGTCCCACCCAATATGGGCAACATGCTTCACATCTGTTGGATACCCTATTTTCATTTCAGGTTCTTTTTCATTTTCTGCAAAAAATTTCACCCACTTTTGTAAAAAGTTGAGATTTTTATAATTGTGTGGGTTTTCACTGAAAAGAAAAACAGAAGAAGAAGAAGAAGAAAAAGAAGAATTACATACCAAAGATGTGAGATATGTATCTTAGGCCCTTCAAAAGGCCCTTCACTTTATGGTTTGACATGTATTTCTCAAGATGGGTCACCTTTGCTGATAATGAACTCTGAAAGCAGCTTCTCCGAGATGATCAATATCTAAGCAGCAATGGAAGATGATCTTTTGTGGGTGAATTAGCAGCTGAATCATTCTTCTGGTTGTGCAGAATCAGACGACAATGACGAATTCATTCGAGCATCTGATCAGAGCCCAACCACGGGCCGATTCAGGAAGAATGTAAGAAGAGGGAAATGGGAGAAAAATGGTTCAAAATCTGAGTGGAAGGGGCGTCAATGGTGAGAAAAAAGAGGGATTGATTAACAAACATCTTCTGTTTATTTGGTTGAATTGGTCTGTTGCTTCTTCTCGCCAATCAAGGCCAGAAGTGGATCGAAATTTCAGGCAAATCTATTCTCAGATGCTAATTTGGGGAAGCTCTTGACAGGCTCTAATTTGGCTGTTTCATTTTATGGTTTTGCTATGTTTGAATCAAGTCTTTGTTGAAAAGTAGACGTTGGGCTTTTACTAAATTTCCCAATTTGCTTTTCTATTCCCTCATGTCTGGTGGCAAGAACTAAAACCGGACCTTCTCGATCATACCGATTATATATTCGAGAAACCAAAATTTTTAATTTGGTTCTCGGTTTTAAAAGTTGATAATCAACAAAATACAAAAGAATCGTGACTTGTAATAGCATTTTTAAGCTCGAAATTTAACTTTAAATTATGAGTTTTACTGAAAATCACGTGTTTTATGTCCTAAATTCTACTTACAAACAGACGTTCTTTTTCATTTTCAGCTTAAAAATGAGTCTAACCCAAAATCCAAAACCTACAAAAAAATCCAAATAAAATTGAAAAAATGATTTGGTCTAAGTTCAGTTCCTTCCCAACTTCGGTTAGACTTAGATTCAACTATAACTTAACTTTCTCGGTTTATTCAGTTTTCCAAAACCAAACCGAGCTAACATTTTGCAGCATAGTCATAGGAAACCATACAACTAAACCGAACCAACCAGACCGATATCAATTCGTGAACCATGGAATTTTACAAACTTTCGATAAAAAGGAAACGAATTAATTATTGATATCTGAAACAAATAATAATCAATTGAAAGTATTCATCTGGGATAGAGCCTACAGGGATGAACAACTCTTTTGCAGAGAAGCTAAGGATCTATGGTGAAGAAAGCTTGACACAGTTTTGTTGCAGTGAAGCTAAGAATGATATCCCGTGTACAACAGAGGCTAAAATTTAAATAGTTTTGCATATACTAAAAACAATAAAGAAAAAACAAAACAACTCTTACTTCCTGAGCGACAAAAAATCGAAGCTGCGAAGAGCATCGTCCCAGTGTCCCTTGCTACTCGTGTCAAGAGTAAGTATAGATGGTTTTGGACCACCAAAATCAATTTGAACTTTTTGAGGCGATGGCCGGCCAAAGCTATCTGTCAACTGCGTGCCCCAGCGGCCATTACTGTGTTGCCTGGAAGAACTAGGCTGGCCGTTTGAGGTAGCTCTTTTTGAAGTGCTACCATACCGCCGAACTTTGTCAGAATTATGATGCTGTATATAGAAAAAAACACAGTTCGTAATAGATTTTCGAGATGATCACGATTGCATATACCCAATAAACTTATAAAGCCTAAATGAGCCATAAAATAACAGCAAGGTTTCTAAACTTGGATGCCAAAAAATATTAGAAAATCATTATAGAACAAAACAGGTAAAAGAAAGACAAATACCACATCCTGTGGTGAAGACATATTCTCATAAGTCCAGTGTTTGGATTGATTACGATGTGGATTAGACCCTGATGCCTTTCTCCAGGAAAATGCTTCGACTGCACCAAACAATCTTTCTCGAATCTCCTTCCCAACTTCAAAATCAATTGAAAAGACAGTTGAGTAAACAAGGCATCATTAGAACAACAAATACTAAATCAGACATGATATGTTTTGTTTTCTCAGTTCTTTTTCCCCTTGGAAAGAGTGATTGCCTAACAAAGCTTGTGACACTCAAAAAACTAATGGATCTTAATTTTACCATGTTCTGACTCGCAAGTTAAAATTAGACATCTCCTAATCCATCAGCCCAAGCCATTATTTCTGTATAGTTCAAAAAATATGACGCGAATAGGTTGATATTCATATCTTGCTATCACTCATTTTCTCAAGCTCAAAAATGGAAAATTAATATGCTTTTCAGAGTTTCTTACAAGAGAAAAGGGTGAAAATACCTGAAATTCTCTCTGGTTTTTCTGCAGCTGGTCGAGTTGCTACTGCTTTGCCACTGGAATGCTACATCAAAGACAATAGGTTAAGAAATGATCCAGATAACAAAAAATATACATCCACAAATTTCCAAATACTGACCCGTCTTCTGGAGCTAGAACCACTCTGTGACTGTTGCAATATGGTCCAGTCAAATACATAATCATATTGATAACCTGAGTGACATCAAATCCCAAGATCCAAATCAAACAAAAACAATCAACTATTATATTATATAACATAATAGAAACGTGAAAATGAAAGCTCCAACACTGATGAAATAACTGACTTCCATTAAAAATAAAATAATGTCCAAGCTTAATTACCTTCCAGTTTAAATAAGTCTCGAAAAAGCCTCCTCAAGTAGGAATAATCAGGTTTGTCTGCAAAGCTCAATGACCGGCAGTAGCGTAAATATGAAACGAATTCTGGAGGATATGATTTGCAGAGCACCTTTTAAACACGTGCATCAGAATTAGAATAATTGTAGTATTGATAATAGGAATCTGTCCACAAAAAAAAAGGAGCAAGTATGTGCACTAGCAATGATTGCACGTTTCACAAACATTCTGATATGTGATGGTCCAATCACCCAATGATTGAAGCAACCACAATACAACCTGCGCAGACATCTCTCTTTTTCTCTCTCTCTTTATAGAGAGAGAGATATCCCACACACACACTTAGATCAGGATATAAAGCTTTGGGCCCCAAACAAAAAATAAATAAAAGGTTGGTAAGATGGAGTATTTATGGCCAAAAAAGTCTCTTGTTATTAGGGAAGAAAACCCACACTACCTCTACAGGAGTCGACATCTTCTTTTCACTGATCTTATCATATTTTTGCCTCTTTGTGCCGGCAGTTAATCCTTGCCAAGGGAGGCTGAAGCCAAAAAATTGTGTTGAAGAGATTAGGAAAACCAAAGAAAAGATTACCACAGCATCTTGTCTCCAAGATAGCCTAAATTAAGTTAAAAATATAAAAGTGATTTTCTTATTTTTAACCTTCCTCTCAGAAAATATAAAAGAACAAAACCAAGAGATTCCAAGTCATCCCTTCTGCTTTGTTCTGCAAGTAACAAAGGTTGCATGTTAGTTATGAATTGAACTAATCCACCCAATTATATTCTTTAACAAAGCTACTCACCAATGCCGAGGTGAGTGTTAACACTTGCATAGCGAGCCGTGCCTGTTAGATTCTTGTTATCTCTACAAAAAATAGAGGAAAGATAAACCTCCAAACTTTTTCCTTGAAAATAAAAAAGAGAACAACCAAAAAATGAAAACAAAACACATATAGAGAAGAGGAGTGGCATATAAAAAATATGGGAGCCCGAGCAACAGAGAGAAAAAAAAAAAAAAGATGACACTCCAGATTGAATGGATAATAGACAAAAAAATCATGATTAAGTAAAAACCAAAACAAACTCAAACAAGAAAGTGTAACAGTTAAAAGAAGGTTGGAAAATGAGTTCCAACCAGTATGTAACAGTTAAGGCAGGATTCGATAAAAGTAAATATTTTGCACTTGCACGTATTCTCACTTCCTGAGTTTATCTCACGCATTAGTTTTGTGATGTTAGTGAATTTTTATTTGATAACAAAATGACGCTGATCGAGAATTTGCCAGAGGCAGACGAGCATACAGAGGAGGATGTTGTCGTCAGTTTTGAATAAAATTTTAAAGTTAGGATTTTATATCGTTTTAAAAGGATATTTTATATTTATTTGAATTTAATTTTAGTTTGATTTCAATTTGAATAATTTATTTAATCAGTTGTAGGATCTTTCAATTAACTATGTTATTGTTTTGAAATCAATAAGTAAGGTTTTATTTAATATTTGTTTAGTAATTAATTTTCTAAACATTTATTGATAGAATTACAAGCTTCCGCTTAATAAATGATTTCTGCTATTTTTAAGGATTTTGAATTAAAAAAATTAAGATTTTATAACTATCCAATTTAACCTAATTTATAAATCGATTTGAGAAAAATTTTAAGGTTTCAAATTGGAGAAAAAAATAAATAAATTTTAGGGTCGTTACAGAAAGCTTACTCGTTTTTATCCAGAAAAATACATTGATGCGCAGACACACACACATATAGGAAAAATAGTGAGAACTAAACAAAGCATCGTTATTTGTTTGTCTAATTCAACAGGCTAGGTGAAAAGAGCGAGATTTACTTGTATGATATATGTTTATGAGTCTGAAGATCCCAAAATTTTTTGGCGAGTCCATAATCGATAACGTATACCTGTAATAACATTGAATCAATAAAATTGGAATTTTCATGTAAATAACAAATTAAGAGCAAAAGTAGTGTTATAGATGCTAATAAAAGAAAAGCATATTATTTCAACAAACTTATAATATGATACGACGGTATCCACAATGATCAATTTTAAATCATGAATTTAACTTTCTTTTTTTATACCATCATTAGTGAAATAACTTTTCTTTTTTTGAGGATTCTAAGGATTATGCCCTTTTGTATGATTTGTACATCAGTATAATTTACTTTTCTCATGACCCTGAACCTCTTCTAAAAACATTATGCTTTCACCTTTCTAATCAATTCCATAGATCACTCATCAAAAGAAGTACAAAAGCGAAGCAGCAAAATAGATCTGCAAAGGAGATGACATCTAGCAGAATACTAAAGCTAAAATGTGTTCTTTCTTTAGTATATTAAAAAGACCAGCATCAAGCAACATATATAACCCGCATAAGAACTATGAACTGTATTGTATGCAGTGCAGCAAATCTACATAGACAAGAATACCTGACGGGCTTTTCCCCCTAAGCCCATTAAGAAATTGTCAGGCTTTATATCTCGATGCAGAAACCCACATGAGTGCATGTATTCAACTCTGTTAATCTGAAAAAATAACACCAAAGATTAGGTAGCTTGGTCATTCATCGAAGAAATGATAGTGTATGGCCACTTGGCCAGGCATACATTACCATTTGATCTGCAAGCATCAACACTGTTTTTAAAGAGAACTTCCTGTTGCAGTAGTTGAAAAGATCCTCCAAACTAGGTCCAAGAAGATCAATAACCATGATATTGTAATTGCCTTCGACTCCAAACCACTTCAGGTCAGGAATTCCAGCTTCATAAAGGAACCAAGATTTATCAGATAAAAATACATCTTTTTGTAAGATCAAAATTAAATTATTGAATATAAATTATCAGTACACCATCAAAAAAGTAACAGATGTTAAGGACACACTAGACCTGAATCACTTCACGACAATAGCCTTTAACAGAAGGAATACTAAAGCGCAATGATTGGAGCATGAATTGACCATAGTCAATGCAAATCAGAATTTGAACAGGTATAAAGAATCCATTCCCAACTAAAGCTCAGTCAAGGTGTCCATGGTCTCCCTTAATGGATTGCTTCTTGTCTACTATCTCACAAATCACATCCAAAAAGTAATTCAAGATCATTCTACCCTTTTTATAAGAACAAATGCCAATTACGAGAAAAAAAGCATTTTCACTTGAGAACACCTAACCAGTTAGATAGCAGTTGGTGGAAAGGCTTTCACGAAAACGGGAATGCTAGTTTTAGACATGTAAATAAGTTGAATCTACCCTAGAAGGATAACCAGAGCAGAATTGTAATGTTTTACCATATTGAGCTGAGAAGTAGTTCTCAATTGAGCAAATAAGCACATTGGAAGGTTGAAAAGGTAACACAAATATTATTCCTCTTGGAGCAAAGCAAAAAGGATGAGATAAAAGGGCAGGTAGGAAGATTGACTGCTAGAAGAGATTGATTCGCCCATAGAAGGACTAATTATAATATATGAGTGGTTGCCTGCTTCTGAATGCTACCGAAGTTCTACGGTTCTTCAGATAAGAACTTTAATTAGTAATCAGCAACTACAAAATCTATTCACAGCATTCAACTGATCCACAGACCTAATGTTTTCTTTTCTACAGTACTTTCTCTATTTTCTGGCACTAACTTTTATTTCACATTAAAAAATAAGTGTATATCCACCAGCTCTTGGTCATACAAAAGCTTAACTGCATACAAAGACATTAACTTCAGAGAATCTCGGAAAGACTGATAATACAAAAGCTTCTTTGTTAACTAAAAACTGGATGCACAATCACCATATTTTAGTAGCTCCTGGTTTAAGGTCCAATGAAGAAGATCAGACTCAACATGTAGCATCTAATTTCAATTTTTCTTACTGCCTTGACCACTAATAAGTGGTAGTAAGTACAGAATTTCTTAAAACACTGTTCTTTCCTGGAACCATCTATTACATCATTTATTTAAAAAATAAGTGAGAGAGGGAGAGAGACATACTCCCTCCTTGCAGAAGCTTGTACACTTTGGACTCATAATGAAGCTGGGGGTGCCTCGTCTTGGCAGGCTCCTGAAATTAGAATTAGAAAAATCGGCAATAGAAGCACAAAAAACATAACTTATAATGCTTCTTGAGCAACAGAAACGGAGAATTTGGTTGGTGACAACAACTAAGAAAATAAACTTAAAAGACCATAAACTCCCAAAACCAGAATCATACACATTCTGCTATTAGCAACAAAATTACATACCAGCTTAACGGCAACCTTCTCATTAGTTTGCACATCAACACCTACAACGACAAGGATAAAAGAACGAAGATCAGAGAAACACCGAAAAATACAAACAAACACATAATTTAATAACGTCAACTAAACGATCAAGCACTAATGGAACCACCTAAATAGAGTTCTCCAAAAGACCCACTTCCAATTTTCTTCTCCAGTTCAAATTTCCCACCAACGACATGCCCCATGGACAGAGTCTTTTCTTTAAAATATCCTACCTCCTTTGAACCCAGTTGAACATTTGCTATTCGTCACTTATTTTCCATCGAACTACCAAACCTCATCACACTATTCACATTAACGTATAACCACATTTAAAACGTGCCGTTAGCTGTCACGTATCATAGAATAAACTCTCGCAAAACGAGACAAAATACCAATAACAACTACTTTTCTTGGGGAAAAAAGGCCGGGAATTTCAGACGAACAGCAGTCAATGAAGGAATTCTGAATTGAAAAAAAGAGAAAATCGCTTCTCTGAGAATGACACTAGAAACCCTAAAACCTCAAGGACAAACGGCAAATCGAAGACCTAGATTGAAGAAAATTGAACAACACAGGCCGGTAAAATACAACAAAAAGCAACTAAATATGGAAAGTTAAGAAATATTCTGTGCTTGTCAAAATGGGAAATTAGCAGAAATCCGCACAAGGGCTTGGATTATGATCCGATACGAATCAAATGGAATGCATAAGGAAAGATTATAAAAAAAGCAGGAAAAGAAGCAATGCTGATGGGAGCAAAATTGTGGGAGCCAACGAAGAACAAAATAGCGAGAACCAACTTGTTTGGATCGTACTATAATTTTAAGTTTTCAAATTAATAATTAGAATAATTCATTAATTGATTTTAGATGTCACACTTATCTCTACTTCTAATGTTATTTCATGCAATATATTAGATATGTCTTGGGGTATATAATTTATTAACACGTGACAAAACCATAACTAACCCACTTATATATTTTAATAAAATTATTTTTTATTTATATTTTTAACTTAACCAGAACCAGAACAATTTCGTGAGATTTAAATTATTTCATGGAATCTGAGTGAAATATAACTAACCCCAATGTATTGGAATATAACATGTTTTGAGAAACGTGTCGTCATTGAATATGTGACCATTCAAGACTTAAGGATTTTTCTTAATATAAATTGATCGCTCGACTAGTATAAACTCACGTAATTTCACAATATTATCTAAATATAAACGATGAATCATTGTTTGGAAAAACGGTCTATAAAATTCGAGTACGTAGTGGATAGTTTTTTTTTCCCTCTTTGTGTGATTAAAATAGATTATTATAACATACCAAATTTAAAGCATAAAATAATGAGATACCAAATTTAACGTGGTTCAATAATGTGGCTACGTCCACGTGATCAAAATCTGATATAATCTTCCCTTATCAAATAATGGGTACACTATAAATCTTTCTAGAATAACTAAGAAGAAACAACAATGAGAGCAATTAATCTCAAGAATCAATATTCTTGATAACAAGAGAAAAATAGAGCGATCTCACCAAACTGACTGGCGACACAACCCGAGTGGCTTTGCCTCTTCAATAGTCAGAATCAATAGAATTTTAGATTTCGTCAACACGAAAAACACTTTGAATTCTTGGCTAAAACATAGAAGAATCTACTGATCAATTTTGCTGCAAAGTTCGGAAAAATCCGAAAAAAAATCTCATTTTTCTTCTCTTTTTCTCTAGCCAAATCTCGCTCTTCAATTCTTTCTCTATCTCTTTTTCGCTCTCTTCGATCCCTTTTCTAAAACAATCATTTATCTTTTTTTATTTTTTTATTCTGTTCATCTTGTGAGGCTACCTCAAAATAGAGGCGACACCCAACAATCATTTATATAATCGGTTGATGTAAAGTTACATTTTTTCATCATATAATGTAACTATAACAACAAACAACAAATTGATATCTAAAGTACAAAAGCCTTTGGCAAGCGGTTTTTCATACAATATTTATACAATCGATTCAACTGTTTGAGATTAATTCTCATGGTTCTTCATAGAAAATACTATTTAAAATAAAACCCTTTTCACGA
Organism: Begonia masoniana; assembly: GCA_022432975.1. NCBI lineage: Eukaryota > Viridiplantae > Streptophyta > Magnoliopsida > Cucurbitales > Begoniaceae > Begonia > Begonia masoniana. The sequence continues at coordinate 21,484,924 of CM039514.1, forward strand.
ACTTATTAAGACTCATGGTGGTGGAAACTAATCGAGCATATATTAGATTTCTACAATCCAAAAGCCAACATATGATGATGAGAACCAAAGATATGTCAAACTCGAGATCCTTCAACAACGCAGAATAGAAACTCAGGAACGTCTTTGAAAATCAAGTATAAGAAACTTAACACCAATCGGACCTTGCTGACGGAACCAAAGTTATCAAACAAAGAGTTTGACCTGTAACTGAATTTGTGGTTAGAACCAAAGCTATTAAGTTGATCTTTCAAGTTTTGACTTGAAGAAAATTTAGTTCTTCACAAAGAACCAAAGAGTAACTCAAAATCTTGTATATTGATTGTATAATGTCGTAGGATTTATGCCTAAATAGGCTACAAAATATCATAATGTAATAATACAGTAATTAGGAAACATAACAAATTAATAAAAGAAAACTAGAATAAAGAAAAAAGATAATCAAATAAAAGAAAACTTTGACCACATAATAAAAGAAAATTTGGACCAATTTGATTGATAAATTTTGTGGCTCTCTTTCCTAAATTTGTGTCCCACCTTTCTTTAAGAATTAGGAAATAAGTGTTTGCCAATTTGATTGAGAAAATGAAACTCTTCATGAATTTTGCATGTGCATGTTTTATTGTCATGAAAATATCTTTTAAATACTCAAATAATTTCGTCTTTTTTTGTTTCCAAAGCAACATCTTCAATACTTAACAAATTTATTAATTTCAACTCTTATTGAAAAGAATCTTTATCTTAGAATCAATCAATGTAAGGTTTCATGCATTTTCTTGATTCTTGATCTTGTCATTGTGCCTCCAATATCTTGACATGGATCCTTAATTTTGAACTTGAACTTAATTGCACCTTGATTCACATCATATGATGAGAGAGAGAGATGTTTGTAAAAAAAATATTTTTCACGTGATAATATTTTTGAAAAAATATTTTTGACTCGATTTTTCAATATACGAAAATCACCTGTAGGTCTCCCTATTTAATTAAGCCCAAATTCAATATCAATAGATAGAGATAAATCATAATTATTTGATATTCACAAACAGATTAGATTTCATTTAATTCAAATAATTAATGTCTCATATAACATTATTTCAATAAAAAATATGCAGGATATTAATTCAAATCCCGTTTGAGTTTTATATTTATATTCGGACCCACTAGGAACGTCTAACGAATATTGGGCATTCGCCTTGCTAAGCCCATTTTCTAATAATTACAATGCCAGTAATTTGTCACCCTACATAAAATAAACTAAATGAATCGTAAGTGTTGAGTCCAGTGGTTAAATCTTGGTCTTAAATTTGCATTGTTTTTGGGTGAGGTTCAATTTGTTTGTCCTATAGTTGTAATGCGTTGTTTTAATATTGTGGTTTTGAAAACTTAACGCAATTTCTCTTATAAAGATCACTTGATTTCAATAATGTACCATAGTATAATTAATTTGAAAATGATCTAAAAACTTAAAAAGAATAACTTGACATAAAGCGAATATGAGATTCTAAGTAATCAAAATGTCTATTGCATAACTAAAAACTTGAGAATGCAATCGAATTTCGTATAAGACAGGGTGTCTTATAATATGCAAATTTTTGCATTGATAAGTAATCAAAATGTCTATTGCATAACTAAAAACTTGAGAATGCAATCGAATTTCGTATAAGACAGGGTGTCTTATAATATGCAAATTTTTGCATTGACGAAAAGTAAACGAATCAACTGATCGATTAAGTTTTATAAAAGGTCTAAATGATCTCACAACACTATTCAACCAATTAGATTTCAAAGTGGAATTAGTCGAAAAATTCATCGGTCTAAGTATTTTCCTAAAATTTATTTGTGTTCTCTAACCATTTTTCAAATGTCCAGTTAATCAAGTAAAAAGATTGTTACCTCAAAAAAATAAGAATATGTGGTAAAATACCTATAAAAATGTAGAAAAAATTACGAGTGTAACTATACTATCAATACAGATGTTCGTATGACATGAATTTGATACATGTAGATATTGAAAAATTATCATATGTTTGAATTGAAAACGAGTTTCCAATACTACGCGAACAAGTTTGTTCAGCTCAATCGTAAAAAAACATGATCTTTTTCCTTCTTATTTGATTCTAAAAAAAAATGAGAATAGATTCTTTTGATTCAATTTCATAAAAAACACAGCTTGGTTTTCTCAATTTAACACATTCTTTTAGATCGATGCAATTATTTCTGTTAATTGTCAAACCCTTAAATAATACTATATTTAATTTTAAAAAATCAATGCATTTTATACCACTATGTCATGTATCCAATTATTTTACTTTCTGATGTTGTGGTTTTGACAAAAAGCAAATTTGGTAATCAATAAATGAAAGGTAAATTTTATTATTACTCTACCTAGATTCTTACGTATCATTTCTTAATTAATAGAGTAATTAAAGTTTACGATCTAATTTACACTATCATTTTAACTGCCGGATCCCACCCTCCCCCGTGGCTCTGCCTGGAAAGTTTAACCCTTCTAGCTCCGAGTTGGATTTGGATCGACCTAACATCGAAGATTATCTCCCTTCTGGATCCTCCATTCATGAACCTAGAGGCAAACTCTGCCTGTAACTCCTCTCGCTTCTCTTTTCTTGCATTTTCTTCTGGTTTCTTGAGAAATTATCTGGAATCATCTGCGTAACGTCATTTATTGGTATAACTATCGTATTGTATATAAATAATTGGGTAATTATCGATTTGAACCCTGCACTATACACGTTTTTTCAATTCACCCCTGTACTAAAAAAACCGGCAAACCAGACCCTGTACTTTGATTTTGTTATCAGTTTTGACCTTCTATCAACAATTTCATTAAACCCTCATTGAAAAAATTACCAAACGATATTGGATTCAATTGAAATTTTTATTACATGTTCAATACTTAATAAGAAGATAATTTGTAAATTTTTGTGATTTTTTAACATATGTACGATTTATTATAATTTTTTTTAATATTTTATAAAACTATTATAATAAATCATACAAGTTTTAAAAAATTACGAAACTTTTTCTATTATTTACTCATAATTTGGTGAACATGTCGAAAAGGTTTCAAATAAATCCAATATCTTTTGGTATTTATTTAAATTAATCTTAGTTTCTTCTTTATTTTATAAATTAATTTTTTAAAAAATACCAAACGATATTTGATTTATTTGAACTTTTTCACATGTTCAACCTATTATGGGTAGACAATAGAAAAAGTTTTGTGATTTTCTAAAGTTTTTATGATTTATTATAATATGTTTATAAAATACTAAAATAAAATGACAATAAATCGTACATGTGTTAAAAAATCACGAAAAGTTTCCGATTATCTTCTCATTAAGTAGTGAACACATGATAAAAATTACAACTGAATCCAAGATTGTTTGATAGTTTTTTAAATGAGGGTTTAATGAAATTGTTGATAGAAGGTCGAAACTGATAACAAAATCAAAGTACAGGGTTCGGTTTGCCCGTTCTTTTAGTACAGGAGGTAAATTGGAAAAACGTGTATAGTACAGGGTTCAAATCGATAATTACTTTAAATAATTCAATTAATAAATTACACGAACCAATAAATTATAACACATAAATATTTATAAAAATAGAACGTAAATTTAGCATTACTTAGAATTAAAATGTATATCCGCTATGCAAGGAGTGATTAAAGTTAATCAATCCTCTCTCCGGTTCGGTTTTGATAGACCGGCTCTGTGAAATATCGGTCCAAATTGCGAGTTCAACGAGATTATAAAATGCCGGCGTGCAGTGTAAGGAAGAGGCGGGGGGACGCAGAATCGGAGTTTCGAGCTTCGACTATCGATTAGGAGATTTTGAGTCTTGTTTTATTTGTATGTTAATCAGATTATCATTTTGTTCTTTATTTTATTGTGATTTAATCAGTTTTGAGTACTTGCATTAATTTCTTTCATTTTGCATTTGCTATTCGTTGCTGTAATCCGAGAAAATTGTTGAAATTGCGGATTTTACGGTCTTCTAGCGTCCTTTGAAATCTTATTTTGTGGTGATTCGCAGTTTCTTTCAAGTCATTCAAATGGAACGTATGGGGCTTTAATGACGTACAAAAGTAATTTGTCCTTGTGCGAGGTAAATAAGTTATCATGCGATTTAGAGTTGCTGGGTTACTCTGCTTGTCCGCGGTTGTGATTGGGATGTTGTAGCGTGGGCTACTAATTTTCGCTTCCATGGCTGAAGAGGAGGATATAGTTTGGCTAACTAACTTTGGTGTTACCTCGGTAAATCCAGAGGATATTGAGCGAGACGTGTTAGAGGAGGTAAACTTTGTTTCTTCTATTATCCGTATGTGTAGTGTTCCGAATAAAAGTCGTATTTTTGTTTTTTTATTTTCTCTATTTCTTGTATGAGTTTCTATATATTAACAATGTTGATGCTATCCATTTTTTGTTGATGTCCGGAGCAAACCTTCTTTGTGCTTTTTTTTTTTGCTAATACTATTTTGTCCTTGTTTCTTGGAATCAACCGTTATGTAATTTTCAGTAAAAAAGTTGCACTGGTTACTAGATTAAACGTCTGTAATTTTACTGTTGCTAATATGACAAGCAGGCAAGAAAGAATGCTGATAAGGTCAATGAAGATGGAGAGAACAGTGGGGAGGAGGCTACTGACAAGCCAGAAAGCATTGATCCATCATCTATGAGCCGAGTTAAACTCTATAATAAGTTGAAAGCAGTGGAATTTGAAATAGATGCAGTTGCTGTGACGGTTGGACAGGTGAAGGATGCTTCAAGAAATGAAGACTGTGCTTATGATGGCAATGATTGTGAGGGGGAAGATAAAGGTTTGGTTTCTTCAAGTGATTTGAATCTTCAGCATGCCCTTGCAGTGGATAGATTAAGGTGCCTAAAGAAAACTCGTCGTCAGCTTAAGAAAGAACTTTCAGATTCTTGCGAGGACATGAATGGTGTAATATTTGATTTGGTTAAAGAAGAGTCAGTACCCAAGAGGAAGTTGAAAGCAGTTCAGAAATCAAGCCAACATGTAGGGAAGAGAGTGAGAACTGTTGCATTTAATGAAGATAGTGATTTTGATGCAGTATTAGATGCGGCTTCTGGTGGCTTTGTTGAAACAGTGAGTTAAGCTGTTTTCAAATTCTAGATTATGTAAGATGCTAAAATATTCGCTTTATAGGATAGAAAGTAATTTTTTTATTTGCAAACAACCGTATCCTATGAAAGAAGAAGAGACTAATCCTGCTATTTTTGTTTCAGGAAAAAGATCAACTCATCAGAAAAGGAATCTTAACTCCATTTCATAGGCTAAGGGGCTTTGAGCGCCGTATTCAACAGTCAGAGCCATCAAATAGGCATAATGAAGCTGAGGTGGAAGACGAGATCAAGGATGTTGATTCGGTCAGTTTGTCCAGGGTTCTACGATCAATGTCAGAGGCTGCACAAGCTCGCCCAACAACCAAGCTGCTGGGTTCAGAAGCTTTGCCAAAGCTTGCTGCGCCTACTCAGCCTTTCCGTCGCTTAAGAAAACATATGAAAATTCCTGAATCCTTGGAAGAGCAATCAAAGAAGAGTAGAAAATCAAAGGAGAAGAAGCGACCTTTGCCGGACAAGAGATGGAGAAGGCTACTCGCTATAGAGGAAAAGGATATGGAAATTGGTATGTTCGTATCTACCCCATCACCTGTTTTTACATAAATGGTGATTATACATATTTGACATTTTCTGTCCTTCATAAATTATTGCTTATTCTACCTTCGGAAGTTCTTTATAAGATGTGCAAAGTATAATGTACTTTCTCATTGAACAAATTTTTATCTTCATAAATTTGCTTCCCTCTCCAAATTTGGGTAGATGTAGAGACATTGACTAAAGTTTGCAAAGACAAATCAATATTATCATTGTTTTCTACTATTTTTACTGACTACTTATAATTTTGTTGTTACTTGACACATGATTAGAGGATGACTCTTATTTAGAGCTCCAATTGGATTCTAAGTTTTTTTTATTAAAAACTGAGAAAAAAATACTGTAGAAATAAGAACTACACCCAAAGGAAAAAAGAAAATGTACGGGAAGACCTTATTCACATTTCTTGGACTGACTACATTGTGATTCATCTTTATGCTTTTTGTCAAACGCTCATAATTTTTAAGTTTTAAATCACGAATGAATTATCAGCATCTCCCTAGGCGAAGTGTAATGAACAAGCATATCTTTTAACTGACTTTGTAGGTAATCTGCGCAGACTGTCAATTTTAATATCATGTGCCTACTCTTGCTCTCATTTCTTTTTTAAGGTTATATCATGACCTGTTAATTATCTTGCACCACTACAGGAAATAATCTGATCACATCTACCATTGAAGAAGAAAGGTTAGATGATGCTGAAGATGTAATTGATGACGACCTTCCTTTTACAACACTTGAGGGTGGGCTAAAATTCCCAGACAGCATGTTTGACCAACTTTTTGACTATCAAAAAGTTGGAGTACAGTGGCTGTGGGAATTGCATTGTCAAAGAGCTGGCGGAATTATTGGAGATGAGATGGGTCTTGGAAAGACAGTTCAGGTCTTATCTTTTCTTGGTGCTCTTCATTTTAGTAACATGTACAAACCCAGTATTGTTGTCTGCCCAGCAACACTATTACGACAGTGGAAAAGGGAAGCACAAAAATGGTACCCAAGCTTTCATGTTGAAATACTACATGATTCTGCTCATGACTCTATTAATAAGAACAAGCGAGCTAAGTCTAATGACTCCGATCACGAGAGTGAAGATCTATCAGACAGTGACTATGAGGAAAATTTGTCCACCAATGCCAGCAAGTGGGATTCCTTGATAAAACGCGTATTGAGATCAGAGTCTGGTTTGTTGATCACAACTTATGAGCAACTACGCTTAGTAGGAGACAAATTGCTCAATGTCGAGTGGGGCTATGCAATTCTCGATGAAGGACATAGAATTAGGAATCCAAATGCTGAAATTACACTTGTTTGCAAACAGATACAAACAGTGCACCGTATAATAATGACTGGGGCTCCCATTCAGAATAAACTAACTGAACTGTGGTCTTTGTTTGATTTTGTTTTCCCTGGCAAGTTGGGGGTCTTACCTGTTTTTGAAGCAGAGTTTGCAGTTCCCATATCTGTGGGTGGTTATGCTAATGCTTCCCCCTTACAAGTTTCAACTGCATACAGGTGAATACTGTTAGTCTTTTCTATAATTTATTAGGGCTTTCTGATTATTAGGATTTCCAGCAATCTACTTCGTTTAATCAATTGCCACTTACAGAATGTCCAGAACATTGCAATTTGAAGGCCCTTATTTTTTATCCTGCAGGTGTGCTGTGGTTCTTCGTGATTTGATTATGCCTTATCTTCTTCGGCGAATGAAGTCTGATGTTAATGCTCATCTTCCAAAAAAAACTGAGCATGTGCTCTTCTGCAGCCTGACTTCTGAGCAACGATCTGTATATAGATCATTCCTTGCAAGCTCTGAAGTGGAACAGATTTTGGATGGACGTAAAAATTCTCTTTATGGAATTGATGTGATGCGTAAAATTTGCAACCACCCTGATTTGCTTGAGAGAGAACATTCCTTTCAGAATCCTGACTATGGGAAACTGGAGCGCAGTGCAAAAATGAAAGTTGTTGATCAAGTGCTAAAGGTCTGGAAGGAGCAAGGTCATCGTGTTCTTCTATTTGCACAGACCCAACAAATGCTTGATATTCTGGAGAGTTTCTTGGTTGCTGGTGGTTATAACTACCGGAGGATGGATGGTGTTACTCCTGTTAAACAGAGAATGGCGCTAATAGACGAATTCAACAATTCAGAAGATGTATTCATCTTCATTTTAACTACCAAGGTTGGTGGTTTAGGGACAAACCTGACTGGTGCAGACAGGGTCATCATCTTTGACCCAGATTGGAATCCTTCAACTGATATGCAGGTGTGTCTGCTGGAATTTATGTCATTTAGTTTCTTTGACAATTACTTCAACTTTTAAGATGTCTTCATTTTCAGTTTATCAGACCTCCAGTTCAACTATATAAGATGCATCCATTTTGTTTTAAGTTGAATAGTAAAAATGGACTCATTTTCATCTTTTTTACTCGAATCCAGAAAACTTATATAAACTGTTTGTTTTAGGGCATTTTTTCCAAACTTCTAAAGGATCTTGTTGAAATCTCAGTGACTTTCGAATGAAAGAATAAATGGTTTGATGACAGGCCAGGGAGCGTGCTTGGCGAATTGGTCAAAAAAAGGATGTAACTGTGTACAGATTGATCACACGTGGAACTATAGAGGAGAAAGTTTACCATCGACAGATTTACAAACATTTCCTAACCAATAAAATATTACAAAACCCGCAGCAAAAAAGGTTTTTCAAAGCTAGGGACATGAAAGATCTTTTTATTCTGAATGAGGATGGAGAGAGTGGATCAACAGAAACATCTAATATTTTCAGTCAGTTGTCTGATAATGTTAATGTTGTCGGAGCTCAGAGAGATGAGCAGGATAATCACAAACTTAATGATGCTTCTACATCACGCACTAATGACAGAAAGAAGAAGGTCGAGGGTGGAACCCCTCCTAAAAGGAAAGGGAAAGAAAAGGCTGATCATAATGATGGTAACATGGACAAGGAAACTAATATTTTGAAAAGCCTTTTTGATGCTCAGGGCATACATGTGAGTTTTGCTTCTTAACTTCGGTTCTGTTCCTTTGTTGGATTTATTGTGTAGATTTTGATTATTCCATCACAAAATGAGCTACACAGGCATCTTAGTCCATCCACTGATTTTTTTTTCTTGAATGATGATGATATTTGACTGTAGGACCAGGTTTTCACAAAAGGATTTATTTAAAGATGCTTGAGAACCTGTATTTCCGAGGCAATTTTCTGCTGTTTCTTTTTTTGGATTTTTACAGGATTTTCTTGATTAAATTAAAGGGGTTTTTTTTTTACCTGATATGCTTTTTCTATGCTACAATCTTTATATATCTTTCCCTTTTTTTTAGCGTGTTAATTTTCCATTTACAGAGTGCTGTGAACCATGATATCATAATGAACGCACATGAAGAGGAGAAGATGAGGCTTGAGGAGCAAGCTTCTCGAGTTGCACAAAGGGCAGCAGAAGCTTTGCGCATGTCTCGAATGTGCCGGAGTGGAGAGAGGATTTCTGTCCCAACATGGACTGGGAAGTCTGGGTCTGCTGGAGCACCATCATCTGTCAACAGAAAATTTGGTGCATCCATTAACACCAAGCTGATGAATAGATCTAAATCCTCAGATGAATTATCACAGAATGGAGCTGGAAGTCTTAATGGTTACGCAGCAGGGACATCGACTGGGAAGGCCTTATCTTCTACAGAATTATTGGCTCAAATTCGAGGAAACCAAGCAAGAGCCTTGGGTGCTGGACTTGAACATCAGTCGGGGTCGGCTTCAAGCTCTACTTTGACCACAAAATCAGTTAATTTGGATTCTTCTAGTTCTGGTCAAAAGTGTTCTCGGCTGCAGCCTGAAATATTAATTAGGCAGATCTGTACATTTATGCAACAAAGAGGAGGAACCTCAACTTCAGGCAGCATAGTAGAGCATTTTAGGAACAGGATACCAGCAGATGATTTGCCACTGTTTAAGAATCTTCTCAAGGAGATAGCAGTGTTAGAGAAAGCCTCGGATGGATCGCGCTGGGTTCTAAAGTCGGAGTATCAACAACAGTAATCCCTTTAACTTCATTCTATGTATATTTTTATACTACTTTGCCGGCTATACTTGCCAGATTGCATGAATTTTTGTAGCTTCCCCTGATGTTCTTGGTGGGCCGAGTTTGGTCCTTTTTATGAACACCATGGTGGTATTGCTGATTATAGCAACATTCGTGGGGCATGGGCGATTGGAAACGCCCCTCGTCGTTTTTTTGCTTGTTCGTCCAGGCAAATTAATCTTCATAGTAGTAGGTACTCATTTGTGTACATATAAGATCAAGAATTCTTGTTGTAGAGCCTATGATAAAATACTGATACAAATCCCAATTTTTTGTGAAATACTTTATTTTATTCGTCTCATTCTACGTGACTTTGTTGTCGATGCTTTTGATTTAGCTAAAAGCTTGAATGATATGATCTTGAGATTATCAAATTAAATGATATCAGCCTATATAAATAATTAAAAATTTACAAAGATTACAAAATTTATGATTTTCTAAAAAAATTATTGCTTTATGTAACATGATATGTACCTAAAAAAAAATGAGATTCTAAGAACATGATCTTAGTCTCACTTTACCTCTCAAAGAGTTGGAATAAATGGCTCAAGAAAGATATATAAAATGAATAATACAAAGTTTATTTTTTAATTATTTATAATTTATTACGTTAATTCAAGAATCAATGTTTGCCACGTCAATGTAAAATTAAAAAATAAACGTAGCATTACCCGTATAAAAAAGACATTTATTGATGGATATTATGTACTAAATATAATTTGTTACTCCATTTTTTGTTGAAAGTGATCTCATTTAAACAAGATTTTTCTCCTTGTTTGTGTTCATACAGTATAATATCTTGTTTACACCATAATTGTTCAGTCACTTTGCTTCTTCTGGATGTTCCGAGGACATTGCAATTTCAACGAAAATAATTCTATTTTCAATGAAAAAAATCCAGAAAATACGAGAATCCAACGTATCACCATCAAAATTTCAATGAAGTAAATCAATTTACAAAAATAAAAATTAATAATATTTCTGTTTTTACTCTTCGTTCTTCCCACACAAAAATATAGCAAAGATGCCATGGAATCAACAATTTCTCACCTCAGAAAGCTGCCCATCCTGATGCCGTACTAGTCTTTGAAGAACCAGGTGGTGGGGGTAGATTTCTCTGCTTGTCAACAAAAAGAACAAGTCATCATATCCCTGATGAAACATTGAAACATTGAGACCAAATGACAGTTCTGATTCAAACTGCGGTCTGGACAGTTCTGTCCACTCTTAATTGCAACGGTTGACATTGATCGTATGTATGCACAAAAAAGTTTGGAAGATGTAGGATTGCTGCTTGATCGATAGCTAAAAAGTCTTCTTTACCTTCTCATATTCTCTCTATTTGCATTTAATCTCATTCTAGTCAAGCTTAAGGATTCTACCTTATTATATATTAAAAACCTATGATAGCAATCTCTCACATATCAAACATGGTCAAATGTCAAACAATCTGTCACATTCTTTTTATATATATTTTTACCTTAATATCACCAAATTTCTAAGGTTGAGTTGATATCATTATTAAAAATATTTCCAAATAATTTTGTCTTTCGATCATATCAATATAGGAACAAAACAACTTCTGTCACACTTATTGGTAACTATACTCATCATGATTTTGTATACCAGTATAATCAAATGACATATATCAAATGTGAGTGTGTAGCAAAAAAATTATCTGTAATATAATCATTGCAAGTCTACTACCAACTGGTTTGACAAAATTCTGATGAGATCAACAATAATAAAGAATCAGAGTAAAAAACAAAACCAAAAACTTTAATCTACATAAGAAAATTTAACGATAATATCTATTAATTAAAATCCAAATACGAAAATTAAATATAAACAAGAAACTCCTACAAAATCAAGATATAATAAACTAATTTAAGACTCACATGAGCAATGTGCTTATGAAAGACTTTGGGTTGCAAAGTCTTAATGGACAATTCAACAACAATAAAGTTTGTACTAATACATTCAATAGATAAATAACCATTATGAACTCTTTGTATAACAACTAAAAACTTGATATTTATATCCGTCGACTTAGTTGAGCTCCCATTGTTATCATCATTTAGACTATTGACTAACTATTACAAATTAACCTTAATGTTATTTCAATTTTTTTCGAATTCCAAAATTTCATAGTTTTATTCTATCACTAGACATCTCATAATACAAATATTGCTGCATAGTTGAAAAATTGAAAGTGCTAACTTAACACTGTCTCTAAAAACAGTTTCTCCAATCATCAAGGAAATATATCCTAATGTTGATTTCCGACTGCCTTGATATCTAACAAATCATAACCACAATATCTATTATCTTCAGATGATTCAACTTTCTGTACGTGAGTACATGAGCTTTTGCTCTTTGTAGGTACCTTAAAACTCTTTTAATTATACTCCGATGATTCATATAAGGTTCTTGAATTATCTGTCTTAGAAACTATGTATTCAATATCTAAACGCGTGCATGAATTATCTGCCTTAGAAATTAACTATGTATTCAATATCTAAACGTGTACATATATGAGCATATATTAGATTTTCTACTACTGATGCATGTGGAATCTTCTACATTTCTTTAATTTAACTTACTACTCGGGCATCAATCTTTAGTGAATTTGTCGCCTTAGCAATAAGGGTAAATTTTGCATGCCAAATTTTTTGACCTCCGTTTCAATCTTTTTTTTTTTTTTTTGTGGTAAACCAAGTATACCTCGAGAGCGATCTCGATGTATCTGTATTCTAATATCGTGACTAGCAAATAGTCGATCATTGACATATAAAGCCAAACTAAACTTACTTTTACTGAACTTATAGTATATGCAATCATCAACCAAATTCATTACAAAACCAAAATGAGATGAGGACTTGATGAAATTGTAGGATCAAAATTAACCTAAGAGAAGGAAAGGGGAAGAGAATCGGGGGTGGGGCAGTGAATTAGATTTACTAACTTTTTTGTGTGATTAAAAAATTTTGTGATGCAAACCTCAAATTTTGAAAAATTCAGGACACGTCTTAGCAACTTGGAATAAATGATAGAATCGCCGTGCGATTCAAGAAAACAAAGAAACTAGACCCTGATCGAGCCTTGTTGATGGAACCGTATTTATCAAAAGAGAAGTTTGACCCGAGCCACACCTGTTGGTTAAACCAAAGCTATCAAAGATGATCTATCAAATCAATACTTGATGTAGATCAAGTTCTTTACAAAGAACTAAAGAGAAAATTCTCACAAGAAGAATCACTCAAAAAACATAAGATTTAACCCAATATCATTCATCATTCATAATTCATAATTTAGCGTTACATCTCTTGAGTTTAAATAGTCTAAAATAAATATTAAAATATCCCTAAAGAATCACTATTTCTAAAGATTTGGAAAACAAAAATCTGAACTAAACTAATAAAACTAATAAAAGGAAGTTCGACTTCCATGTAAATCAATCAAATCCACGTAAATCTTTCTCTCTCTCAAATATGTGTAAATCTTTTTCTCTCCAATCCGCGTAAATCTTTATCTTTCCAATTCGAGTGTATCTTTATCTCTTTAAAACCCACTTGAATCTTCATGTTTTTCTCTCCAATCTTTGTCAGTCTTCATGCATCTCTCTTCAAACATCTTTTTGCCTTCTACTTGTAATTTTTTAATAAAAAACTCTTCTTTGACAATTTCAAAGATATCATCTTCGTTTAATAAATCTTTACTCATGCTTAGAAAATCTTGGATTGAATCTTTAATTTTTAACCTTCCTTGGTTCGTATCATTCCATTTCCCTTCGAAGAGATTCGTCCTCGAATCTCGTAAATCATACACAAGAAATTCACACTAGAAAATGGATTAAAATTGTTAAAAAAAATAAAATCTTTGTAACAAGTAACAAGTGTTTGCTCCCTTGCCAACATGATATTATTTTTCTCATTTTTTTCATCAATTTCTTTCACCTTTTGTACCTCAACTTCGTACTCTTTTGGCTTATGGTTCAACACCACTTTTTCTAGTGTGAATCTCATTGATTTCTAGGAAAATTCCCTCCATCGGACAATTATCTTCATCTTGTTGAAATTCCATAAAAATTGGATTATTTTGAAGAAAACTAACCTCCTCTATTTTGTACTCTTCGTTTCGTGATTCTTCTTGTTCCTTCGACTTTTGTTTCTTTGCTTTTTGTGCCTTCTCATAGTCCTTCATCATCATTTTTTCTCATTTTTTTCATCAATTTCTTTCACCTTTTGTACCTCAACTTTGTACTCTTTGTCAGTCTTCATGCATCTCTCTTCAAACATCTTTTTGTCTTCTACTTGTAATTTTTTAATCAAAAACTCTTCTTTGACAATTTCAAAGACATCATCTTCATTTAATAAATCTTTACTCATGCTTAGAAAATCTTTGATTGAATCTTTAATTTTTAGCCTTCCTTGGTTCGTATCATTCCATTTCCCTTCGAAGAGATTCGTCCTCGAATCTCTTAAATCATACACAAGAAATTCACACTAGAAAATAGATTAAAATTGTTAGAAAAAATAAAATCTTTGTAACAAGTAACAAGTGTTTGCTCCCTTGCCAACATGATACTATTTTTCTCATTTTTTTCATCAATTTCTTTCACCTTTTGTACCTCAACTTCGTACTCTTTTGGCTCATGGTTCAACACCACTTTTTCTAGTGTGAATCTCATTGATTTCTAGGAAAATTCCCTCCATCGGACAATTATCTTCATCTTGTTGAAATTCCATAAAAATTGGATTATTTTGAAGAAAACTAACCTCCTCTATTTTGTACTCTTCGTTTCGTGATTCTTCTTGTTCCTTCGACTTTTGTTTCTTTGCTTTTTGTGCCTTCTCATAGTCCTTCATCATCATTTTTTCTCATTTTTTTCATCAATTTCTTTCACCTTTTGTACCTCAACTTTGTACTCTTTGTCAGTCTTCATGCATCTCTCTTCAAACTCTTTTTGTCTTCTACTTGTAATTTTTTAATCAAAAACTCTTCTTGACAATTTCAAAGACATCATCTTCATTTAATAAATCTTTACTCATGCTTAGAAAATCTTTGATTGAATCTTTAATTTTTAGCCTTCCTTGGTTCGTATCATTCCATTTCCCTTCGAAGAGATTCGTCCTCGAATCTCTTAAATCATACACAAGAAATTCACACTAGAAAATAGATTAAAATTGTTAGAAAAAATAAAATCTTTGTAACAAGTACAAGTGTTTGCTCCCTTGCCAACATGATACTATTTTTCTCATTTTTTTCATCAATTTCTTCACCTTTGTACCTCACTCGTACTCTTGTGTACTCTTTGGTCAGTCTTCATGCATCTCTCTTCAAACATCTTTTTGTCTTCTACTTGTAATTTTTAATCAAAAACTCTTCTTTGACAATTTCAAAGACATCATCTTCATTTAATAAATCTTACTCATGCTTAGAAATCTTTTGATTGAATCTTTAATTTTTTAGCCTTCCTTGGTTCGTATCATTCCATTTCCCTTCGAAGAGATTCGTCCTCGAATCTCTTAAATCATACACAAGAAATTCACACTAGAAATAGATTAAAAATTGTTAGAAAAAATAAATCTTTGTAACAAGTAACAAGTGTTTGCTCCCTTGCCAACATGATACTATTTTTCTCATTTTTTTCATCAATTTCTTTCACCTTTTGTACCTCAACTTCGTACTCTTTTGGCTCATGGTTCAACACCACTTTTTCTAGTGTGAATCTCATGGATTTCTAGGAAAATTTCCTCCATCGGACAATTATCTTCTTCTTGTTGAAATTCCATAAAAATTGGATCATTTTGAAGAAAACTAACCTCCTCTATTTTGTGCTCTTCGTTTGGTGATTCTTCTTGTTCCTTCAACTTTTGTTTATGTAACACCCAATAATTTTTTATTATGCGTATAGGCCTAAGATTAAATGATTAAAGGGTTAATGTTTAAGCATGAAAGGTTTAGAAACAATGCAAAATGAAGAAGAGGGTTGACAAGTCAAAAAGGATTAGGTTTGAAATTCAAAGGTCGGAAAAGTCAAAAGTTGTTTTAACCAATAGCAAATTTGTCATTTAATGAAATAAAAACTATGGAAACTTTTATGAATGAGTGATTAAGAAGCAATCACGTTGGATGGAATAGAGAAAGGAAAAGAGTGGGTTTAATTTGTAATTTTAGAAAAAATGGTGGAAAGAAACAAAAAGTGAAGGAAAATTTTAGGTTTAAAGGTGATTTTTACTTCTTTTCCCCTTCACCCTCCCAAGATCTCCCTTCCTCCATTGCAGCATCTCCTCTCCTTCTCCACACCTAGGGTTTTCAAGGATTCAAGGTAAAATTAAGTGGGTTTTGGTTTGTATACAATTAGGTGGAGTTTGTGAGTGTTTTTAATGTGTTTAGAGTGGATTTAGTGAGAGTTTGAAAACCCTAGAAGGAGGAGTCCGACAATTTTGTTCTCCTTGAGGGTTTTCTTCCTCTTTTGATCAATTATTCTTTAATTATGTTAGATTAGGTTGTTGGAGGGGTTAGATGGAAGATTGGAGGAGTGTTACACAAAAACCGGTTTAGGAACATTTGGTGGCCGATTCTGTCTTTGGCATTTTCGGTTTGGCTAAGTGATTTGTTTGGATAATTTGAGTGTTTCAATGGATAGTAGATGTGTAGAGGTTTCCGAATTGGGGTGGCACGTCGAAATTCGTTGAAAAACGAGAAAGTTATGACCGTTTAAAGTTGGACGGTAGAAAATTGTGTAAAAATCGGGTTTGGTGGATTTAGGTTGAAAAGTTAATGTTAGGTTGGTTAGTTGATTTCTTTAGAATCCTTTAGAGTGTTACTAAGTTAAGTTTCCGTTATTTTAGGTGATCGAGCGTGTAATTTGGTCGGACGGAGTGAGCGAGAACGTGCCGAGACACCAGGTAAGTAGTGATAGCTATTCCTTCGCCTTCGGGCCTACACCATAAAATGGTAGGGTTATTTATTTCGTGTTGTGTTTGGTTGCATATTCGTTGGCATGCATCATGGTGTTCAGTTAAACAAAAATACGAGTTTTTTGCATGATTTAGTTGTGAGCGTGAACGTAATCAGATAAAGTAAATTGTAAAGTGCATCTTGAGTAGTGTACTTTGTCGGGATTACGTGCTGGAGTGTAGCACCCCAGAGGGAACTCTACGAGAGGTGATCGGCTAAAATACGCAATCTGGATTAGTGTGTCTTGTCGGGATTATGTGCTGGAGTGTAGCACCCCGAGGGGATCTCTATGATGGATGATTGGCTAAAATATGTAATGGTCGAGCGTATGAATTCCTAGACGGTTATAGGATTCTACGATCGACAAGGGAGATCATGTATGGCCATCCTAGACGGTTATGGGATGAGAGCTGTTTGGTCTTGCTCTGGTGGTTCTGAGTGTGGCCGTCCTAAACGGTTATAGGATGTGTGCCTGCTCAAATCACACGGCTTATGAAACGATTAAAGCAACAAATAGTAAATAAGCACAACTGAGTTGTAGAAACTGCATGTGTTAGGTTGATTGCATTGTGTTGTCGCATTTGTTATTCCCTACTTGCTAAGCATTAAGCTTACGTTTTGTGTTCTGTGGTGTAGGTGACGAGTTCTATACAGGTGAGGTAGATGAGACAGCCGAGGATGAGGCCGCAGTTGGAGGAGTACGGAGTCCACCGGTGCAGGCTATTGTCGGGGCGTCTGGACCACTGTCTTTCTCGGGTAGTGTAACGACCCCAAACCCCGTAGGGCTGTCATAGGACTTGACCTGACGTAGACTTTACTTTGACCTCGTATTTTCACGTAAAATTTTTCTTTTTACTTATCATACTACGATAAAAGGGACATAGACAAATGACCTGCCTCGATCGACCCCGAGTAGAATAACATTAACTTAAACATGACAGGCATAAGAGTCGTCAACCTTAAAATCATCAAACGAGGTAAAAATACTTTTTCAGAAAACGTCGACTCGGTTTTCGGGCCCTTAAAATTCTTTTAAAATACATAGGGATCGCCCGAAGATACATTTAAAAAGTATCGTAAAAGGGTCAGGTCGAAACCTGATTTAAAAGGTCGAAATTAAAAAAAAATGCTCTTACTAATCACGAACGATCGCGCCCAAGCCCGATCGATTGCGCCGGCTCGGGTTTCCAGACTAAAAACAACCCTAAACCACGATCGATCGCGCCAGAAGCCCGATCGATCGGGCCAGCTCGGGTGTCCCGACTGAAAACAACCCAAGACCACGATTGATCGCACCAGGGCCACGATCGATCGTGCGGGCAACTCCTAGGCGCGCCTGCCGCACGCGCACACCGCGCGCCCGCGCACGCCGCGCCCGGCCAGCGTGCATCAGCGCCTGCCAACACGCCCACCAGTGCCCTTCTTGCCTCATTTTTCATACATAGCCATATCTTTCACTTCCAATCACCTACCCTTCACCCTAAACTTTCCATAAACATTCCCGACCACATTAAACACAAAATCCTTCAAAACCCGTAAAAATCCCGACTCAAAAACTTACCCGTACACTTCTTCAAAATCTATGAAAAAAAACTGCATGAATCGCTCTAAAAACCGAGCGTATCCTTACAAATTTAAAAACATCCAAACAATCCAGTATATTCTCCAAAATAAAGACTTCACATTTTAGACATTCTACTACCACTTCATACACCACAAAACTCTACTTTCATATGTTTTTCTATCAAAATCATTCGATCCACATACGTAACATTTTCATACTTTCATCCATCACGTTTCTATACACATACACAAAACTTCCTAATCATTCCCAAACAAAATAGACTCCTAACTCATACCAACACGGTCGGAATCGCCCTAACAATGTTGCCGGGTTGCCGCCATGGTCGTACTCCTCCAACCACAATCCTAGCATGCTCGTGAAACTCACCGTACCTGTTCTTCTTTACCTACATCACAGAACTCAAACTATAAGCCTAATGCTTAGCAAGTAGTGACAATATGAATTTAAAACATTTAACTTGACATATGCAGTTTCTATCGTTTCATCGTACATAATCATTTCATTTTCGTTCTAGCATTTTCATCGTTTCTATCATTCATTCATGTTTCATCGTACGTAATCATTTCGTTTCCATCATTCATTCATGTAATCCTCTACAAATGGAGGGCGGATTAGTTTCTCCATATCTAGACGTTCCACAACTTCATCCGAAGGTTGAACCACTTCCTTCGAACATCATACATTTTCTGGACGTTCCACAATTTCCATCTGAAGGGTGAACCACTTCCCTCAGACATCATACATTTTCTGGACGTTCCACAATTTCCATCTGAAGGGTGAACCACTTCCCTCAGACACTTTACATTTTCGTTTTACATCGTTGTAGTTTCTACATTCAAATCGTGAAAACATATGCTAAAACATTTTCGTACTTTTCTAAAACATGATGCATAGGCTAAACATACATAAAACATGCAAACAAATCCTAACGTTCTGTGATGTAGGCCAAAAGGGCGACATGTAAACATACACTACTTACCTGGCATCCTTAGCAATTTATCTCGATCTGAAACCTCAACCGAGGAACCTGAAAAACCTAAACATCCAAACGTTGCATTAGAACTTGCTCGGGATAACTAAACTCTCATTTTCGTAAAACACCACAAGTGCAATCAATCCTATACCGAGACCTCAAAACATACATCTCACGTCCATAACTAAATCGGAGCTCAATTCCTCATAATTTCAATCAAAATTCATTCAACCATTCATTCAGGCAATTTATCGAACACCTTACATGTGCAAGTTCAAACACAAATTCCTCCCTAATCCGACATCCGATTTCAACAATTCAAACGCCTATACGTCACCCATAAAGTCTACTTTAATATGTCAGCTAAATTTCAAACCTCACTTAGCGATCAAGCCCAATAATCCCAAATGCCAATATACATTAAAACAATATTTCAAAACACCAAAATCCAACCTTAAATCCATTCTAAATCTAAAATCATAAAAAATCACCAATATATTGCCAATAATTATGAACACATCAAAACTAACGATTTCCAACCAAAAACCTAAAATTATACAACCCTAAATCGGATAAAACCCAACGAATAACAACCCTAAACCGACAACTAAACCCACAATATGCTAGAGTCTTACCTAGAGGGTTGAATCGTCGAAGAAAACGGAGGAGGAACTTCGTTGAATCGTCGGCGTGAGAGAGCTTGGCCGAGAGGAAAGAGATCGCAGGGAGGGAGGAGAGAAAATGGTGTTTACGTGGGAGGAGAAATGAAGAAAAGGGGGATATTTGTTTTTATTAAAACTTGGCTTGACAATTTACTTAAATGCCCTTCCCATTAACTTTCTACTTAACTCATTATTTACCATATCGATTTGGCTTCTCTGAAATTTCTTATCTCTCCAAATATTCCAACTTATTTCTAGGGTTCTAACAAAACTCTCTGTTCGCAAAACGGACTTAATTTACTAATTTTGCGAATTGAAACGCTATAGGGCTAAAAATGGAAACTCTAGCGTTACTTATCTATTTAGATTTCTAAAATTTTACTTATTCTTCTAAAAATTCTCATTAATCCCTAGGGCTCTAATAAAACTTCCCGCTTGCAAAACGGGTTTAAATCACTTAATTACGAAAATACCCAAGAAATCAGTAAACCTGAAAATCCAAAAACTCGGGTGTTACAGGTAGTGTGGGAGGTGAATGTTTTGTTGTAGATGGTTTTATAAGTGTTTTATAAATATTTTGTTTGAGAAAAGTCAAAGGTTTTGGGTACATTGTATTCGTAAATGTTTTCGTAATTATTTTGATGGTTTGCGAGTCGATTGTGTTGATGGATAATGGTCGTAAGTATTTGAGGTTTGAAACTATATGTTTTCTGGTTTACTTGCAGGTTTTGGTTTAAACAAATTTAGGCGTTACGCCGCCCGTTTTGATTTTAAAGTAAATAACGTCGGGTTTATGTTCGCTATTTTTTCCATTATCCGTTTTAAGTCGGTTTTTCCAAAATTTTTACGGGACTTGAAGATTTGGGTGTCGGGAGTGTGTGGTTAAAATTTTAGGCTTTTTGGAAGTGTTTTGCTCGTAGAAAAATGTAGAAAAGTCGAAAAAGTCGGAAAAATTGAAATTTGGGCATTTTTGGGTTGAAAAATTGAGCGTGTGGCGATCGATCGCCACTGGGCGCCGATCGATCGCCCATGGGCGCGTTTTTGGGCTGAAAAATAGAGGGTGTGGCGATCGGTCGCCATTGGGCGCCGATCGATAGCCCACGGGGCGCGCGGGCTGCTCACAGGGTGCGCGGGGTGCCCAACAGCGCCCCAACATGTTTTTTTTTTAAAACTTTTATTTTTTTTCGTATTTCTAAATTGTTTTGACCCGATATTTTCTGACGTATTTTAAACGTATTTCACGCACGTTTTTCAACATTTTCTGAGGGTTCGAAAAATCCAAAAATCGAGTCGAAAATTTATCAAAAATTATTTTAAATGTCGTTTTAGACACGGTTTGGGTTAGTAAAGTAGCGCACTGAGCCGAGGCGGGTTCAGGGGCGTTACAGTTTATTTTCTTTTTGTGCCTTCATAGTCCTCCATCATCAACTTTTTTTTATTTGCTTTTTGTGCCTTCTCATAGTCCTCCATCATCATTTTTTCTTATTTTCTTCATCAATATCTTTCACCTTTTGTACCTCAACTTTGTACTCTTTGTCAGTCTTCATGCATCTCTCTTCAAACATCTTTTTGCCTTCTACTTGTAGTTTTTTAATCAAAAACTCTTCTTTGACAATTTCAAAGACATCATCTTCATTTAATAAATCTTTACTCATGCTTAGAAAATCTTTGATTGAATCTTTAATTTTTAGCCTTCCTTGTTTTGTATCATTCCATTTCCCTTCAAAGAGATTCGTCCTCAAATCTCGTAAATCATACACAAGAAATTCACACTCCAAAAGGGATTAAAATTGTTAGAAAAAATAAAATCTTTGTAACAAGTAACAAATGTTTGCTCCCTTGCCAACATGATACTATTTTTCTCATCAATTTCTTTCACCTTTTGTACCTCAACTTCGTACTCTTTTGGCTCATGGTTCAACACCACTTTTTCTTCTTGCATCTCATGGATTTCTAGGAAAATTTCCTCCATCAGACAATTATCTTCATCTTGTTGAAATTCCATAAAAATTGGATCATTTTGAAGAAAACTAACCTCCTCTATTTTGTGCTCTTCGTTTGGTGATTCTTCTTTTTCCTTCAACTTTTGTTTATTTGCTTTTTGTGCCTTCTCATAGTCCTCCATCATCATCTAAAAAACTTGTTCGATCTTTCCTAACGGCGGTTTCATCTCCCAAATTTGCTTTCATTGGTAGTATTTCTCCTCGGCCTCTTCTTGACTTCTTATGTATTGAGTTCGAGAGATTCTCCTTCCACCATTGGCGTCATTTATTGGTTTTTTTTTTTATTTTTTTACTATTTTTCCTTTTGCAAAAAATATACAAACTCTTTCTTCCGCCTTTCTAAAAAAAAAAAAACTTCGAAAGAAGAAATTCAAAAGAAGAAACAAATTTATAATAAAGAATTAAGGTAGAAACTTGAAACCAAGAGCCAAATCTCTGATACCAAATAATGTGAACTTCAGATTTTGAGAACTTCGAGATGCATCAACAACGCAGAATAAACGATAGAATCACCGTATGATTCAAGAAAACAAATGAACTAAACTTCGATCGAGCCTTGCTGATGAAACCATAGTTATCAAAAGAGGAGCTTGATTCGAGTAACACCTGTTGGCTGAACCAAATTTTTCAAAGATGATCTAACAAGTCAATATTTGATGAATATCAAGTAGGGGTGAGCAGGATCGGACTGCCTCCCAAGAATCGAACCAGACAGATAGATTCAGTCCGATTTCGATTGGTCCTCTCGGTCTCTTGGTCCGGGACCGGTCCTCCCAGATGAATTCCCATCTGGTTCGGTCCGGTCTTTGGTCCTGGTAATAAAATCTTGAAACCGGACCATGGAATTGAACCCTTCATTTTATGTTTTTAACTCACTGGCTGCTAGGCGCTGTCGCTCTTGCCCACCCCTATTCTTCATCTGTTCATCATGATTAATGCTCATGCAGTCAGCCAGACGATCACCCTTGTTCTTCATCACGATTCTGCAATCCGGTTACGTAGTTTCAATCTGCCTTCTTCGGTGGTTCTGTAATCAGACCGTAGTTCACCGTTCACGCCTCACTCTCTCAGAAGTTAGGGGACGGACCAATGGTCACTCTGACTCTGTGACTCAGTTCTCCCTCGCACTCGCCAGTCTCTCTTCAGTATTCAGCCCTCACGGCTCACACACTCGGCACTACGCAGCAAGCAACGCAAAAAGAACTCAGTGCTCACGGCTCACGCACTCGGCAGCAAGCAACTCAAGTTTGGAACTTCAAGGTGTGTTTATTATTCACTAATAAATTGAATCATTTGCTGTTAAATTGTGAAGTTTGTGTTTGTTTGTTACTGAATTTGGAGTCTCTTTTGGCCAACAAGTTTGTTTGTTGTTGAATTGTATCATTTGCACTCAGCAGCAAGCTTGCATGTTTAGTTAAGTGTAGATTAGTGTTAAATTTACTGTTTGACATTGGTATCAATCTGAGGGCATTTAATTTGCTGTTTAGTGTTTAGTGTTAAATTTGTTGTTTGCATCTTGCTGTTTTGCTGTGCAAATTTCGGATTAATTTGCTGTTGTTTTGTGCTAATTTGGGTAGTTGATTTAGGTTGATTAATGTGTTGATCTATTTATTGTTTTTTGTTGCACGATAGGATGGATATTCCTCATAGTGAAAATTCCCATATCGAATCGAAAAGAACTAAGTTTGTAGTTTGGATTCACTTCAGTAGGATACCGAACATTGATTCAGCTAAATGTAATTATTGTGGACAGATGTATGCAGCACACCCCATGAAAAATAAGACTTCAAGTTTAGTAAAATATATTAAAGTATGCAAAAAGTTCCCGCGAAATATAGACAGTAAGCAAAAAACTTTGTTGTTTAAACCTAATGAGATCAAGACTACTAGTATACCCATATTTACTACAATGACTGCTAGAGAATTTTTTGCAAAGATAATTATTTTGGATGAATTTCTACTGAAATTGGTAGAAGGAATTGGTTTTAGGACGTTTTGTCTGTATCTCAATCCCAAGTTTATTATGCTATCTATGTTTATAGTAGCAAGAGATATTCGCAAAATATATCAGAAAGAAAGAACTAAATTGAAGGAGTGTTTTTTTACAACATTACAGAGGGTATGTTTGACCACTGATACATGAACCTCTATTCAGAATTTGAATTACATGGTGCTGACATGTCATTATGTTGATAAAGATTGGCATGTGCAAAAGAAGATATTGAATTTTTGTTTGATTTCGAACCATAAGGGTGAATCTATTGGTAAGGAAGTTGAAAAATATTTGCTTAATTGAGAGATTGAAAATGTTACAACTATAACCGTTGACAATGCTTCTTCAAACGACGTTGCTATTTGCTATTTCCTATTTGACGAAAACAATTTGAAATTAGAAAAGGGTTGATTTTAAATGGCGATCATATGCACGTAAGATGTTTTGCACATGTCCTCAATTTGATCATTTCTGATGGTTTGAAAGAACATCATGAGTCCATAGCAAGGATACAAAATGTAACGACCCGAATTTTATAACCCGATTCGTTACTCATAACGCTGAACAGGACTAAGAAATATATATATATATTTTTAAAAGAAATCTTCACTCAACAGTCAAGAATGACACTATTTAAAACATAACACAACTTGCAGCGGAAAATCATATTATTTAAACTGAATCATGACGAATACAGGCTAGCAAAACTCCGGGTTCAACATCGTTTAAAGCTTCCCTACACCACCTGCAAACAGTTCGACAATACTACAAAGTTTGTCGATCACAGAGTCTGTCTACGACTCTGGACAACGAGCTCTGGACGAGCGACTTTGGATGATGTCACTACAGACAGCCTTAATTTAGACGACAACGTTTCAGATGACAACATACCTCAACTGTGGACGATGTTCTCGTTCACGACTACAGGGATTTAACGACTATGGGTTTTTGTCCACAGACCACATGACTCATTTAAATTGTCGCCCATGGTCCACGTGACCCAACGTCCACAGACTTACTTAAATTTTTCGTCCACAAGCCACGTGACCTAATCATTCGCCCACGTGACTTGTTTAACTTAATTGTCCACACAACTTACTTAACTCACTAGTCCACATAGGCTACTTGACGCACTTGTCCACGCAGACTACTTATGCCTTGTTCGTCCACGCTGACTACTTATGCCTTATTTGTCCACGCAGACTACATAACTCACTCGTCCACGGAATAGACTTCTGTTTTTTCCTATCAACTTTGGATGACTATCCTCAAAACAGAAGCATAATTTGACCGATTATACACCCAACATTAGACAATTCTGACTACTAAGAGGACTTATAAACTTTGACAGCAAGTATTCAAAACAACTTAAAACCACAACTTACTCAAAATCCAGAAAATAACTCCCATCAAAATTAACCATGTTTTATCATCAGAATCATTTAAAAAGCATATCGAAACATTTAAAACTATCACAGTTATTAGAATTCTAATCTCACAATTAACTAAACCTTTATCCATAAATATTCCTCACATGACGACACTAGTCAAACCGCCTCATCAGTGCACCAGGTCGTGGCAAGGATGCATTCCATCAACTGCGCCTATTCATCAGTAAACTCAGAGAATTCACCTGAAGTTACCTTAGCACCTACATCACAAAACTCATCTATTAGCCTAATGCTAAATAAGTAGAGCAATAATGAAATGAAATGCTGAAACATAAATCCTATTCATGCAGTTTCTACTTTCACAACTCAGTTGAATTCATACTCGTTCTCCGCTGATCTGATCCTTCTGTCCATTGGGAAGTGAATCAGTTTTTCCATTGTCATACATCCTCTAACTCGATTAAGGGGCGGATTAGTTCCCTTAATAGCTGATCTGATTAATTCTGTTCATGCCTTACCATGCCATTACATGTAAATTCATTTTCGTAAGCTTCCAAAATAAACATGATGCATGACGTACTGGAAAACATACAAAACATGCATAAATCCTACTGTTTTGTGATGTAGGCCTGAAGGCGCACACAAACTCTACTTACCTAGCTTCCTGAAAAATGCACAGTTGCAAGCTACTTCAGAAGTTTGCGCACCTAAAGTCATAAATAGAACATTAATCAAATCTTCACCAAACTAAATCCTAAATCGACCAGAAATCTAAGGAAACTAGTTTAGAACTCTGTTAATTGTGGATTCCCAATTTTTCACCACAACCTGAACCTATTCTCAAACTCACACATTGTACTCCCTCTGTTATCTAGCTACTTAAACACAAGGTAAACAAAGGAAACTCACCTAGGCTGGAGAAATCAGAGGGAGAATCTCTTAGAGCACTCTGCTGAGCTGAGAACCGAAAAGGAAATGGAAAACAGTGGCAGCTAAATCTCATTAAACCCTTTCTTTAAATATGTTAACCACTATATAATCCAATTACATATATGCCCCTGCCTAAACACTTATTAACCTAATCACCTTTTTCTCTCAATTTCATCCCTAAAAATGTGCATCAAAATTTGATAGAATAATTTGATTTAATATAACCGGGTGTTACAATCCACCATCCTTAAAAGAATTTTGTCTTCAAAATTCAATACCAGAATAATTCTGGATGTTGGTCCATCATATCCTGTTGGCGTTCCCAAGTTGCCTCCTCAACATTCTGGTTATGCCATAAGACTTTTACCAGTGGGACCTCTTTGCTGCGCAACACTTTTACGGCATAGTCTAGGATCTTCACAGGTTTCTCCTCGTAGGTAAGAGTAGGATGAACCTCAATATTCTGCTGTTCTACAACCTGAGATGGATCCTGCATACACTTCTTCAACATGAAAACATGGAACACATTATGAATTCCTTCCATAGAGGTTGGTAACTTTAATTGGTAAGTTGTCTTCCCAATCCTCTTCAAGATTGTGAATGGTCTAATATATCTGGGGTTCAACTTGCCTCTCTTTCCAAATCTCACAACTCCTTTGAATGGTGATACCTTAAGAAAAAATTTATCACCTACTTCAAACTCTAATTATCTACGTCTACAATCAGCATAACTTTTATGTCGGCTCTGAGCTGTCAAGATTCTCTGTCGGATGAGGGTAATCTTCTCCACTGTTTGCTGCACAACATCAGGACCAAGCAACCGTGCTTCACCAACCTCATCCCAATACAAAGGAGATCTGCATTTTCATCCATACAATGCTTCATACGGTGCCATTTCTATTGTTGCCTGAAAACTGTTATTATAGGAAAATTCCACCAATGATAAGTACTTACTCTAAGAACCTTAAAAATATAACGTGCGTGCTCGAAGCATATCCTCCAATGTTTGGATAGTCCTTTCAGATTGTCCATTAGTTTGAGGGTGAAAAGCTGTACTAAAATTTAGCTGCATACCATAGCCTTATGCAAACTCTTCCAAAACTTAGATGTAAATCTAGGATCTCGGTATGAAACTATTGTGACTGGAACTCCATGCAATCGTACAACCTTATGCACATACAATTCAGCGAGCTGATCCATCAAGTGTGACATCTTTATTGGCAGGAAGTGAGCAGATTTGGTTAAACGATCGTGTAACGCCCCGAGTTATCTGAACCCGGTTCGTCACACAATGCCCGTATATGACTAAAATTTCTACCATATTTTTTTTTAAAACTTGCAGCGGAAATCATTTGAAATGTTAAGGTATAATCAGTCAAAAGAAATAGAAGTTTGAATCGTGAAAACACTTTAAAAATTGCAGAAGTCAAACGCATCGGCCGATGAGTAAAGTCAACGAAAGAAGCAGAAAACAACCAAAATAGAAGACTCCTGCCGATGACGTCAGCCGAATGAAAAACAAAGGACATCTTTCGGTAGACTGTATCTACCGGTGACTAAACGACAAAATACACTCTACATCTTCCGATGACGTCAGCCAGACGACTTCCTTCATCCGATCGACTTTGTTCTACACCCACCGATGACTAAACGACAAAAGTCCTCTTACATCTACCGATGACGTCAGCACGCATCTGCCGATGGGTTTGACGACAAAACCCCTCATCCCCTTCTTCCGATAGGGTAAATTGAATATACCGATCACTAAACGAGAAAGCATAATACCCACTCATACCGGTAGGGCAAAATCTACATCATCCGATAGAATAGTCCTCATGTACCGATGACTTTACTGAGACATCATCCGATGGCTTTTCCGAAGACATCTTCAGATAAAACAAACCTTATGTACCGATGATTTTACTGAGACATCATCCGATGGCTTTTCCGAAGACATCTTTCGATAGAATTAAGGGCGACATTTCAACTACTTCTCGATATACATACACAACACTAGTTACAGAAAGGAATTTACTTACTTCATCAAGACCATTAAGAAACAATTCACATTGTATTGTTCAAACCCAGTAAAACCAACATTTAAAACCCAATAGATCACTAGTATCAGTAAAACTCAAAACATAGTCAAAATATTAAAATCTCTACTGTCATGAAAACTTGGCATACTCAGATTAGATTATTACCAACTAAACCCCCACCACTGCTGACAACAGTTAACCCGCCTCATCAGTTTACCAGGCCGAGACATGAATGTACTCCTCCAACCACATCTAATCATCTGTGCAATCAGGAAATTCACCTGCAGTATCCTCAACACCTACATCACAAAACTCATCTATTAGCCTAATGCTAAGTAAGTAAAGCAGTAATGAAATGAAACACTGAAATATAAATTCCTAAACATGCAATTTCTACTTTCTCAACTCAGTTGTTCATGTTTCGTTTCTGTTCAGATCCCCCTGTGAAGTTGGGAGCTGGATCAACTCTCCTAAAGTATATACATCCACTGGCTCATTAAGGGGCGGATAAATTCCCTTAACAGTAAATCTAATTCACATGTTCAGATCCCCCTGTGAAATTGGAAGTTGGATCAACTCTCCCAAAGTATAAATATCCACTGTCTCATTAAGGGGCGGATTACTTCCCTTAACAGTAAAACTGATTCACATAGCTGTTTCAATATGTTCAATCCCACTATGCCAACATGCATTCAAATTCATTTTCGTATACTTTAAAAATATGATGCATGACATACCAACACAATCCAGCATACAAACCCCTAATGTTTTGTGATGTAGGCCCGAAGGCACAAGCAAACTTTACTTACCTGGTCTCCTGGAAAAACTTGGTTGCAAGCTACTTCGGGTATTACTCAAACCTAAAACCATAGACAGAGCATACATTAAATTTCCTCTAATCTTCATTCTAAACCACTAGAAATCTAAGGGAAACTGTTTTGGGAACTCTAGTCATTGTGCATTCCCGATTTCAACTTAAACCGAAACCACCACTCGCTTACCGCCTTCTCAAAACCTCATTTATCATCCCTCCTACCAACGATAGATACAATGTAACAAGAAATAGAAGCAAAACTCACCAAGTTCGGAGGAAATCGCTGGAGGAAGTCGAAGGGGGTCTCCTATCGCGCTCTGCTAAGCTGAGGAGCTGAGAATGGAGAGGAAATGAAATAAACAGTGGCGGCTACTTCATTAATAGTTTCCTTAAATACGTTATCCACCTTTGAATTTCTAATTACCCTTATGCCCTTGCCTAGTCATCCTCTAACCCTACATTTAATATTGCCATATAAATTGTGCCATTAGTTTAAAAGGGATAGAGAGACGGTTTGATAGAACCGGGTATTACAGATCGACTATCACTCAAACTGCATCATGTCCCCTTGCTATCCTAGGCAATCCAACAACAAAATCCATCATTATTTGCTCCCATTTCCATTCGGAAACTGATAACGGTTGCAATGTTCCAGCAGGTCTCTGATGTTCAGCTTTAATCTGTTGGCAAACTAAACACGATCCTATGTACTCTGCCACACTTCTTTTCATATTTGGCCACCAATAATATTGTCTAAGGTCTCTATACATTTTTGTACTTCTAGGGTGGACAGAGAGTCTAGACGATTGTGCCTCAGAAACGATCTCCTTTCAAAGCTCATCATTAGCCGGGACAAATCATCTATTCCGAAACTTAAGAATTCCATCTTTAGAATAATTGAAATCTGACTTATCTGTAGAATCCATGCATGACTTATACTTATCGCATTCAACATCATTTGCTTGAACTTCCTTTATTCTATCCAAAATTGTAGGATTCAAGGATATAGCAGAAAGTATGGCTGACACACTGGACACTGCTTCCAAATTGAATCTATGGAATTCTGATTCTAAGGCTAACGACATGTCAATAGTTATTGCCGAGACTGATGTTGTCACTCTGCTCAAAGCATCAGCCACTACATTCGTCTTCCCGGGGTGGTATTTAATCTCAAAATCATAATCCTTGACAAATTCCAACCATCGACGTTGCCTCATATTTAATTCTTTCTGTGTGAAATAAATTTCAGACTTTTATGGTCCGAGGATATTTCACAAGATTGTCCATACAAATAATGTCTCCAAATTTTTAATGCAAAAACTACTGCAGCTAATTCTAGGTCGTGGGTAGGGTAATTCTTCTCATATGTTTTCAACTGTCTAGAGGCATAAGCTATTACCCTTCCATCTTGCATCAACACACAGCCAAGACCAACCTTGGAGGCATCACAATAAATGCTAAACTTTCCATTCTCATCAGGAAATGTCAATATTGGAGCATTGGTCAATCACTGTTTCAAAGTCTGAAAACTATACTCACATTCATCAGTCCACACATACTTCATGTTTTTCCTTGTTAACCGAGTGAGGGGTGTTGCAATCTTCAAGAATCGTTCAATAAATTTCCGGTAATATCCTGCTAATCCAAGGAAAGTTCGAATATCTGTAGCATTCTTCAGTTGGGGCCACTCCTTAACTACTTGAACCTTGGCTGGATCGACAGATATTCCATCTCCCGAGATCACATGACCAAGAAAGTGAACTCTGTCCAATCAAAACTCACACTTGGAAAACTTGGCATAAAGTTGATGTTGCCTTAGTACTCCCAATACCAAGGTCAGGTGCCTTGCATGCTCATCTTTAGTACGTGAATAGATTAAGATATCATTAATAAACACTATGACAATTTTATCTAAATAATCATGGAACACTCTATTCATAAGGTCCATGAAGGCTGCTGGTGCATTTGTCAATTGATAAGTGTGTATTTTACACACTTATTTATACTTTTTAGACTTGAAATGAATAGTCTTTCTCAAGTGATTGGAAGAATTTAACCAAAAGTGTGTAAGTGTGCAGTAAATTATAAAAAGAATAGGAATTGAAGACAAAGAAGAAGAAGAAATCACCAGCAGCGATCGATCTCTAATGCAAGACAGAGATCGATCGCCGCATACATACGGAGAGCATAACACCAAAACAAGCAGCGATCGATCTCCATCATAAATTCAGAGACCGATCGCCGTTCAGATCACCGTACATGGAAGAGAGCAGTGCTTGGAGATTCTGCAAAATTTGAAGGCGGCGATTTGGATAGCGCTCGGGTTCTGGCAGGCGGCGACTGAGAGTCTGCGAGAAAACGAATCTGCGATTTTGAGGCTGATCGGTGACGTTGAGAGCAATAAACAGAGAGAGAGCAGAGGCTGCGATTCGGTCGGGCAGCGAGTGAGTGATTCAGGCGACGATCCGGCGATTTACAGAGCAGAATATTCTGCGATTTCGAGAACGCGGCAGCGACGATTCAGCAAGGGGAGCGATTGGCTGTTGGCGAGAGCAGGATTCTGATTTCGGCGATTGGCGTTTCGCGATTCTGGCCAGCAACAGAGGAAGAAGAAACAATAGACATTCAGCAGCGATCGATCTCTATGAAATTCCAGAGATCGATCGCCACACATATGTCATCTATTTGCAAAGAAATGCTGCGATTGATCTCTAGATCCTGGCAGAGATCGATCGCTGATCAATTTACAAAGATGGAAAGAGACGTGTTTTAATCTGAGCCGTCCAACTTAAATCAGGTCTAATCTCAGCCGTTGGCCGAGTTGAAAGATCACATTAAATACACACTCGGACCTAATTTTGGAACACGCCTGGGCAGCTTAGACATTCAAATCTTGGAGTCTGATTAGGAGGCCGCGACTAAGAGCATCACAGAGGCGATTTTCGTCGGCGATCAGGCTGTTTTTATAATTGTTTTCTTTTCTTTTTCTTTTTAATTTCACTATTTAATTATGCAACTTAGTATTATTATTGTTGTTTATTTTTCTAGCATGAACTAAACGTTTGTTCTAGGGTTTCGACGTAACTTTTCTATGATTGTTTATTTTTCTTAATTCAATTATTTAATTTTCTGTTTCTGTTCTGTGTTGAGTAATCTATTCTGGACGTAATACTTAGGTTTGCTTGATCACCAAAACTAAGAACTTTAGGGTTGATTCGGGATGCGAGAGCGGAGAATTTAACCGTGCACTGAATAGTTTGCCATGAAAAGGATGTTAGGCTAGAGATAGCTAATGCGTTCATGTGGTAGTATAATTTCTCATTCTTAATGTATTCAATTAATTCTCAGGATTAGAGACCGAGAGGTGATAATTCGTTAATTGAATAAGTTTATTTTTGCTCGAGAGAGATTGATAAATATTTTCGTGAAATTGCCATCAACACATAGAAATAGGATTTAACTATTTGAATTAGGTCTGATAAATAGGATTAGCTAAGTGAAATCGAAACCCTAGATTTTCTCATCATATAATCTTACTTCTTTATTTTTAAATCTTTTATTTAAATTGCTGCTTAATTTTATTTGAATTATTATTTTAGTTTTAAAATCTAAATCACAAAAATTATTATTTCTTTTCAAATTAAACTAAAATTTAGATACTCAATATTTAACATAATTATTCCTCGTGGGATCGACACTCGTACTTAATACACACTTTATTACTTTTGCGACACGTGCACTTGCGTATACGATTTTTCGCAACAAGTTTTTGGCGCCGTTGCCGGGGAATAAATTTTGTTAATCTTTGAATTATTTGATTTTAGTTTATATTTGAAATTTTATTTTATTTTTTTTATTATTATTTATTTATTTTATTTTATTTTATTGTAAGCTTAAATTGCATTATTTGCATATTGCAGGTGCATGCGAAAATTAGGTACTGCCAACCTAATCCCTATCGATCTTGAAATTGAACGAACTTGCCGTAAAAATCGAAGGGAAACAAGACAAGCAATTATGGCAGCTAATCAAAATGCAGATGATCAAAATGCTCACATACCACAGATGGTCGGGGTTGAGGCAGTCGAAAGAAGGACTTTGTTGGATTATGTTATGCCATCCATGGACGGGGTTCAATCAGCAATCCGAAAACCGGCTATCACGTGCAATAATTTTGAAATAAAGCCGGGTACAATACAAATGATTCAACAATATCAATTTTGTGGTCTACCTAACGAGGATCCCAAGGATCATATTGCTAGCTTTGTCGAGGTTTGTGATACATTCAAATACCATAATGTCTCTGAGGATGCTATCAAGCTCAGGTTATTCCCCTTCACGCTAAGAGATCGCGCAAAGAATTGGTTACAATCCTTACCGCCAGGCTCAATTACAACGTGGAACGAATTGGTTCAGAAATTTTTATCTAAGTTCTTTCCCTTTGAAAAGATGGCAAGACTCCGAAATGAGATCACCAATTTTGCTCAATTTGATGGTGAGACAATCTATGAAGCATGGAGCCGATTCAAGGAGCT
Source organism: Begonia masoniana (assembly GCA_022432975.1). Lineage (NCBI taxonomy): Eukaryota > Viridiplantae > Streptophyta > Magnoliopsida > Cucurbitales > Begoniaceae > Begonia > Begonia masoniana. The sequence goes on from CM039514.1 coordinate 21,518,621, forward strand.
TTTAAGAAGATGCCCCCAACATGGTCTACCACAATGGATGCAAATACAGACATTCTTTATCGGTTTATCAGTTTCTACACGGACTCTTGTCAACTCAGCGGCTGGTGGATCACTATTACAAAAGACGGAAGAGGAGGCGTTCAACTTGTTAGAAGAGTTATCCCTAAATAATGACCAGTGTCCTGTTGAACGTCAGATTTTGAGGAGGCAGCCAAATACCCCAGAAATGGAAGCGATAAAAGCATTGACTACACAGGTTGCATCCCTCACTCAGCACATCCAAGGTAATCAAGCTCGAGTTAATGCAATTCATTCCCCGATCATACAATGTCATTGGTGCCAAGGACCACATGCTGGTGAAAACTGTCAGCAAGGGAACCAAATGGCTAGCAATTCATCTGAACAAGCTCAATTTGTGGGAAATTATACTAGACCAACTTACCAGAATTCAGGGAATTATTTTAATGGGGGGCGCAACAATCATCCAAATTTTTTATGGAAAAATCAGAACAACACCGTGCAACCGCCTCAAGTACCTCAACAAGGGCCACCAGTGCAGGAAAGAAAGGTTGATCTTGAAGAGTTAATTGCAAAGATGGGAGAGCGCACCAGTAATATAATTGCTGAAATGGGGGAGCACACAAATAAATTTATGGCTGAAACAAGAACCACCTTGCAGAATCAGTCGGCCCAAATTCGAAGCCTAGAAATGCAAATGGGCCAGATGGCAGCTGCATTAAATGGTCGCCCACAAGGTGCATTGCCCAGTTCCACTGAAATCAACCCCAGAGAACAATGCAATGCCATTACACTTAGGAGTGGAGCAGTGATTGAAAATTGTACCCAAGAAAATAAAAAAGTGGTCGCACATGACGGAGTGCATTCGTCATCATCCGAGTCCACACCAAAGGATCAAGAGCTACAGGAAGCTCCACCCCACATCCCAAAGAAAATTATCCCAAAAGTCCCTTTCCCACAACGCCTGAAAAATGCAAATTTGGATAAGCAGTTTGAAAAATTCTTGAAAGTGTTCAAACAATTACACATCAACATCCCGTTCGCTGAGGCACTGGAGCAAATGCCTAAATATGCCAAATTTCTAAAAGATATTTTGTCTCATAAGCGTAAGATCGAAGACGGCAGTACGATCGCTTTGACGGAAGAATGCAGTGCTATTATTCAACGAAAGCTTCCGCAAAAACTGAAAGACCCAGGAAGTTTCACTATTCCATGCGAAATTGGGGATTCTATATTTGAAAGGGCACTTTGCGATTTGGGAGCCAGCATTAACCTGATGCCTCTATCCATATTTCGGAAGCTTGGTATAGGTGAAGCAAAGCCCACAAGTGTAGTTCTGCAAATGGCCGATCGCTCTATTAAGCATCCGTATGGGTTGATTGAAAATGTCCTTGTCAAAGTCGACAAGTTTATTTTTCCCGCGGATTTCTTGATTCTTGATATGGACGAAGACCGTGACATCCCAATAATATTAGGTCGTCCATTTTTGGCAACAGGAGGTGCTATCATTGATCTTAGAAAAGGAGAGCTCAAATTGCAAGTTCACGATGACGAGGTGACATTCAAGGTGTATAAATCAATGAATTACCCCACAGCTAGCGATGAGCCAATTGATGATAATTTTTCAGTCAAAGAGCTTCCGGCAATTGATAAGTTAGAAAAAGGGAAAAGAGTAAAGCCGTATTTTAACGGGATGTTTAAAAATGATACTACTATTATTCTCCGTGCACCAGATTAGCAAGAGGCTTACAACGTCAAGCTAATGACGCTAAAACAAGCGCTTGGTGGGAGGCAACCCACCCAAGTATCCTTTTTAGTTCGTTATTTCAATTTTTGTTTGCATTAGTTTTTTTTAATTTTTATTTTTATTTTTATTTCATTTTATTAGTATTAAATTAAAAATAAAAAAAAATAAAAAAAAATAAAAAATAAAAATAATCATCTTTTGTAACCCATTTGTTATTTTTTTTTTATTTTTTGTTTTTATTATATTTCTTATCATTATTATTAGTATTTCTATTTTTTTTTATCTATGTTTTAGTTTCTTATGTCATTTTATTTTCTCTATTTTCTTTATTTCTTGTCTTTTATTTTTATTTTTCTTTAAATAGGTTCCGATTAAGTCATTTTATTTTCTTTTTATCATGTAATTTTTTTTTCTTCTTCTTTCTTACTGTTATTTTAATTTTCTTTAGTTTATTATTTTATTGTCTTTTTATTTATTTATTGTTTCTTTTATGTTATTTATTTTTCTGCTTTTAAATAAGGTCCAATTTAGTTATCTTAAATTCTGTTATTTATTTTATTTTATTTTATTTTATTTATATTTTTTTTGTTATGTTATTTATTATTTTCTTTTCTTTTTATCTTTCTTTTTCTTGTTCTAAGTAAGTTCTATTTTAGATTAATTAGCCATTAATTAGCCATTTATCTTAAATCCTATTTCTATTTTTTTAATTCGTTCTTTTTATCGTTCTTTCTTTTTATTTTCTTCTTACTTCATTTTTTCTCTCGTATTTTCATTTCCCGTTTCAAGTATTTTCATTTTCGGTTAGTATTTATCTATTTAGTTGTTAGGTAAAAAAAAAAAAAAAAAAAAAAAAAAAAAAAAAAAAAAGAGGTTCCTCTGCTCAATTGCTCCTTCGACCGAAGCTCTACCACACCATTGCCGGGCCCCACATGAGGTACACAATCCCCTTTGTATTTTTCGTGTATGTTTTATTTACATTGAGGACAATGTTTATTTCAAGTTTGGGGGGGGTTTATTTGGATATTATTTTAAATTGATAAACATGTTTAGATTAGTAAGTCTGCTTAATATTTTGAATTTTATGGTATGATTATTTATTTCATTTGTTTAAAGTGTCGATGACTGCACCTTTGATCAATGCATGTTTCAACTTCTGAATAGATTCTGAGATAGTATGATTTGTGATAGTAGCATTGATTGGAATTTAGGAAGATAGACTTGGTTGTGTGAAAATGTTCATTCTTGTTTAAATTTAGCTGATAATGATATAAATTGTTGTCTTGAGATCGAGAGCCTAAACACAGTAAGGGAGTGCTTGAGTGTAAACACTGAAAGGGAGTGAGCTCCAGTTAAAATTAGTGAGTGATTAGTGAGTATTAAATTGTTCTTGGTTTTGCCCTGCATTCATGAATATAAATTGTGATTTTTGCAGAAATAAGAGAATGACTTAGGCCATTTTTGAATCGTTTGAGCTTTTATTGACATACCTCATTTGTGTCCATTTAAATGGCACCCTTAGTCTCCTATTTGAGCATTTATTTACCACTATTTTGTCAACCCTAACTTAACCTACCCTGAAATTATTTTGACTATCCTGTTTATTGAGCACAAGGTTGTGGGTACATATTATGGGGAGAGTTGGAGAAAGTAGTGGTGAGAATCATAACTAATTCTTTTGTCAATTGTCTAAGTTGTTAGTATTTTGGGATTTTATTTATTCTTCTTTTATGTTTTTCAGTGATTAAAGTTGTGAAAAAAAAAAAAAAAAAAAAAAAAGTTATTAAAAAAAAAAAAAAAAAAAATTGTTCAGTAGTAGAACAATTTCTTATATGCTATTTCATTTATTGTTATTGCTAGGATTTGTAGTTTATGTTTGTTAATAAAGACATTGACAAAGGAGTTGGTTTTGAAAAATAGAGAGTGAGACAAGTTTGGGGGGATTATTGAGTTAATTGATTAGAAAAGAGTTCAAGTGAGTGTAAGGAGTGAGGGTGACATAAGGATGGATTGTGCTCTAGAGTTTCGCTTGAATCCAAAAATTTCCTACCTTATAAACCCGGCCTTACATTACAAGCTTAATTAAAGACCTATAGACTTTTATTCTGTTTACTCATATTTGTTACTAGTGAATAATGGGCAAGACTGATGAACAATAAGAGTGGATGGAGTGACTCTGAGTGGTATTTTTGATTTCCCTTCTCATAAGACACAAGTATAGATCTATCAGTTAAACGATAATGAATTTGAGCATGTACACACACAAGTATTTCTGATTAAATTTTTCTCAATGCGATATCATGAGTTGTATTATTGAAAGTGTTTATTTCGATGGTTGTTTGCATGCAAATATCAAGCTGAGACAAAATACTGCGAACTGTGATTTAGATAATTTTACCATGGAAATTTTAAATATTCTGCAGACTTAAAATTTTAGAAAATTCTGGATAAACTTTGTTAGATTTCTATGCTTATTGTTGTTCGCTTGAGGACAAGCTTTCATTCAAGTTTGGGGGTGTGATAAGTGTGTATTTTACACACTTATTTATACTTTTTAGACTTGAAATGAATAGTCTTTCTCAAGTGATTGGAAGAATTTAACCAAAAGTGTGTAAGTGTGCAGTAAATTATAAAAAGAATAGGAATTGAAGACAAAGAAGAAGAAGAAATCACCAGCAGCGATCGATCTCTAATGCAAGACAGAGATCGATCGCCGCATACATACGGAGAGCATAACACCAAAACAAGCAGCGATCGATCTCCATCATAAATTCAGAGACCGATCGCCGTTCAGATCACCGTACATGGAAGAGAGCAGGGCTTGGAGATTCTGCAAAATTTGAAGGCGGCGATTTGGATAGCGCTCGGGTTCTGGCAGGCGGCAACTGAGAGTCTGCGAGAAAACGAATCTGCGATTTTGAGGCTGATCGGTGACGTTGAGAGCAATAAACAGAGAGAGAGCAGAGGCTGCGATTCGGTCGGGCAGCGAGTGAGTGATTCAGGCGACGATCCGGCGATTTACAGAGCAGAATATTCTGCGATTTCGAGAACGCGGCAGTGACGATTCAGCAAGGGGAGCGATTGGCTGTTGGCGAGAGCAGGATTCTGATTTCGGCGATTGGCGTTTCGCGATTCTGGCCAGCAACAGAGGAAGAAGAAACAATAGACATTCAGCAGCGATCGATCTCTATGAAATTCCAGAGATCGATCGCCACACATATGTCATCTATTTGCAAAGAAATGCTGCGATTGATCTCTAGATCCTGGCAGAGATCGATCGCTGATCAATTTACAAAGATGGAAAGAGACGTGTTTTAATCTGAGCCGTCCAACTTAAATCAGGTCTAATCTCAGCCGTTGGCCGAGTTGAAAGATCACATTAAATACACACTCGGACCTAATTTTGGAACACGCCTGGGCAGCTTAGACATTCAAATCTTGGAGTCTGATTAGGAGGCCGCGACTAAGAGCATCACAGAGGCGATTTTCGTCGGCGATCAGGCTGTTTTTATAATTGTTTTCTTTTCTTTTTCTTTTTAATTTCACTATTTAATTATGCAACTTAGTATTATTATTGTTGTTTATTTTTCTAGCATGAACTAAACGTTTGTTCTAGGGTTTCGACGTAACTTTTCTATGATTGTTTATTTTTCTTAATTCAATTATTTAATTTTCTGTTTCTGTTCTGTGTTGAGTAATCTATTCTGGACGTAATGCTTAGGTTTGCTTGATCACCAAAACTAAGAACTTTAGGGTTGATTCGGGATGCGAGAGCGGAGAATTTAACCGTGCACTGAATAGTTTGCCATGAAAAGGATGTTAGGCTAGAGATAGCTAATGCGTTCATGTGGTAGTATAATTTCTCATTCTTAATGTATTCAATTAATTCTCAGGATTAGAGACCGAGAGGTGATAATTCGTTAATTGAATAAGTTTATTTTTGCTCGAGAGAGATTGATAAATATTTTCGTGAAATTGCCATCAACACATAGAAATAGGATTTAACTATTTGAATTAGGTCTGATAAATAGGATTAGCTAAGTGAAATCGAAACCCTAGATTTTCTCATCATATAATCTTACTTCTTTATTTTTAAATCTTTTATTTAAATTGCTGCTTAATTTTATTTGAATTATTATTTTAGTTTTAAAATCTAAATCACAAAAATTATTATTTCTTTTCAAATTAAACTAAAATTTAGATACTCAATATTTAACATAATTATTCCTCGTGGGATCGACACTCGTACTTAATACACACTTTATTACTTTTGCGACACGTGCACTTGCGTATACGATTTTTCGCAACATCAATCCAAAAGACATAACCTGTAACACCCGAGTTAACGGCCAGGTGATTTTCCTAACTGTATTAACAGTCATGAATATTTAATCTTTGCAGTTTAGGACTTATACCAAGAATAATTAATTTCATGTGGATTTAAATTAGGTTGGGTGGCAAAGTTGTAATAATGGAGGGTGATGACCATTATATAAAGAAAAAGAAAATGTTTTAAACCTCACTTGAACCACTGTAGCCGACACCTTCCTTTTCGGCGATTTCTTCTCTCCCAAGCTCTTGCTCTCTGCTTCCGGCATACTCTCTTCGACGATCGGTTTCTCTGCCACTACTCGACTACTCTGTGCCCGAGGTATGCATTAGTCAATGTAGCTATCTGTTAGCTTGTTAGCCTTGTTTTCTACTCGGCATTAGAGTTTTGGATTTTCCTATGGCCGACTAATAATAAGAACATTTGAAATCTGTGAGTGGGAATGCTTTTATCAAATCGATTATGGACATTTAGAACAACCACCCCTGAGTTATCGATAATAGAATCTGTCTGTTCTGGGATTTGGATTTCCAACTGCACAGGGTATTAGACTAAGGATTCGGGAATAACTTTAGCTATTAAATCTTAGGATAACTTGAGATTAGAACTATTAGGATTTTGTTTTAACTACTGCAATGTAAATGTTTTAGGTGAAGAAGTTTGAAGAGAAAGGAGATCAAGTGCTAAGGAGACCAGGTAAGTGAATGTATTAAGATTTCTGGCTAATAGAGCCCTACATCGTGGGAGTACTAGGTTGAGATGTCTAATGTTTACCTTATGATAATGAGCTTGTCTACACTTGAAGGATTTATGTATGTTGCGAGTTATACTATTTGATGATCTGCTAGTGAATGTGAAGTTGTCTGCTCTGGTATGATCCTTGTCATAGTTTGATGAGTTAAAAGTTCTCATGTTCATGCATCATGAATGTTTCTCAAGCATAAGAAAATGTTTTAACGCATGTTTTCCATGAACAAGATATGTATGTATATATGTATATATATAAGATTTATGCAACGTGGATTAAGTGAGGGTTGGGGGCGGTTCGGCGTATGTCACAGTCCAAAGAAGGACATATGAATACGACCCGCAGTAGGGAACAAGATCAAACTCACTGTCGAACCCCCTTTACCGGCACAAATCCTCTCTTGATCCACACAACCTAATCAAAAAATATGATCAAAGACTATGAATGACGAATATGATCAAAGACTATGAATGACGAATATGATCAAAGACTATGAATGACGAATATGATCAATGACTATGAATGATGAATATGATCAATGACTATGAATGATGAATATGATCCATGACTATGAATGATGATTACGAGCAAAGACATGAACAAGAAAAGACTTATGAGCATGTGATTTTTCCAAATTATACATTCATGCATCCATGTTAGTGTTGCATTCCTTACTAAGCATTAGGCTTATAGTTTAAACCTTATGATGTAGGTGACGAGTTTTCAGGTGAGGAACTCAAGGTTAATGAGGATGTCTAAGCTTGGTTGCTGGAGGATGCTCAGTGTGACAGTGAAGGCTGGATAGGCGATTAAGTTCCCTGGTTATACTCATAGTATGTCAGAAAAGTTTACGATGAACAGATGACTAAATAGAATAGCATTTCTTATAACAATGAGATTTGGATTTGAAGGGCTTGTCTTTAGAGTCTGAATACAATTTTAAGGATTAATGAATGGTTTGTTTTGTTTGAGTCTTTCGCTATGCGTATTTTTAGGTGAGTTTATGATTGCTACTCTTTGAGGTTTATAGTTACTAAGTTAATAATCGGGTGAATTGTGATATGTTCTATCGGATGAAGATGTTTGATGATTATAGTGTTTTACTGCCGTATGATAGAAGCTGGATGAGGCAATCATCCGGCTGACGTCATCTGCAGGTGTAGAGTGTTTAGGCCATCGGATGATGAAAGTGTTATTTTGTCGTCTAGCGATCGGTAGATGTTGGGTGTTTAAGCCATCAGATGATGAAAGTGTTATTTTGTCGTCTAGCGATCGGCAGATGTAGAGTGTTTAAGCCATCGGATGATGAAAGTGTTATTTTGTCGTCTAGCGATCGGCAGATGCAGAGTGTTTAAGCCATCAGATGATGAAAGTATTATTTTGTCGTCTAGCGGTCGGCAGATGTAGAGTGTGTAAGCTATCGGATGATGAGAGTGTTATTTTGTCATCTAGTGATCGGCAGATGTAGTGTAATAAGTCACCTGATGATGAGAATGTTATTTGTCGTTTAGTGTCCGGGTCATGTTTTAATTATTCACGTGAGATGCACATGACCACCGGATGATGTACCCTTATTTCATCGGTTGGTGTAGAGAGTTTCTCCACCGGATGGTATAAACACGGTCTTGTCGTCTAGTGACCGGTAGATGTGGTTCATTATTCTATCGGTAGATGCAGTCTATAGCTTAAAGTTTTCCCTTCACTAGCCGATACACATTGTACTGCCCGCCGGCAGATATGTAATGTTTTTCCTTTGCCGATTGAGGCTTAGCGAATCGCATATGACATCTCGAGTTAAATTATGTTTAAAAAAAAAAAGAAATACACTACTGATAATGAATCATGTGTGAGTAACAAGGATTAGATGATTAAGAAAGATACGGATTATGTGACGATCCTTCTGGGGTCGCTACATAACCAAAAACTCATAATGTTCGTACGTTGTGTGAAAGACAGTTTTAGGGATATCTTCAGATTTGACTTTCAATTGGTAATAACCGGACCTAAGGTCAATCTTAGAGAAGACTCGCGCACAATTAAGTTGGTCGAATAGATCATCAATCCTTGGTAATGGATACTTGTTCTTGATAGTTAATTTGTTCAATTCTCGATAATCAACACACATACGCAATGATCCATCCTTCTTCTTAACAAAAAGAACAGGTGCACCCCACGGTGAATAACTCGGGCGTATGAATCCTTTTTCCAATAGTTCCTCCAACTGTTTCTTTAATTCTCTAAGCTCCGTTGGTGCTAATCTATATGGATTCTTAGATACAGGCTCCGCGCCTGGATAAACATCTACAACAAACTCGATTTCCCTATTTGGCGGCAAGCCAGGAAGGTCATCTAGAAATACTTATGGTAAGTATTTGACAACTAAGACATTTTGAGGACTCGATTTTCCTACAACCTGTGTGTCTATAGCACTGGCCAAAAAGCATAAATACTCTCTGCATGGAGAGGGTCTAAAACTGATAGGAGTCATAACATGCATCTCCCTACCCTTTTTTAAAGCTTGAAAGGTGTGGCTCAAACCACCAGGGGGTTGAAAACTAACAATTCCAGTCTTACAATCGTTTGTAGCATAATGCTTGAACAACAAATCCATTCCTAGGATTACATCAAATCCCATTATATCCATAATAATGAGATCAGCAGGTAGATTCATGTTTGCCACTAACACAACACTATCAAGCATCACTTGGTTAGAGTGCATGCGTTCACCCGAGGGTAATGTGACGTTAAACACATGCTCAGTAGGGGTAAACTGTACATTTAACTTGACAGCAAACGCAGACGCTATAAATGAATGTGTTGCACCGGATTCTATTAAAGTAAAAGCAGGTATAGAGTTGATCAATATGGTACCTGACACTACAGCGGGCTGATCTTCATCACCCGACTCCATCATGGAGAATATCCTCGGCTTCAACTTAGCAGGGCCATTCTTTAAAGCTTGGCAGTCTCTGTTAATATGGTCAACTTGGTTATAGTTGTAGCATCGAATGACTCTGGGTTTCGGGCAATCCTTGAATGTGTGTCCAACTTCTTCACAGTTGAAATACTTTCCCGTCCTAAATCTGCACTCGCCCGGGTGACTCTTCAAACATTTCGGGCACTGGGAAAACTTCCTAGCATTTTGTACTTTCTTTCCTGCTCCTTGACTACCCTGGCCTTCACTGGGCCTCTTCATCCTGCTCTGTTGGTGTGGCTAAACAAACCTTCGTGAGGCTTCTTGTGCTCCAGTACACTTCATTTTTGCTTCTTCCACTTCCAACGCCATAGACACGACTTCACCGTAAGACAAATCTTTAATACCCGAAAACTTGACCCCTCTGTAAATCTCCGGTTTTAGTCCATGCATAAATTAAAACACCTTATCCTCATTTCTGTGAACAAGATGTCCAACAAACCTGGACAGGGACTCGAACTGTCTATTGTACTCAGACACGGACCCCGTTTGCTTCAAGTTCAGAAACTCCACATTCTTTGCGGTCTGGACGGTGCTGTTAAAGTATTTCTCATAGAAAATTTTCGTGAATTGTGACCAGATATAGCCAGAACATCAGTGGTGGTCTCCATTGTTTGCCACAAAAATTGAGCATCCCTAGCCAAATGGAACGTTGCCAAAGTGACTTTGTCTCCTTTTCCAACGTTGGCACATCTGAACATACTCTCAATCTTTCTAAGCCATCCCTCGACAATAATCGGATTGGATGACTGTCCATCAAACATGGGCGGCTGTAGTTTCCAGAATCTGTCCCCTGATTGCTCATTGCTGGAACACGAGTTGGCACTCCCTTGCACATCTCGGTTCTGTAACAACCAGTTCCATCGAACCGATTTTACCTTGTCATCTAATAGTGTACACTTTATGGATGAAATTGGGAGAAATATTGATTAGGTTAATGAGTGACTAAGTAAGGGCAAAATGGTAAATGGAGATCTATAGTGGATAACGTATTTAAGGAAGGGTTTAATGAGGTTTAGCCGCCACTGTTTTCTCATTTTCCTTTCTCAGCATTCAGCTCAGCTAAGCAGAGTTTTTCTCGGCGATTTTCCCTCCCATTTTCTCCAAGCTAGGTGAGTGCTACTTCGATTTCTTGTTACATTGTAGCTATCAATGTTAGAAGGGATTTAAATGCGAGTTTTGAGAATGCTGTAAGTGAGAGTTAATTCGAGTTCGGGGCATATCAGGAATGCTTGATGATCTGAGTTCCCAAACTAGTTTCCTTATGAGTTCTGGTAGATTTGAGGATAGTTTAAAATGAAGCTTAACTAATACTCTGTCTACGGCTATAGGTTTGAGCAAAACCCGAAGTAGTTTGCAACCAAGCTTTTCCAGAAAACCAGGTAAGTAGAGTATGTGTGTACCTTCGGGTCTACATCACAAAACAGTAGGTTTATGCTTGTTTGAATGTTTTCTGTATGTCATGTATCATGTTTTTGGAAAGAACACGAAAATAAATTTACATGTAATGGCATGGTAAGGCATAAACAAATTGTAACAGACCAACTGTTAAGGGAACTAATCCGCCCCTTAATCGATGAAGAAGATGTATGACTTTGGGAAATTGATCTGCTTCCCAATGGAATATAGGATCAGATCAGCTGTTAAGGGAACTAATCCGCCCCTTAATTTATAAAGAGGATGTATGAGTGGGAAAAATGATCTAACTCCCAATGGAACCGAGAGATCAGATCAGAGAAAGAACGTGAATGCAACAGGGATGTGAAAGTAGAAACTGTATGTCTAGGATTTATGTTTCAGCATATCATTTCATTGTTGCTTTACTTACTTAGCATTAGGCTAATAGATGAGTTTTGTGATGTAGGTGAAGAAGTTTCAGCAGGTGGGTTCTCTGAGTATGTTGAGGACTAAGCTGGTTGGAGGAGTACATTCACGCATCGACTTGACAAACTGATGAGGTGGTTTAACTAGTGTCAGTAGGTGTGAAAGTCTAGTTGACAATGGTTCAGTTTTAGTATGCTGAGAATATTAATGACAGCAGGAGTTTAATGTTTTTAATACTTTTGGAGCTTTTCTGAATATGAAAACACGATTTGATTTTAGTTGTAGATTGTTATTCTGGATTTATAAAGTTGTGGATTTATGTTGTTTTGAATAGCTGCTGTTAAGAGTTTACAAGTTCTTTTAGTAGGCAGAGTTGTCCGTTTGTTTAGAGTGTTACTGTTCACCGATGGATGTAGTCTATCGGTGGATGTAATCTATCGGTGGATGTAGTCTATTGGTGGGTGTAGAATGTTACTGTTCACCGGTGGATGTTGTCTATCGGTGGATGTAGCCTACCGGTGGATGTGAGCGTAGATTTGAGTAATAGAGTTTGTCGTTTTGTCACCGGTGGACGTGTGTAGTCGACGCGTCGTTCGACTGACGTGAGCGGTGGGTGTTCGTTAGTAGAAGATGTATTCTGTCTCTACGTCCACCGCTGAGATTATTTTGTTTCTATTTCTACCGCTAACACTGTTTAGCGGTGGATGTCTTTTGTTTCTATTTCTATCGCTGGAACTGTTCAACGGTGGACGTGTTCTGTTTTGTTTTGTTTTCTTTCAACCAATTGTCTTTAATATTTTAATTAATTAATAAATATCATTTTATACAAATGAATTTCCGCTGCAAGTTTTAACATTTTAAGGGTCAAACTTTGACCGTTGAGTGAAATTTTGAAATTTTCTCAGACTGTCATAGTGTGGTTCAGGATTATGAGTAACGAATCGGGTTTATTTAATTTGTGGTGTTACAGTATGGTATCAGAGACATTCAGTTAAACCGTTCAAAAGATTACTCATCAGTGCCAATCGTTGCATGGAAGTACTTCAACAACTGTAAGTGTTTATGTTAACCTTAGCTATTAGATATTTAAGAGTGTAATTAACCCTGTACAGAAATCTAGTAAGATGTCTAGACGACCAGGAAGACCAAGAGTACCAAGAGAAATACCAAATCCGGGACGTGAGGAGGATCCTAGTGTAATTAGGCAGCTGACGGATTTGGTGCGTCAGTAGACCGATTTGGTTCGTCAGCAGTCCGATCAGTTAGGAGTATTGTTGAACCGAGAAGTACAAGGAAGTGCCAACTCGAGTTCCAGCAATGAGCATTCAGGGGACCGATTCTGGAGGCTACAGCCGCCCACACTTGATGGAAAATCGTCCAATCCGATTGTTGCTGAGGAGTGACTTAGGAAGATTGAGAGCATGTTCAGATGTGCCAACATCGGAGAAGGAGACAAAGTCACTCGGGTAACGTTCCTTTTGGCTGGGGACGCTCAACTTTTGTGGGAAACAATAGTGACCACCACTGATATTTTGGCTATGTCCTGGTTTCAGTTCAAGGAGATTTTCTATGAAAAATATTTTAACAGCATAGTCCAGGCCGCAAAGAAGGTAGAGTTTCTGAACTTGAAACAGACAGGGTCTGTGGCAGAGTACAGTAGGCAATTCAAGTCCCTGTCCAGGTTTGCTGGACATTTTGTTCACAAGAATGAGGACAAGGTGTTTCAGTTTGTGCATGGACTGAAGCCGAAAATTTACAGAGGAGTCAATTTTTGTGGTATTAAAGAGCTGTCATTCAGTGAAGTTGTGTCCACAGCATTGGAGGTGGAAGAAGCTGAAAAGAAGTGTTCTAGACCGAAGGAAGTCCCGCGAAAGTTCATCTAGCCCCAACAGCAGAGTGGAATGAAGAGGCTCAGTGAAGGCTAGAGTAACCAAGGAACAGGGAGGAAAGTACCGGATACAAGGAAATTTCCCCAGTGCCCGAAATGTTTGAAGAGTCACCTGGGCGAGTGTAGATTTGGGACTGGAAAGTGTTTCAACTGTGAGGAGGTTGGACACACGTACAAAGATTGCCCGAGCCTAGAATCACCCGATGCTTCAACTGTAACAAAGTCGGCCATATCAACAGGGACTGCCCAGCCTTAAAGAATAGCCCTGCTATGTTGAAACCAAGGATATTCTCCATGATGTAGTCGGGTGATGAAGACTAGCCTGCTGTGGTGTCAGGTACCATATTGATCAACTCTGTGCCTGCTTTTACTTTAATAGATTCTGGTGCGACATATTCCTTTATCGCATATGCGTTTGCTGTTAAGTTAGATGTACAGTTTACCCCTTCTATGCATGTGTTTAATGTTGCATTACCCTCTGGTTAACGCATGCACTCTAACCAAGTGATGCTTGACAGTGATGTGTTAGTAGGGAACGTGAGTCTACATGCCGATCTTATTATTATGGATATAATGGGATTTGATGTAATCCTAGGAATGGATTGGTTGTTTAAGCATTATGCCATAATAGATTGTAGGACTGGAATAGTTAGCTTCCAACCCCCTGGTGGTTTGAATAATACCTTTCAAGCTTTGAAGAAGAGTAAGGAAATGTCTGTTATGATCTCTATCAACGCTAGACCTTCTCCATGCGGGGAGTATTTGTGCTTTTTGGCCAGTGTTTTAGACACACAACTAGTAGGAAAAGCAAGTCCTCAGAATGTCTTAGTTGTCCAAGATTTTCCAGAAGTATTTCTAGATGACTTTCCTGGCTTGTCGCCAGATAGGGAAATTGAGTTTGTTGTAGATGTTTACCTAGGCGCCGAGCCTGTATCTAAGAATCCCTATAGATTAGCACCCACGGAGCTTAAGGAATTAAAGAAACAGTTAGAGGAACTATTGAAAAAAGGGTTTATACGCCCAAGCTTTTCACCGTGGGGTGCACCAGTTCTTTTTGTCAAAAAGAAGGATGGGTCAATGCATATGTGCATTGATTATCGGGAATTAAATAAGTTAACTATCAAGAACAAGTATCCATTGCCAAGGATTGATGATTTATTCGACCAGCTTAATGGTGCACGAGTTTTCTCTAAGATTGACCTAAGGTCTGGTTATTACCAATTGAAAGTCAAATCCGAAGAGATTCCAAAGACAGCCTTTCGCACGAGGTATGGACATTATGTGTTCTTGGTAATGTCCTTTGGATTGACAAATGCACCAACAGCATTTTTGGATCTTATGAATAGAGTGTTTCACGAGTATTTAGATAAATTTGTCATAGTATTTTTTGATGATATCTTAATCTATTCCCGTACTAATGATGAGCATGCAAGACACCTGACCTTGGTATTGGGAGTACTAAAACAGCACCAACTTTATGCCAAGTTTTTCAAGTGTGATTTTTGGTTGGACAGAGTTCACTTTCTTGGTCATGTGATCTCGGGTGATGGGATATTTGTCGATCTAGCCAAGGTTCAAGATGGAAAGTTTTCGGAGTTTCCTTGGATTAGCAGAATATTACAGGAAATTTATTGAAGGATTCTCAAAGATTGCAACACCCTTCACTCGGTTAACAAGGAAAAACATGAAGTATGTGTGGACTGGGGAATGTGAGAATAGTTTTCAGACTTTGAAACAGAGACTGACCAATGCCCCAATATTAACACTTTCTGTTGAAGATGGAAAGTTTAGCATTTATTGTGATGCTTCCAAAGTTGGACTTGATTGTGTTTTGATGCAGGATGGAAAGGTAATAGCCTATGCTTCTAGACAGCTGAAAACACACGAGAAGAATTACCCTACACACGATTTAGAATTAGCTGCAGTAGTTTTTTCACTAAAGATTTGGAGGCATTACTTGTATGGACAGTCTTGTGAGATATTTTCGGACCATAAAAGTCTGAAGTATATTGTCACACAGAAAGAATTAAATATAAGGCAACGTAGATGGTTGGAGTTTGTCAAGGACTATGATTTTGAGATTCAATACCACCCCGACAAGGCGAATGTAGTGGCTGATGCTTTGAGTAGAGTGACAACATCGGCCTCTGCATTGAATCTTGACATACCATTAGCCTTAGAGACTGAATTCCAAAGATTTAACCTCGAGGCTGTATCCAGTGTGTCAGCCATGCTTTCTGCCATATCCTTGAGGCCTACTATTTTGGGGAGAATAAGGGAAGTTCAAGTGAATGATGCTGAATGCACCAAGTACAAGTCAAGCATGGATTCTTTCGATAAGTCAGATTTTAATTATTCGGATGATGGAATTCTCAAGTTTCGGAATAGGTGGTTTGTTCTGGCTAATGTTGAACTTAGAAATGAAATTCTTTCGGAGGCGCATTCTTCTAGACTCTCTATCCATCCTGGAAGTACAAAAATGTATAGAGACCTTAAACAACATTATTGGTGGCCAGATATGAAAAGAAGCGTGGCCGAGTACTTAGGATTGTGTTTAGTTTGCCAACAAGTTAAAGCTGAACATCAGAGGCCTACAGGAGCATTGCAACCATTACCAGTTCCCGAATGGAAATGGGAACAAATAACGATGGACTTTGTGGTAGGATTGCCTAGGACAACAAAGGGACATGATGCAATTTGGGTGATAGTAGATCGTCTAACCAAATCCACCCATTTTCTGCCTATAAAGATGACCTACTCGATGGACCACCTAGCTGAATTGTATGTGCATGAGATTGTTAGGCTGCATGGAGTTCCAAGCACTATAGTTTCTGACCGAGACTCTAGATTTACGTCGAAATTTTGGAAGAGTCTGCATAAGGCTATGGGTACACAGCTCAACTTTAGCACAACCTTTCACCCTCAAACAGATGGACAATCTGAAAGGACTATCCAAATGTTGGAGGATATGCTTCGTGCATGCATATTAGATTTTCAAAGATCTTGGAGTAAGTATTTATCATTGGTGGAATTCTCTTATAACAACAATTTTCAGGAACCATAGGTATGGCACCATATGAAGCATTGTATGGGCAAAAATGCAGATCTCCTTTGTATTGGGACGAAGTTGGTGAAGCGTGATTGATTGGTCCTGATTTTGTGCAGCAAACAGTGGAGAAGATTGCCCTCATCCGACAGAGAATCTTAACAACTCAAAGCCGACAGAAAAGCTATGCCGATAGGAGACGTAGAGAATTAGAGTTTGAAGTTGGTGATGAAGTTTTTCTTAAGGTATCACCATTCAAGGGAGTTGTGAGATTTGGAAGGAGAGGCAAGTTGAACCCCAGATATGTTGGACCATTCTCAATCTTGAAGAGGATTGGGAAGACAGCTTACCAATTACAGTTACCGACTTCTATGGAAGGGATTCACAATGTGTTCCATGTTTCTATGCTAAAGAAGTGTATGCGGGAACCAACTCAGGTTGTGGAACAGCAGAACATTGAAATTCATCCTACTCTTGCTTATGAGGAGAAACCAGTAAAGATCCTTGACTATGCGGTGAAGGTGTTGCGCAACAAAGAGGTCCCACTGGTGAAAGTTTTATGGCATAACCAGAGCATGGAGGAGACAACTTGGGAGCGCAAGCAGGACATGATGGACCAACATCCAGAATTATTCAGGTATTGAATTTTGAGTACAAAATTCTTTTAAGGAGGGTAGATTGTAACACCCGGTTCCTTCGAACCAATTTTACCTTGTCATCTAATAGTGTACACTTTATGGATGAAATTGGGAGAAATATTGATTAGGTTAATGAGTGACTAAGTAAGGGCAAAATGGTAAATAAAGATCTATAGTGGATAACGTATTTAAGGGAGGGTTTAATGAGGTTTAGCCGCCACTATTTTCTCATTTTCCTTTCTCGGCATTTAGCTCAGCTAAGCAGAGTTTTTCTCGGCGATTTTCCCTCCCATTTTCTCCAAGCTAGGTGAGTGCTACTTTGATTTCTTGTTACATTGTAGCTATCGATGTTAGAGGGGATTTTAAATGCGAGTTTTGAGAATGCTGTAAGTGAGTGTTAGTTTGGGTTCGGGGCATATCAGGAATGCTTGATGATCTGAGTTCCCAAACTAGTTTCCTTATGGGTTCAGGTAGATTTGAGGATAGTTTAGAATGAAACTTAACTAATACTCTGTCTACGGCTATAGGTTTGAGCAAAACCCGAAGTAGTTTGCAACCAATCTTTTCCAGGAAACCAGGTAAGTAGAGTATGTGTGTACCTTCGGGTCTACATCACAAAACAGTAGGTTTATGCTTGTTTGAATGTTTTCTGTATGTCATGTATCATGTTTTTGGAAAGAACACAAAAATGAATTTACATGTAATGGCATGGTAAGACACGAACAAATTGTAACAGACCAACTATTAAGCGAACTAATCCGCCCCTTAATCGATGAAGAGGATGTATGACTTTGGAAAATTGATCTGCTTCCCAATGGAATATAGGATCAGATCAGCTGTTAAGGGAACTAATCTACCCCTTAATTTATGAAGAGGATGTATGACTTTGGGAAAAATGATCCAACTCCCAATGGAACCGAGGGATTAGATCATAGAAAGAACGTGAATGCAACAGGGATGTGAAAGTAGAAACTGCATGTCTAGGATTTATGTTTCAGCATATCATTTTATTGTTGCTTTACTTACTTAGCATTAGGCTAATAGATGAGTTTTGTGATGTAGGTGAAGAAGTTTCAGCAGGTGGGTTCTCTAAGTATGTTGAGGACTAGGCTGGTTGGATGAGTACATTCACGCATCGACTTGACAATCTGATGGGGCAGTTTAACTAATGTCAGTAGGTGTGAAAGTCTAGTTGACAATGGTTCAGTTTTAGTATGCTGAGAATATTAATGACAGCAGGAGTTTAATGTTTTTAATAATTTTGGAGCTTTTCTGATTATGAAAACACGATTTGATTTTAGTTGTAGATTGTTATTTTGAATTTATAAAGTTGTGGATTTATGTTATTTTGAATAGCTGCTGTTAAGAGTATACAATTTTTTTTAGTAGGCAGAGTTGTCCGTTTGTTTAGAGTGTTACTATTCACCGGTGGATGTAGTCTATCGGTGGATGTAATCTATTAGTAGATGTAATTTATCAGTGGATGTAGTCTATTGGTGGGTGTAGAATGTTACTGTTCACCGGTGGATGTTGTCTATTGGTGGATGTAGCCTACTGGTGAATGTGTGCATAGATTTGAGTAATAGAGTTTGTCGTTTTGTGACCGGTGGACGTGTGTAGTCGACGCGTCGTTCGACTGACGTGACCGGTGGACGTGTGTAGTCGACGTGTTGTTCGACTGACGTGAGCGGTGGGTGTTCGTTAGTAGAAGACGTATTCTGTCTCTACGTCCACCGCTGAGATTATTTTGTTTCTGCTTCTGCCGCTAACACTGTTTAGCGGTGGATGCCTTTTTTTTTTCTATTTCTATCTCTGGAACTGTTTAGCGGTGGACGTGTTTTGTTTTGTTTTGTTTTCTTTCAACCAATTGTCTTTAATATTTTAATTAATTAATAAATGTCATTTTATACAAATGAATTTCCGCTGCAAGTTTTAACATTTTAAGGGTCAAACTTTGACCGTTGAGTGAAATTTTTAAATTTTCTCAGAATATCATAGTGTGGTTCAGTATTATAAGTAACGAACTGGGTTTATTTAATTTGGAGCGTTACAGGTTCAGAAGTAGTCCCAGTTGTTCAGACTGCTGACATACTAAAGTTGCCAGCTCCCTAATCACACTAGGATCCTCCTCACTTCTCAAATTTGGCATCTCTCTCGGTACTATTAGTCTTCCTGGTCGTCTAGGCATTTTTCTATATTCCTGGACAAGGTTAATTTCTCTCATAAATATCTAATAACTAAGGTTAACATAAACACTTACAATTGTTGGAATACTTCCATGCGATGATCGGCACTGATGAGTAATCTTTTGAACGTATTAACTAATTGTCTCTGATACCATACTGTAACGACCCAAATTTTATAACCCGGTTCGCTACTATAACACTGAACAGGACTAAAATATATATATATATATATATATATATATATATACATTTTTTAAAAGAAATCTTCACTCAACAGTCAAGAACGACACTATTTAAAACATAACACAACTTGCAGCAGAAAATCATATTATTTAAACTGAATCATGACGAATACAGGCTAGCAAAACTTTGGGTTCAACATCGTTTAAAGCTTCCCTACACCACCTGCAAATAGTTCAACAATACTAAGAAGTTTGTCGATCACAGAGTCTGTCTACGACTCTGGACGACGAGCTCTGGACGAGCGACTTTGGATGATGTCACTATAGACAGCCTTAATTTAGACGACAGCATTTCAGATGACAACATACCTCAACTTTGGACGATGTTCTCGTCCACGACTACAGGGATTTAACGACCACGGGTTTTTGTCCACAGACCACGTGACTCATTTAAATTGTCGCCCATGGTCCACGTGACCCAACGTCCACAGACTTACTTAAATTTGTTGTCCACAAGCCACGTGACCTAATCATTCGCCCATGTGACTTGTTTAACTTAATTGTCCACACAACTTACTCAACTCACTAGTCCACATAGGCTAGTTGACGCACTCGTCTACGCAGACTACTTATGCCTTGTTCGTCCACGCAGACTATATATCGCATTCGTCCACGCTGACTACTTATGCCTTATTCGTCCACGCAGACTACATAACTCTCTCGTCCACGGAATAGACTTCTGTTTTTCCCTATCAACTTTGGATGCCTTTCCTCAAGACAGAAGCATAATTTGACCGATTATACACCCAACATTAGACAATCCTGACTACTAAGAGGACTTATAAACTTTGACAGCAAGCATTCAAAACAACTTAAAACCACAACTTACTCAAAATCCAGAAAATACTCCCATCAAAATCAACCATGTTTTATCATGAGAATCATTTCATAAGCATATCGAAACATTTAAAACTATCACAGCTATCAGAATTCTAATATCACAATTAACTAAACCTTTATCCATAAAAATTCATCACATGACGACACTAGTCAAACAGCCTCATCAGTGCACCAGGTCGTGGCAAGGATGCATTCCATCAACTGCGCCTATTCATCAGTAAACTCAGAGAATTCACCTGAAGTTACTTCAGCACCTACATCACAAAACTCATTTATTAGCCTAATGCCAAATAAGTAGAGCAATAATGAAATGAAATACTGAAACATAAATCCTATTCATGCAGTTTCTACTTTCACAACTCAGTTGAATTCATACTCGTTCTCTGCTGATCTGAACCTTCTGTCCATTGGGAAGTGGATCAGTTTTTTCAAAGTCATACATCCTCTAACTCGATTAAGGGGCGGATTAGTTCCCTTAATAACGGATCTAATCCTTCTGTCCATTGGAAAGTGGATCAATTTTTCCAAAGTCATACATCCTCTAACTCGATTAAGGGGCGGATTAGTTCCCTTAATAGCTGATCTGATTAATTCTATTCATGCCTTACCATGCCATTACATGTAAATTCATTTTCGTAAGCTTCCAAAACAAACATGACGCATGACGTATTGGAAAACATACAAAACATGCATAAATCCTACTATTTTGTGATGTAGACCCGAAGGCACACACAAACTCTACTTACCTGGCTTCCTGAAAAATGCACAGTTGCAAGCTACTTCAGAAGTTTGCTCACCTAAAGTCATAAACAGAATATTAATCAAATCTTCACCAAACTAAATCCTAAATCGACTAGAAATCTAAGGAAACTAGTTTAGAACTCTGTTAATCATGGATTCCCGATTTTTCACCACAACCCGAACTTATTCTCAAACTCACACATTGTACTCCCTCTGTTATCTAGCCACTAAAACACAAGGTAAACAAAGGAAACTCACCTAGGCTGGAGGAATTGGAGGGAGAATCTCTTAGAGCACTCTGCTGAGCTGAGAACCGAAAAGAAAATGGAAAATAGTGGCGGCTAAACCTCATTAAACCCTTTTCTTAAATATGTTAACCACTATATAATCCAATTACATATATGCGCCTGCCTAAACACTTATTAATCTAATCACCTTTTTCTCTCAATTTCATCCCTAAAAATGTGCATCAAAATTTGATAGAATAATTTGATTTAATGGAACTGGGTGTTACACAAAAAGTTATTAAATACGTAAGGTCTTCTCTGGGAGGATTGCAACAGTTCAAAGCCTGCGTTGATGCGGTTAAAATTGCCTATAAAAGTAATTTTTCGCTCGACGTTCCTACTAGTTAGAGTTCGACGTATTTTATGTTGGCAAGCGCTGAAAAGTATGAAACAACTTTTGAAAAATTAGCAGAAAATGATGGCTCTTTCTTGAATGAAATGAAGTGGAAGGTTTACCCACATATGAAGATTGGTCATGCATTCGAGAATACATAAAATTCTTAGAGACATTTCATACTATGACACTCCATGTTTCTGCTTCTCTGCATATTACAACAAATATGTATGTAGGTGAAGTTTGTAATTGAAGATTGGTCATGCATTCGAGAATACATAAAATTCTTAGAGACATTTCATACTGTGACACTCCATGTTTCTGCTTCTCTGCATAATGTATGTAGGTGAAGTTTGTAATTGAAGATTGGTCATGCATTCGAGAATACATAAAATTCTTAGAGACATTTCATACTGTGACACTCCATGTTTCTGCTTCTCTGCATATTACAGCGAATATGTATGTAGGTGAAGTTTGTAATTGAAGATTGGTCATGCATTCGAGAATACATAAAATTCTTAGAGACATTTCATACTGTGACACTCCATGTTTCTGCTTCTCTGCATATTACAACAAATATGTATGTAGGTGAAGTTTGTAATTGAAGATTGGTCATGCATTCGAGAATACATAAAATTCTTAGAGACATTTCATACTGTGACACTCCATGTTTCTGCTTCTCTGCATATTACAGCGAATATGTATGTAGGTGAAGTTTGTAATTGAAGATTGGTCATGCATTCGAGAATACATAAAATTCTTAGAGACATTTCATACTGTGACACTCCATGTTTCTGCTTCTCTGCATATTACAACAAATATGTATGTAGGTGAAGTTTGCTCTGTTCTTGATCCAAGTTGAAACACTAAATTTTTACGGCATTGTTTTGCTACTTTATTTGGCAATGAAAGAGCTGCATAATACGTAAAGCAGGTGGATGATGTACTTGAAAAGTTGTATATCGAATATAAAGGTGATACAACCAATGAAGACCATACTCCAAGTACCAGCAATAGTCAACGAAGGTCTCCAACGTCAACGAGTTATTTGGCGCAAGCTCATTGAAGTGTAGTGCACTTGATGTTTTATGGGCCTAGCAATTCTTCTGAGACAAATGAGGAAAGTAATACGTCAGAGATTGATCTATATTTGTTTGAGAAATTAAAGAATTTTTCAGACAGTTCTGACATATTATTTTGGCAGAAGAGGAACTCCGATAAATATCGAGTTTTGAGTCATGCATTCGAGAATACATAAAATTCTTAGAGACATTTCATACTGTGACACTCCATGTTTCTGCTTCTCTGCATATTACAACAAATATGTATGTAGGTGAAGTTTGTAATTGAAGATTGGTCATGCATTCGAGAATACATAAAATTCTTAGAGACATTTCATACTGTGACACTCCATGTTTCTGCTTCTCTGCATATTACAACAAATATGTATGTAGGTGAAGTTTGTAATTGAAGATTGGTCATGCATTCGAGAATACATAAAATTCTTAGAGACATTTCATACTGTGACACTCCATGTTTCTGCTTCTCTGCATATTACAACAAATATGTATGTAGGTGAAGTTTGTAATTGAAGATTGGTCATGCATTCGAGAATACATAAAATTCTTAGAGACATTTCATACTGTGACACTCCATGTTTCTGCTTCTCTGCATATTACAACAAATATGTATGTAGGTGAAGTTTGTAATTGAAGATTGGTCATGCATTCGAGAATACGGATGACTTGATGTTTTACAATTATTGACTTCCATTTAATGTTTCTCTCTAATGATTTGAACGTGGATTGAAATTAAATAGATTTTAGTTGGATTTACTATAGTTTGTATTTTTAGATAGTTAAATTTAGTTTGTATGTTAGAATATAGTTGGATTTATTTTGTGTGTTGAAATTTAGTATATTAGATTTCGTTATATGTTTATAATGGGTGGATAGTTGGATGAGTTTTTATGTTAGATAGTTGGATTTATTTTGAATATTGAATTTAGTTTATCAAATTTTGTTATATTTATAATGTTGAATAGTTGGATTGAATTTTTATGTTAAATAGTTGGATTTCTTTTGGATATTGAATTTATTTTATCTTATATTAGATTTCGTTATATTTTAGAATGTTGGATAGTTGGATTGAGTTTTTATGTTAGATAATTGAATTTATTTTGAATGTTGAATTTAGTTTATCAAATTTTGTTATATTTTATAATGTTGAATAGTTGGATTGAATTTTTATGTTAAATAGTTAGATTTCTTTTGGATATTGAATTTATTTTATCTTATTAGATTTTATTTTAAGTATAGATAATTTGATTGAATTTCTTATATTTAATTTTAAATATCGATAGTTGACTTAATAAATGTTACTTTTAATATATTTAAACATAGATAGTTACTATGTTGATTTTATTGAAAAAAAAAAAAATCTGTATGCAATATTTAAAATTTTTATTTTTTAATTAAACAAAAAATTCAGCATTATGGTGGGAGAAACCGGGACCGGACCGAAAATTTCGGTCCGGTCCGGTCCGGTCCAGTCCCGGTCTCTTGTCAGGCTGGTTATGGGATTCGGGATAAAAATCCCGAATCCCGCGGTCCGATCCGGTGCAGTCCTGGAACAGGACCGGACCAGACCATGCTCACCCCTAATATAAAGTTCTTCACAAAAAAATTAAGAAGAAAATTTTCACAAGAAGAATCACTTAAAAAACTTAACCTTTAATCAAATATCATTCATCATTCATAATTTAGGGTTACATCTCTTGAGTTTAAATAGCCTAAAAGAAATATTAAAGGGAAAAGTTCAATTTGGACCCCAACGTATGGTGTCAGTGGCCATTTGAACCCTAACGTTTATTTTTGACCCAATCGGACCCTATCGTATAAAACTTTTACAATTCAAACCCTCCCGTTAATCTGGCTGTTAATTTTGACACGTGATCTGCACATGCGATGCTAAAACCCGATAATACCCTCCTTAATTAAAAAGTTAAAAAGTTAAAATTGTCTTTAAGTAAAAATCCCTAATTTTCATTCATCGCGTTCTCCTCTGTCTCCGGCATCGCACAGCTCTCTCCGGCATCGTACAGCTCTCTCCCTCGACTCGCACAGCCTCTCCTTCGACTCGCAAAGCAAGCTATAAAACCAGAGATGGATGAAGAGTCAGGAATCAAACCTCAACCTCAAGCTGTTCTTCCTCCCCCACCACTTCTTTCTTCTGCGATCGACGCCTCGTCCGTTTGCAAATAAATTTATAGTCTTCACTACCTCGAATTGAGAATTTAACAAAAATTACTAACAATAATGTTCTGTGCAGAACAATTTACTCAAGAGTTCAAAATACAAATATTTAATCAAGTCATGTAAATTAGGGGGAGAGCTGTGCGATGCCCGAATTCAACTTTGAGGAGTTTGAAAAATGAAATTAAAGACCTGAAAAATAGGAAAAATTGCGAATATGGTTGTCAGGCTATCAAGGGAAGGGGAGGGGTGGAAATGGATGTAGAGATTGATCGCTTGCTGACTGATTTGCTGGCTCACATATTTGCTTTAATCCCTTCCTTTACTGATTTGGCCTAGTAATTCTTTTGATTCTCAGTTATTCTTTTTCTCAATCCTCTTCGTTTTTTCTATTTTTCGAATCGGTTGATTTGTGTGTGTGTTAAATTTTTGGGGTTCTTCAAAACAAATGTAGGGCGAGCAGTGTTTGCTGGAAATGGAAGGAAGCGGTGAAGCAGTCTCTGGGCTGGAGAGAGACTCTGAGCTTTGCCGGTTGGAAAATGGACGACGACTCCACTACTCGCCTCGTTCGCCATTCCTACGCCCTCAGAGAGCTCGAGGGAGAGAGCTGTGCGATGCCGGAGACAGAGGAGAACGCGATGAATGAAAATTAGGAATTTTTACTTAAAGACAATTTTAACTTTTTAACTTTTTAATTAAGGAGGGTATTATCGGGTTTTAGCATCGTACGTGCAGATCACGTGTCAAAATTAACGGCCAGATTAACGGGAGGGTTTGAATTGTAAACGTTTTATACGATAGGGTCCGATTGGGTAAAAAATAAATGTTAGGGTTCAAATGGCCACTGACCCCATACGTTGGGGTCTAAATTGAACTTTTCCAATATTAAAATATCTCTAAAAAATCGCTATTTCTAAAGATTTGAAAAACAAAAATCTAAACTAAACTAATAAAACTAATAAAAGGAAATTCGACTTCCATGTAAATCAATCCAATCCATGTGAATCTTTATTTCTCTTTAATCTGCCTGAATTTTTATCTATTTCGAACCCAATTGAATCTTCATGTTTCTCTCTCCAATCTTTTGTGAATCTTTATGCATCTCTCTCCAAATATTTTTTTGGGTTCTACTTGTAATTTTTGAATAAAAAAATCTTTTTTTACACTTCAAAGACATCATTTTCATTTAATGAATTTTTACTCATGCTTAAAAAATCTTTAATTGAATCTTTAATTTTTGGCTTTCTTTGGTTCGTATCATTATTTTGCTAACTCAAACAATATTCTCTCTCTTAATTAGATAAGTCAATTCTAATATGCAATCACAAACAATATAGTGAAGAAAATAGGGTAAGAAAAAGAAAAAAAATTGTTAAAATGGTTCAGCTAATCTTGCATACATCTGCGTTCGAAGGTTCCTTATCGAGTATTCCTTCCTCAATAATGCTTCTAGTAATAACAATTGATCTTTCAGACATCAATCAATGCCTTATAGACTCTTCAGGGGTGTCACCTTTAATCTTTTAACAAATACAAGTGTAGAAGTCTTGAAGATTTTAGCTCGAAGGCCCCAATTCTCACAAATAAGAACTCTCGAGTAAGAATGAGAGAGAGTTGGGCTACGCTCGAGAATAGAGGAAATTTTTGCAAGAGAATTTGGTAGCTTTTTAGTGTATTTGTCTCTAGGTGAGTTGCATAGCAGAGTGAACTTCTATTTATTGTTCTCTTCAAATTTTTTCGAATTATGAGAGCCTTTTGCAGGCGATAGGCATCCATGATATAGCTGTTAGAGCCAACAAATAGACAATGGACTTCAGTGACTTAAGTTGTGGGCTACTGCTCCCTTTGTGACTGGGAGTTTGTGTGGAGCTTTAATTTTTTTTTTAATCTCTGAACATGATTTCCACATCCTCTAGATGTCTATGTAACGCTCCGAATTAATTCAACCCGGTTTGTTACTCACATACTCCGAACTGTAATAAGAAAGTTCTAGGAAAAATTTAAAATTTCACTCAACAGCTAAAATCGACATTTCTTTAAATCATCAAAACTTGCAGCGGAAAACATTTACGTGAAAACAGAATCATGACGAATACAAACTAACCAAAACCTTGAGTTCAAAATCATTTAAAACTCTTCTGCGACATCTGCAAACAGTTCAACAATGCTAAGAGTTCCGTCGTTCACAGAGTCTGCCATCTACCACTTAGACAACCCACTCATCCACGACTTTGGTCGGCGAACTCTGGACAAGCGACTTTGGACGACGCGATCCTGGGCAACGTACCCAAAACGACTTCGCTTTGGACGATATCGCTATAAACAACATTAATTTAAACGACAACGTTTTGGATAACAATACTCTGGACGACAACTTTGGACGATGACTCATCCACTGTTCTCTACGACAATGTACTTAGACTTTGGACTATTGTTCCCCTCATCCACGGTTACATAAGTTTAACGTCTACGGATTTTCGTCCACAGATTTACTTAAGTTTTATCGTCCACGGGCCACGTGACTTTATTACTCACGGTTTACAAAGACTCATCGTCCACGGACTAAAGTCCATAGACTTACTTAAATTTCTCGTCCACGGACAATGTGACTTTATCGTCCACGAGTCATGTGACTACTTACTCTAGACGACAACACTTCAGACAAACGTATCCATCTGTTTTCACCTACAACTGTGGATGACTGTTCTCGTCCACAGAATGGACTACTATTTTTCCCTTTCAACTCTGGACGACTACCCTTATGACAGAAACATACTTAAGCGATTATACCTAAATCAGTGGACAATTCTGACTACTAAAAGAACTTATAGAATTTCAACAGCAACCATTTAAAACCGCTTGAATCCATAAAATTGTTCAAAATCCAGAAGAAAGAACTACAGTTAATACCAACCATGTTTTCATAATCAAGATAATCTAAAAAACATATTAAAACATTAAAACTACCACTGTTATTAAAATTCTCAGCACGCTTTAACAAAACATTTATCCACTGAGACTTCACATACTGCCATTAGTTAAACCGCCTCATCAGTGCACCAAACCGTGGCATAGATGTGCTCCACCAACTGCGCCTATTCTTCATTATACTCAGGGAATTCACTTGTAGTCACCTCAGCACCTACATCACAAAACTCATCTATTAGCCTAATGTTAAGTAAGTAGAGCAATAATGAAATGAAATGTTGAAACATAAATCCTATTCATGCAATTTCTACTTTCACAACTCAGTTGAATTCATAATCGTTCTCTGCTGATCTGATCCTTCTGTTCGATGGGAATTGGATCAGTTTTCCCAAAGTCGAATATCCTCTAACTCGATTAAGGGGTGGATTAGTTTCCTTAATAGCTGGTCTTGATCCCTCTGTTCCATGGGAAACAGATAATTTTTCCCAAAGTCAAATATTCTCTAATTCGATTAAGGGGCGGATTAGTTCCCTTAATAGCTGGTCTTGATCCCTCTGTTCGATGGGAAGCAGATCATTTTTCCCAAAGTCGAATATCCTCTAACTCGATTAAGGGGCGGATTAGTTCCCTTAATAGCTGATTTGGTTTGTTCTGCTCATGCCTTACCATGTCATTACATGTAAATACATTTTTGTATTCTTTCAAAATATGACGCATGACATTCTGAAAACATACAAAACATGCATATATCCTACTGTTTTGTGATGTAGGCCCGAAGGCACACATAAACTCTACTTACCTGGCTTCCTGGAAATGCTTGGTTGCAAGCTACTTCAGGAGTTTTTGCTCGAATCTAAAGCCATAGACAGAGTATCAATTAGATCTTCCCTAAACCTTATTCTAAACTATCCAGAAGTCTAAGGAAGCTAGTTGGGAGCTCTGTTCTTTGAGCATTCCCGATTCACCACAAAATCTGAATCAAACTCTTTACTCACAGCACTCTCAACATTTTCTATTTTATTCTACCGTAAACCATTCATCAAATGTATATCCTATATTCATCCTAAATCATCCAGCAAGAAGAAACAAGGAAGAACTCACCTGGATTGAAGGAATTAGACGGGAGGATCGCCTAGAGAACTCTGCTGAGCTGGGAGCCAAAAAGGGAAAGTGGAATAAGCTGGTGGCTAAACCTCATTAAACCCTTCATTTATATCACAAACTTTGCAAATTACACATATGCCCTTTACTAACCAACTTTAACCTATTTGAACAACCAATCAAATTCACTTAATTCCATAAAATAAAAGTCACAAAATGTTGCTATTAAAAATATCAAGGTTGACAATTACCGGTTGCTACAATCTACCCTCCTTAAAAGAATTTTGTCCTCAAAATTCAGTGCTTAAACAACTCAGGATACCGGCTCATCATGTCCTGCTGGCGTTCACAAGTTGCCTCCTCTATATTCTGGTTGCGCCATAACACTTTCACTAGCTGAACCTCCTTGTTACGTAGCACTTTTGTTGCATAGTCCAGAATTTCCACTGGTTTCTCCTCATAGGTAAGAGTAGGATGAATTTCAATGTTCTGCTGTTCCACAACCTGAGTTGGACTCCGCATACACTTCTTCAGCATAGAAACATGGAACACGTTGTGAATTCCTTCCATAGAGGCTGGTAACTGTAATTGATAGGCTGTCTTCCCAATCCTCTTCAAGATTGAAAACAGTCTGATGTATCTGGGATTCAACTTGCCTCTCTTCTCGAATCTCACAACTCCTTTGAACGGTGAAACCTTGAGAAAAACTTCATCATCGACTTCAAATTCTAGATCTCTACGTCTTCTATCGGCATAGCTTTTCTGTCAGCTTTGAGCTGTCAAGATTCGCTGTCTGATAAGGGCAACCTTCTCCACTGTTTGCTGCACAATATCAGGACCAATCAAACATGCTTCTCCAACTTCATCCTAGTACAATGGAGATCTGCACTTCCGTCCATATAATGCCTCATATGGTGCCATACCTATTGTCGCCTGAAAACTGTTGTTATAGGAAAATTCCACCAAGGATAAGTACTTGCTCAAAGAACCTTGAAATTCTAATACGCATGCCCGAAGCATATCTTCTAACGTTTGAATAGTCCTCTCAGATTGTCCATCTGTTAGAGGGTGAAAAGCCGTACTAAAATTGAGCTGCGTACCCATAGCCTTGTGCAGACTCTTCTAGAACTTCGTTGTAAATCTAGAATCTCAGTCTGATACTATTGTGATTGGAACTCCATGCAATCGTACAATCTCATGCACATATAATTCAGCGAGCTGGTCCATTGAGTATGTCATCTTTATTGGCAGGAAATGGGCAGATTTGGTTAGACGATCAACTATCACCCAAATTGCATCATGTCCCCTTGCTGTCCTAGGTAATCCCACAACAAAGTCCATCGTTATTTGTTTCCATTTCTATTTGGGAAGTGGTCACGGTTGTAATGTTCCCGTAGGTCTTTGATGTTTAGCCTTAATCTGTTGACAATTCAAACACGATCCTACGTACTCTGCCATACTCCCTTTCATATTTGACCACCAATAATGTTGTCTAAGGTCTCTGTACATTTTTGTACTTCCAGGATGAACAGAGAATTTAGAAGAATGAGCTTCCGAAAGGATCTCTTTTCGAAGTTCTTCATTAGCCGGAATAAACCATCTATTCTGAAACTTGAGAATTCTATCATTAGAATAGTTAAAGTTTGACTTATCGGTAGAATCCATGCTTAACTTGTACTTGTTGCACTCAACATCATTAGCTTGAACTTCCTTTATTTTCTCCAGAATAGTAGGCTTCAAGGATATGGCAGAAAGCATAGCTGACACACTGGACACTGTTTCTAAATTGAACCTTTGAAATTTTGACTCCAAAGCTAACGACATGTCAAGAACCATTGCTAAGGTTGACATAGTCACTCTGGTCAACGTATCAGCCACCACATTTGCCTTGCCGGGGTGGTATTTAATCTCAAAATTGTAGTCCTTGACAAACTCCAACCATCGACGTTGCCTCAAGTTTAACTCTTTCTGAGTGAAAATATATTTCAAACTTTTATGATCTGAAAATATTTCACAAGGTTGTCCATATAAGTAATGCCTCCAAATTTTCAATGCAAAAACTACCGCAGCTAATTCCAAATCGTGTGTAGGATAATTCTTCTCATGTGTTTTCAGCTGTCTAGAAGCATAAGCTATCACTCTTTCATCTTGCATCAACACACAGCCAAGACCAACTTTGGAAGCATCACAATAGATGCTAAACTTTCCATTCTCAACAGGAAGTGTTAATATTGGGGCATTAGTCAATCTATGTTTCAAAGTTTGAAAACTACACTCACATTCTTCAGTCCATACATACTTGGTGTTCTTCCTAGTTAACCGAGTGAGGGGTATCGCAATCTTTGAGAATTCTTCAATAAATTTCCTGTAATACCCTGCCAATCCAAGGAAACTCCGTATATCTGTAGCATTCTTCGGTTGGGGCCACTCCCTTACTGCTTGAACATTGGCTGGATCGACAGATATCCCATCTCCTGAGATAACGTGACCCAAAAAGTGAACTTGGTCCAACCAAAACTCACACTTGGAAAACTTGGCATAAAGTTGGTGCTGCTTTAGTACTTCTAATACCAAGGTCAGGTGCTTTGCATGCTCATCCTTAGAACGTGAATAGATTAAGATATCATCAATAAACACTATGACAAATTTATCTAGATACTCGTGAAACACCGTACTCATAAGATCCATGAAAGCTACTGGTGCATTTTTCAATCCAAAAAACATTACCAAGAACTCATAATGTCCTTACCTCGTGCAAAAGACAGTCTTTGAAATATCTTCAAACTTAAATTTCAATTGATAGTAGCCAGACCTTAGGTCAATCTTAGAGAAGACTCGTGCACCATGGAGTTGGTCGAATAAATCATCAATTCTAGGTATTAGATACTTGTTTTTGATAGTTAACTTATTCAATTCCCGATAATCAATGCACATACGCAATGATCCATCCTTCTTCTTAACAAAAAGGACTGGTGCACCCCAAGGTGAAAAGCTAGGGCGTATGAACCTTTTTTCCAACAGTTCCTCCAACTGTGTCTTTAACTCTCTAAGTTCCATTGTTGCTAATCTGTATGGATTCTTAGATACAGGTTCTGTGCCCGGGTAAACATCTATAACAAACTCTATTTCCCTATCTGGCGGAAAGCCAGGAAGATCATCCAGAAATACTTCTGGGAAGTCTTGGACAACTAAGACATTTTGAGGACTCGATTTTCCTACAACCTGCGTGTCTATAGCACTGGCCAAAAAGCTTAAATACTCCCCGCATGGAGAAGGCCTAACGTTGATAGGAGTTAAAACAGACATCCTCCTATCCTTCTTCAAAGCTTGAAAGGTATGTTTCAAACCACCAGGGGGTTGAAAATTAACTATTCAAGTCCTACAATCGATTGTGGCATAATGTTTGAACAACCAATCCATTCCTAGGATTGCATCAAATCCCATTATCTCCATGATAATGAGATCAGCAGGCAGATTCATACTTCCCACCGACACCACACTATTAAGCATCAATTGGATAAAGTGCATGCATTCTCGAGAGGGTAATGCGACATTAAACGCATGCACATTTGGCAAAGGCCGTACATCTAACTTGATAGCAAACGCAAACGCTACAAAAGAATGCGTTGCACCAGAATCTATTAAAGTAAAAGCAGGTATAGAGTTGATCAATATGGTACCTAACACCACAGCAGGCTGATCATCATCACCCGACTCTATCATGGAGAATATCCTCGGCTTCAACTTAGTAGGGCCACTCTTCAAAGCTGGGCAGTCTCTGTTAACATGGCCAATCTTATTACAGTTGTAGCATCAAACGACTCTGGGCTTCGGGCAATCCTTGAACTTGTGCCCAACTTCCTCACAGTTGAAACACTTTCTCGAACCGGGTGATTCTTCAAACATTTCAGACATTGGGGAAACTTCCTGGTATCCTGTTGTAGCACCCGGTTCTTATTAAACCAAATTTAATTTATCAAATTATGATGTACTAATTTTTGAAGAATTTGGAGAAAAAGTGATTAGGTTAGTTAATGAGTATACGAGGGTAAAAGGGTAATTAGATATTAAAAGTGGATAACGTATTTAAGGAAAGAGGTTTTGGGTTTAATGCACTGTAGCTGCCATTCTGTTTATCCCTCTCTCTCTCTCTCGGCCATCAGTTCTCTAACAGGAACCTTTAGGCGATTCCCCTGTCCGATTTTTCCTTCAACCAAAGTAAGTTTTGATTTGATTACTTGCTGCTTTAGTGTCTAGGTAACTGATGGATGACAATGTATGCGTTTTAGAGGTGCAGTGAGTAAGGGATGGGATTTGGGGTTTAGAGAGGAATCGGGAATGGTGAAGAAATGAACTCCCAGGACTAGCCCCCTAGATTTTCGAATGTTGAGAATGAAGTTTAAGTAATGTTGTGCTTATGTTTTAGGTGAGCCAGCTCTTGGAATATCCTGCAACCAGGAACCTCTCGGGAAGCTAGGTAAGTGAAGTATTGTGTGTGCCTTCGGGCCTACATCACAAAACAGTAGGTTTATGCATGTTTGAGTGTTTTCTTTATGTCATGCATCATGTTTTTGAAGAAATATGAAAATGAATTTATATGAAATGTTATGGCAAGGTATGAACAGATTGAAACAGATTAGCTATTAAGGGAAGTAATCCGCCCCTTAATCGAGTAGAGGATTTATTACTTTGGGAGAACTGATCCCACTCCCAATGGAATTGAGGGATCAGATCAGCTGTTAAGGGAACTAATTCGCTCCTTAATTGAGAAGAGGATGTATGACTTTGGGAAAATTGATCCACCTCCCAATGTAACCGAGGGATCATATCAGTGAATGAACGAAATTGCAACTGAGTTGTGAAAGTAGAAACTACATGATTAAGATTTATGTTTCAGTATTCCATTTCATTTACTTTACTTACTTAGCATTAGGCTAATAGGTGAGTTTTGTGATGTAGGTGTGGAGGTAACTACTGGAGAATTCTATGAATTTACTGAGGAATAGGCGAAGCTGTTGGAGCACATTCTTGCCATGGTTTGGTGTTCTGATGAGGCGGTTTAACACTTGTTTGTAGGTGAAGTTTCAGTAGTTATTTGATGTTTTGATACCCTTGGGAATTTTCTTCTCTGCCAAAGGAAACGTGATTTAAATGTAGTTGGAGTATGTTATTTCCAAAGTTATGTCGAGGATACAGATGTTGTTCTTTTGTTAATGGTTATTTATTGAATGTCAGACGTTATTTAGGGTCAGGTTGTTTTGAATGCTTTGAGTGAAATTTGTAAGTTCAACCATTGGTGAATGAAGTTCACCGGTGGATGTGAGATAAAGTCGATCAGATGAAGGAAATCATCCGGCTGACGTCACTGGTGGATGTTAGATAAAGTCAATCGGATGAAGGAAATCATCCGGCTGACGTCACCGGTGAATGCGAGATTTAGTCTTTCGGGTGAAGGAAATCATCCGGCTGACGTCATCGGTAGATGTAGGAAGACTTTTGTCGTCTTATGACCGGTGGTTGCGATCAATGGGTTTTTGTCATTTAGTGACCGGGCGAGGTAATCAGTTTTGTTTTGTCTTGTGAAGGAAAAATGGACTTTGTCGTTTAGTCACCGGTGGACGTCGTTTGTTAAATCCACCAGATGACGTAGCCAAAGTTTTTGTCGTTTTATCACCGGAAGAAACCTTCTATTTTCTGTTTCAGTCTCTTCTGTTGACTTTGCTCAGCGGCAGATACGTTTGACTTCTGTAACTTTTCAAGTAATTCACGATTAAACCTTTACTTTCTTTGGTCGATTATTTCTTAATATTCCAACCGATTATTCAAACATTGTTTTTATAGTTTTGTTTAACTCTATTTTTGCTTAAATGATTTCCGCTGCAAGTCTTTAAATTTTTTGAAGTTTTAGAAAATGTCAAAGTTGGACTTTCGAGCGAAGTTTAAAATTTAGTCCAAAGTTTCTTAGTTATGTTCGAGCTATGAGTAACGAACCGGGTTTATATAATTCGGGGAGTTACAGTATAGTATCAGAGACATGTCAGTTAAACCGTTCAAAAGATTACTCATCAGTGCCAATCGTTGCATGGAAGTACTTCAACAACTGTAAGTGTTTATGTTAACCCTATTTATTAGATACTTAAGAGTGTAATTAACCCTGTACAGGAGTTTAGTACAATGGCCAGACGCCCAGGAAGACCCAGAGTGCCAAGGGAAATGCCAAACTTGAGGAGTGAGGAGGAACCTAGTGTTATTAGACAGCTGACAGATTTGGTACGTCAGCAGACAGACTTAGTACGTCAACAGTCCGATCAGTTAGGAGTGTTGCTGAACCGAGAGGTGCAAGGGAGTGCCAACTCGGGTTCTAGCAATGAACATTCAGGAGACCGATTCCGGAGGATTCAGCCGCCCACGTTTGATGGAAAATCATCTAACCCGATTGTTGCTAAAGAGTGGTTGAGGAAGATCGAAAGCATGTTCCGATGTGCCAACGTCGGAGAAGGAGACAAGGTCACTCTAGCAACGTTTCATTTTGCTGGGGATGCCCAACTTTGGTGGGAGACAATTGAGACCACCACTGATATTCTGATTATGACTTGGTCTCAGTTTAAGGACATCTTCTTTGAAAAGTATTTTAACAGCACCATCCAGGCCACAAAGAAGATGGAGTTCCTGAACCTGAAGCAGTCATGATCTGTGGCTGAGTACGTCAGACAATTTGAATCTCTGTCCAGGTTCGCTGGACACCTTGTTCACAAGAATGAAGATAAGGTGTTTCTATTCATGCAAGGACTGAAGCCTGACATGTACAGAGGGGTCAAGTTTTTGGGTTTTAAAGGTTTGCCTTTCAGTGAAGTTGTGTCCACAGCCTTGGAGGTGGAGGAAGCCGAAATGAAATGTTCTGGACTGAAGGAAGCCCCGTGAATGTTCGTCCAACCCCAACAACGGAGAGGAATGAAGAGGCCAAATGAAGGCCAGAGTAGCCAAGGATCAGGGAGGAAGGTACCGGATAACAAGAAGTATCCCCAGTGCCCGAAGTGTCTGAAAAGTCACCTGGGTGAATGCAGGTTTGGTTCGGGAAAATGTTTCAATTGCGAAGAAGTTGGACACGTATTCAGGGATTGCCCGAGGCCCAGGGTCATGCGGTGTTTCAACTGTGGCAAAGTTGGTCATCTTAACAGGGACTGCCCGGTCTTAAAGAATAGCTCTGCTATGATAAAGCCAAGGATATTCTCCATGGTGGAGTCGGGCGATGATGAACAGCCTGCTGTTGTGTCAGGTACTATACTGGTCAACTCTTTACCCGCTTTTACATTGATAGATTCTGGTGCAACACATTCATTCATAGCATCGACGTTTGCCGATAAGTTAGATGTAAAGCTTACCCCTACCGAGCATGTGTTTAATGTTACCTTACCCTCTGGTGAACGCTTGCACTCTAACCAAGTGATACTTGGTAGTGTTGTATTAGTAGGAAAAATGAATTTTCCTGCCGATCTCATTATTATGGACATAATGGGATTTGATGTAATCCTAAGAATGGATTGGTTGTTTAAGCATTATGCCACAATAGATTGTAGGACTGGAATTGTTAGTTTTCAACACCCTGGTGGTTTAAACCATACCTTCCAAGCTCTGAAGAAGAGTAAGAAAATGACTGTGATGACTTCTGTCAATTGTAGACCCTCCTCATGCAGAGAGTATTTGTGCTTTTTGGCCAATGTTTTAGACACACAACTAATAGAAAGATCAAACCCCAAAAATGTTTTAGTTGTCCAAGATTTTCTAGAAGTATTCCTAGATGACCTTCCTGGCTTGCCACCAGATAGGGAAATTGAATTTGTTGTGGATGTCTACCCAGGCGCTGAGCCTGTATCCAAGAATCCATATAGACTAGCACCAACAGAACTTAAGGAATTGAAGAAGCAGTTAGAGGATTTGTTAGAGAAAGGGTTCATACGCCCTAGCTTTTCACCATGGGGTGCACCTGTCCTTTTCGTCAAAAAGAAAGATGGATCAATGTGTATGTGCATAGACTATAGAGAATTGAATAAGCTAACTGTCAAGAACAAGTATCTACTGCCGAGGATTGATGATTTATTTGATCAGCTTAATGGTGCTAGAGTTTTCTCTAAGATTGACCTTAGGTCCGGTTACTACCAGTTGAAGGTTAAATATGAAGATATTCCAAAGACTGCTTTTCGCACAAGGTATGGACATTATGAGTTTTTAGTCATGTCCTTCGGATTGACAAATGCACCAGCAGCCTTTATGGATCTCATGAATAGAGTGTTTCATGAATTTTGGATAAATTTGTCATAGTGTTTATCGATGACATTCTGATCTACTCACGAACCAAGGAGGAGCATGCAAAACACTTAAGCTTGGTGTTAGGATTACTGAGGCAACACCAACTTTATGTCAAGTTTTCTAAGTGTGAGTTCTGGTTGGATCAGGTTCACTTTTTAGGACATGTCATCTCTGGAGATGGCATATCTGTTGATCCAGCCAAGGTTCAAGCAGTCAGGGAGTGGCCCCAACCAAGGAATGCTACAGATATTCGAAGTTTTCTTGGATTAGCAGGATATTATAGAAAATTTATTGAAGGATTTTCGAAGATTGCTACACCCCTTACTAAGTTAACAAG
This sequence comes from Begonia masoniana, assembly GCA_022432975.1. NCBI lineage: Eukaryota > Viridiplantae > Streptophyta > Magnoliopsida > Cucurbitales > Begoniaceae > Begonia > Begonia masoniana. The sequence goes on from CM039514.1 coordinate 21,556,391, forward strand.
GAAAAATGTGAAGTATATATGGACTGATGAATGTGAGCATAGTTTTCAGACCTTGAAACAGAAACTGACCAACTGTAACGACCCCAACCCGGTCAGGGCCGTCACGGCCTAGCCATAACTTACTCCTAATTTAGCCCCCATAAGTAGAATTTTTTTTTTTTTCAAAACATTTCCCATATCACTTTAAATAAACAAAGAAACCTAATAAACAAAATTAATAAAACCAAAGGGGCAAAAAAAGTCATGTGCCAGCCGAAGGAGGGGCGACTGATCGCCCTTCCTTACTGGCGATCAGTCGCCAGAAAAGAAATGAGGGGCGATTGATCGCCCAATTTGGGGCGATCAATCGCCCATCGCTCTGGAAGTTTACTTCCAGAGCGTTTACCTTGTGGCGATTGATTCCCTTCCCAGGGCGATCAATCGTCCATCGCTCTGGAATTTCATTCCAGAGCGATGCTTCTTCTTCTCTCCCCTTTCATACCTCATCCTTCCTGTTTCTTCAATACATACCAACATAATCCCTATACTTCTCAACATAAATTTTCTTATACTAAAACAAAACACTCATTCATTGATCATCCAAAACACGACACTAATATAACCTACAATTTCGGAAAACTCAAGAAAACGAACCGCGTGGATCGCTCTAAAACCGAGCCAATCCTTACATGTCTGAATGCTTAAAATCGTCAAATATTACCCAACCAAAACCTCAAGACAACATCAACATCATAAATGGAATTTCCCTAAAAGCATCTCCAAAATAAACGCGTCACCAAATCATTCAAAACGACACAACTTCGAACCTACATTCACTATACAATTCCCAAAACATCAAACTTCCCCACATATCCTAAAATCCCTCACATCTTTAACATCAAAACAAGCTTACATTGATTACCCAAATATCTCGGAGCACACCCACCATCACCGAACCTTGTCAAAACACACCCCGTCGCCACGAGCACCATCCGTCGACCATCTATTCTTTGTCATCGAGAGGAAACTCTCACCTTCACACCTGTCACCTACATCACACAACATAAACATTAAGCCTAATGCTTAGTAAGGGAATGTACTATACATGACATATGCATGAATGCATGATTCTTTTCATAAAACATGTTCATTTACTTGTTCTTATTCTTTTCTTTTCGTTGACATGAATTAAGGTGGGGATGTGCCAGGGAGTAGGCCAAGTGCGTGTACATAATCCTTTCGGCCGTATTCATGTTCCATCGCATGGAAGTGACATTGGTTTTGTTGTTATGGCCATACTGTCCCAACCCACACTTAATCGTTACCTTTCTTTTACATAATTCATGCATGGAACGTTTCATATGACGTTTGAGAAAACATGATGCATGAGGAACCCACGTACAACATATCATCAAACAATTCACAACGTACATGGATATGCACTACTATTAACAAACTTCGCAAATAACTAATAACTAACATCCTAGGCTGCCCGACTCATTAAATCCCACGATCAGCAAATCATCATCAAAATAACAAAAACCTAACGTTGACACGATGTAGGGCCTTAAAGGCCGAAAACCTAACATCCACTTACCTGGTGTCCGTAGCAAGCCGTGCACCGTCCGTAAAGTCGTCTCCACCTAAAGCATTTCACAATTAAGGGCATTAAGATCAATCTTAAATAAACGAATTCCAAACTTAAACTAAGCTTCTAGCTAAGACAATTTCTCCTAAAATTTCTCTTTTCTCCATTTAGGCATTTCGTCGAGCACGTGGTGCTCACAAAATTCTTAAGCCTACAACAATGGTGTTCATACCCTTCAACCTCCAAAATTGACCAAAATCCATCGATAACAAAAATCCCACATAACTATCATCAATAGTCAAAAATACACTGTCAAAAGGGCACTAATTTAAATATCATAACGATTTCTAACTATAATCGGAGATTTCTCACAAAACCGTAAACCAACATCAACCTAACCTTCGATTTCCGACCTAAACTACAACAACAATTACAATTTCATCATTAATAACCATCAATTAACAACCCAAACTAATATCTAACTTAAACCGGTAATTTCTCCAACCCTAAATCGGAACCCTAACTAAAATGAGGTCGTTAAAATCAAAGCTAAATCTCTAGAATACTTCGAGTCTTACCTAGGGTACAATTGTTAGGAGAAACCGGAAAGAGACTGCCAGAGAAAAGCCAAAATGTCGACCGATTGGGAAAACCACCATGGAAGATGAAGAACGCCTAAGGGAGGAGAAACCCTTCTCTGGAGAGAATCGTGGAATGCTCCAAGGGAGAAGAGGGGTATTGAATTTTTAATCAAATTTAACCTCCTAAATTACAAGTTTGCCCTCCCCTAAATCCTTTGTTAAATTCGTTAATTAACTTATCGATTTGGTTTCTCCAAAACTTCCTTATTTCTCCAAATATTCCAATTTAATCTTAGGGTTCTAACGAAACTCTCCATTCGCAAAACGGACTTAATTTACTATTTTTACGACTTAAAACACTATAGGCGGAAAACCGTAACTCGGCGTTACACTATCGATTGGATTTTTAAAAATTTACTTATTCTTCTAAAAATCATCATAAATTCCCAGGATCCTAATAAAACCTCCCGCTCACAAAACGGACCTAATTTACTTATTTACAAAAATACCCTTGGAGCGGAAACTCGAAAAACTTAGGTGTTACACCAACACTCCAATTTTGACCCTTCCTGTTGAAAATGGTAAATTTAGCATTTATTGTGATGCTTCCAAGATTGGCCTTGGATGTGTGTTAATGCTAGATGGTAAGGTAATAGCTTATGCCTCTAGACAGTTGAAAACACATAAAAAGAATTACCCTACACATGACTTGGAATTAGCTGCAGTAGTATTTGCACTTAAGATTTGGAGGCATTACTTGTATGGACAATCTTGTGAGATATTTTCAGATCATAAGAGCTTGAAGTACATTTTCACACAAAAGGAACTAAACATGAGGCAACGTCGATGGTTGGAATTTGTAAAGGATTATGATTTTGAGATTAAATACCACCCCGGTAAAGCAAATGTTGTGGCAGATGCCTTGAGTAGAGTAACAACATCAACCCAAACTATGGTATTCGATATGCCATTAGCCTTAGAGTCAGAATTCCAAAGGTTTAATCTAGAAGCAGTATCCAGTGTATCAGCTATACTTTCAACCATAACTTTAAAGCCTACTATTCTAGAGAAAATAAAGGAAGCTCAGACGAATGATGACGAGTGTATCAAGTACAAATTAAGCATGGAATCTACGGACAAGTTGGACTTAACTATTCTGCCGATGGAATCCTTAAATTTAAAAATAGATGGTTTGTTCCTGCCATCAAAGAACTTCGAGATGAGATTCTTTCTGAAGCTCATTCTTCCAAGTTCTCTGTTCACCCTGGAAGTACAAAGATGTACAAAGATCTTAAACAGCATTATTGGTGGCCAAATATGAAAAGATGTGTGGCAGAGTATGTAGGATCATGTTTGTGCTGTCAGCGAATTAAAGCTGAGCACCAAAGACCCTCAGGAACATTGCAACCTTTACCAGTTCCTGAATGAAAATGAGAACAAATAACGATGGACTTTGTTGTGGGATTGCCTAGAACAGCAAAAGGACATGATGCAATTTGGGTGATAGTCGACCGTCTAACCAAATCAGCTCACTTCCTGCCAATGAAGATAACATACTCGATGGATCAACTGGCTGAGTTGTATGTGCATGAAGTTGTTAGACTGCATGGAGTTCCAAGCACCATAGTTTCAGACCGAGACTCTAGATTTACATCTAAGTTTTGGAAATGTTTGCACAAGGCTATGGGAACACAGCTTAGTTTTAGCACAGCTTTCCACCCTCAAACAGATGGACAATCCGAAAGGACTATTCAAACATTAGAGGATATGCTCCGTGCATGTGTATTAGACTTTCAAGGTTCATGGAGCAAATACTTGTCCTTAGTTGAATTTTCTTATAACAACAGTTTTCAGGCAACAATAGGCATGGCACCATACGAGGCATTGTATGGACGAAAGTGCAGATCCCTATTGTATTGGGATGAAGTTGGAGAAGCACAATTGATTGGTCCTGACATTGTGCAGCAGACAGTGGAGAAAATTGCTCTTATCCGACAAAGAATCTTGACAGCTCAAAGCCGGCAGAAAAGCTATGCAGACAAAAGACGAAGAGAACTGGAATTTGATGTTGGTAATGAAGTTTTCCTTAAGGTGTCACCTTTCAAAGGAGTTGTGAGATTTGGAAAGAGAGGCAAGTTGAACCCCAGATATATTGGACCTTTCTCAATCTTGAAGAGGATTGGGAAGTCAGCCTATCAATTACTGTTACCAGCCTCTTTAGAGGGAATCCATAATGTGTTTCATGTTTTCATGCTAAAGAAGTGTGTTAGAGATCTATCTCAAGTTGTGGAACCTCAGAGTATTGAAGTTCACCCCACTCTTACTTATGAAGAGAAACCAGTAAGGATCCTAGACTATGCAGTGAAAGTGTTGCGCAACAAAGAAGTCCCACTGGTGAAAGTCTTATGGCATAGCCAAAACATAGAGGAAACAACTTGGGAGCGCCAGCAAGACATGATGGACCAACACCCAGAATTATTCAGGTACTGAATTTTGAGGACAAAATTCTTTTAAGGAGGGTAGATTGTAGCACCCGGTTCCTATTAAACCAAATTTAATTTATCAAATTATGATGTACTAATTTTTGAAGAATTTGGAGAAAAAGTGATTAGGTTAGTTAATGAGTATACGAGGGCAAAAGGGTAATTAGATATTAAAAGTGGATAACGTATTTAAGGAAAGAGGTTTTGGGTTTAATGCACTGTAGCCGCCATTCTGTTTATCCCTCTCTCTCTCTATCTCGGCCATCAGTTCTCTAGCAGGAACCTTTAGGCGATTCCCCTGTCCGATTTTTCCTTCAACCAAGGTAAGTTTTGATTCGATTACTTGCTGCTTTAGTCTCTAGGTAACTGATGGATGGCAATGTATGCGTTTTAGAGGTGCTGTGAGTAAAGGATGAGATTTGGGGTTTAGAGAGGAATCGAGAATGGTGAAGAAATGAACTCCCAGGACTAGCCCCCTAGATTTTTGAATGTTGAGAATGAAGTTTAAGTAATGCTGTGCTTATGTTTTAGGTGAGCCAGCTCTTGGAATATCCTACAACCAGGAACCTCTCGGGAAGCCAGGTAAGTGAAGTATTGTGTGGGCCTTCGGGCCTACATCACAAAACAGTAGGTTTATGCATGTTTGAGTGTTTTCTTTATGTCATGCATCATGTTTTTGAAGAAATATGAAAATGAATTTATATGAAATGTTATGGCAAGGTATGAACAGATTGAAACAGATTAGCAATTAAGGGAAGTAATCCGCCCCTTAATCGAGTAGAGGATTTATTATTTTGGGAGAACTGATCCCACTCCCAATGGAATTGAGGGATCAGATCAGCTGTTAAGGGAACTAATCCGCCTCTTAATTGAGAAGAGGATGTATTACTTTGGGAAAATTAATCCACCTCCCAATGGAACCGAGGGATCATATCAGTGAATGAACGAAATTGCAATTGAGTTGTGAAAGTAGAAACTACATGATTAAGATTTATGTTTCAGTATTCCATTTCATTTGCTTTACTTACTTAGCATTAGGCTAATAGGTGAGTTTTGTGATGTAGGTGTGGAGGTAACTACTGGAGAATTCTCTGAATTTAATGAGGAATAGGTGAAGCTGTTGGAGCACATTCTTGCCACAGTTTGGTGTTCTGATGAGGCGGTTTAACACTTGTCTGTAGGTGAAGTTTCAGTAGTTATTTGATGTTTTGATACCCTTGGGAATTTTCTTCTCTGCCAAAGAAAACGTGATTTAAATGTAGTTGGAGTATGTTATTTCCAAAGTTATGTCGAGGATACAGATGTTGTTCTTTTGTTAATGATTATTTGTTGAATGTCAGACGTTATTTAGGGTCAGATTGTTTTGAATGCTTTGAGTGAAATTTGTAAGTTCAACCATTGGTGAATGAAGTTCATCGGTGGATGTGAGATAAAGTCGATAGGATGAAGGAAATCATCCGGCTGACGTCACTGGTGGATGTGAGATAAAGTCGATCGGATGAAGGAAATCATCCGGCTGACGTCACCGGTGAATGCGAGATTTAGTCTTTCGGGTGAAGGAAATCATCCGGCTGACGTCATCCGTAGATGTAGGAAGACTTTTGTCGTCTTATGACCGGTGGTTGCGAGCAATGGGTTTTTGTCATTTAGTGACTGGGCGAGGTAATCAGTTTTGTTTTGTCTTGTAAAGGAAAAATGGACTTTGTCGTTTAGTCACCGGTGGACGTCGTTTGTTAAATCCACCGGATGACGTAGCCAAAGTTTTTGTCGTTTTGTCACCGGAAGAAACCTTCTGTTTTCTGTTTCAGTCTCTTCCGTTGACTTTGCTCAGCGGCAGATACGTTTGACTTCTGTAACTTTTCAAGTAATTCACGATTAAACCTTTACTTTCTTTGGTCGATTATTTCTTAATATTCCAACCGATTATTCAAACATTGTTTTTATAGTTTTGTTTAACTCTATTTTTGCTTAAATGATTTCCGCTACAAGTCTTTAAATGTTTTGAAGTTTTAGAAAATGTCAAAGTTTGACTTTCGAGTGAAGTTTAAAATTTAGTCCAAAGTTTCTTAGTTATGTTCGAGCTATGAGTAACGAACCGGGTTTATATAATTCGAGGCGTTACACCTGTACCTTTTTTCCTGTTCCTTGGCTACCCTGGCCTTCACTGGGCCTTCTTGTCCCACAATGTTGTTGCGACTGGGTGGTTCCTTGTATAAACTTCCGTGGAGCTTCCCACTGCCCACGACATTTCATTTCCGCCTCTTCAACCACTAGCGCCGTGTCCACAACTTCGCTGTAAGCCAAGCCCTTAATGCCAGAAATCTTCACTCTATAAATCTCTAGCTTCAGTCCATGGAAAAACTGAAAAACTTTGTCTTCATTCCTGTGTATGAGGTGCCTAGCAAACTTGGACAGGGACTCAAATTGTCGGTTGTACTCAGACACGGACCCCGTCTGTTTCAATTGTAGTTTGGACAGTACTGTTAAAGTATTTCTCATAGAAAACTTCCTTGAATTGCGCCCAAGACATTGCCAGAACATCAGTGGTGGTCTCCATCGTTTTCCACCAAAGCTGAGCATCACCGGCCAAATGAAATGTTGCCAAAGTGACTTTATCTCCTTCTCCAATATTGGCACATCTGAACATACTCTCAATCTTCTTAAGCCATTCCTCGGCAACAATTGGATCAGATGATTTTCCATCGAACGTGGGCGGTTGTAGTCTCCGGAATTTGTCTCCAGACTGCTCATTGCTGGAACTTGAGTTGGCACTCCCTTGCACCTCTCGGTTCAATAGTAGTCCCAATTGGTCGGACTGCTGACGCACAAAATCTGTCAGCTGCCTAATCACACTAGGATCCTCACTTCCCGAATTTGGTGTCTCTCTCGGTATTCTTGGTCTGCCTGGTCGTCTAGACATTTTGCTATATTCCTGGACAAGATTAAATACTCTCATAAATATCTAATAACTACGGTCAACATAAACACTTACAGTTGTTGGAGTACTCCCACGCGGCGATCGGCACTGATGAGTAATCTTTTGAACGGTTTAACCAAATGTCTCTGATACCATATTGTAACACCCCGAATTAATTCAACCCGGTTTGTTACTCACATACTCCGAACTGTAATAAGAAAGTTCTAGGAAAAATTTAAAATTTCACTCAACGGCTAAAATCGACATTTCTTTAAATCATCAAAACTTGTAGCGGAAAACATTTACGTGAAAACAGAATCATGACAAATACAAACTAACCAAAACCTTGAGTTCAAAATCATTTAAAACTCTTCTGCGACATCTGCAAACAGTTCAACAATGCTAAGAGTTCCGTCGTTCACAGAGTCTGCCGTCTACAACCTTAGACGACGTACTCAACCACGACTCTAGTCGACGAACTCTGGACAAGCAACTTTGGACGACGTGATCCTGGGCAACGTACCCAGAACGACTTCGCTTTGGACGATATCCCTATAAACAACATTAATTTAAACGACAATGTTTTGGATAACAATACTCTGGATGATAACTTTGGACGATGACTCATCCACTGTTCTCTACGACAATGTACTTATGACTTTGGACTACTGTTCCCCTCGTCCACGGCTACATAAGTTTAACGTCTATGGATTTTCGTCCACAGACTTAAGTTTTATCGTCCACGGGCCACGTGACTTTATTACTCACGGTTTACAAAGACTCATCGTCCACGGACTAAAGTCCATAGACTTACTTAAATTTGTCGTCCACGGATCACGTGACTTTATCGTTGACGGGTCACGTGACTACTTACTCTAGACGACAACACTTCAGGCAAACGTATCCAACTGTTTTCACCTACAACTGTGGACGAATATTTTCACCTACAGTTTGGACAACTGTTCTCGTCCACAGAATGGACTACTGTTTTTCTCTTTCAACTCTGGACAACTACCCTTATGACAGAAACATACTTAAGCAATTATACCAAAATCAGTGGACAATTCTGACTATTAAAAGAACTTATAGAATTTCAACAGCAATAATTTAAAACAGCTTGAATTCATAAAATTGTTCAAAATCCAGAAGGAAGAACTACAGTTAAAACCAACCATGTTTTCATAATCAAGATAATCTCAAAAACATATTAAAACATTAAAACTACCACTGTTATTAAAATTCTCAGCACACTTTAACAAAACATTTGTCCACTAAGACTTCATACACTGCCATTAGTTAAACCGCCTCATCAGTGCACCAAACTGTGGTATAGATGTGCTCCACCAACTGCGCCTATTCTTCATTATACTCAGGGAATTCACTTGTAGTCACCTCAGCACCTACATCACAAAACTCATCTATTAGCCTAATGCTAAGTAAGTAGAGCAATAATGAAATGAAATGTTGAAACATAAATCCTATTCATGCAATTTATACTTTCACAACTCAGTTGAATTCATAATCGTTCTCTGCTGATCTGATCCTTCTGTTCAATGGGAATTGGATCAGTTTTCCCAAAGTCGAATTTCCTCTAACTCAATTAAGCGGCAGATTAGTTCCCTTAATAGCTGGTCTTGATCCCTCTGTTCGATGGGAAGCTGATCATTTTTCCCAAAGTCGAATATCCTCTAACTCGATTAAGGGACGGATTAGTTCCCTTAATAGCTGATCTGGTTTTTTCTGTTCATGCCTTACCATGTCATTACATGTAAATACATTTTCGTATTCTTTCAAAATATGATGCATGACATTCTGAAAACGTAAAAAACATGTATAAATCCTACTGTTTTGTGATGTAGGCCCGAAGGCACACACAAACTCTACTTACCTGGCTTCTTGGAAATGCTTGGTTGCAAGCTACTTTGGGAGTTTTTGCTCGAACCTAAAGCTATAGACAGAGTATCAATTAGATCTTCACTAAACCTCATTCTAAACTATCCAGAAGTCTAAGGAAGCTAGTTGGGAGCTCTGTTCTTTGAGCATTCCCGATTCACCACAAAATCTGAATCAAACTCTTTACTTACAGCACTCTCAACATTTTCTATTTTATTATACCGTAAACCATTCATCAAATGTATATCCTATATTCATCCTAAATCATCTAGCAAGAAGAAACAAGGAAGAACTCACCTGGATTGAAGGAATCAGACGGGAGGATTGCCTAGAGAACTCTGCTGAGCTGGAAGCTGAAAAGGGAAAGTGGAATAAGCTGGCGGCTAAACCTCATTAAACCCTTTATTTATATCACAAACTTTGTAAATTACACATATGCCCTTGACTAACCAACTTTAACCTATTTGAGCAACCAATCAAATTCACTTAATTTCATAAAATAAAAGTCACAAAATGTTGCTATTAAAAATATCAAGGTTGACAATTACTGGTTGCTACAATAGGCTGGGCTTCCGCATATTGAGCTCTGAATAACACCATCTTAGAATTTAGCTTCCGTAACTGTGTCCCAACATCCGTGGCAGGTGTTCATGGCCAAAATGGTTCTCAAGACTTGGTGTCCATGAATTTTTATTTTGTACATGGTTTGGGACCAGGCATCCTATATTGCTCTAGGCTTTCATTGCGGGTGTTCGCGGCTAAAACACTTGTCAAGACTAGGGGTCCCCAAATTTTCATTTTGCCACTTGGATCGAGATCTGGCTTCTGTATCTCGTCTCAGAGCACCTGCACTGTCTAATATTCAACACGTTATAATCTTTTTGAAGTGAATATTCAAGTGTTAACTTATCTTATACTACATAGACTCAAATACATTAGACATCCAAATACCCACTTTCAAGAGTATTTCCAAAGTGAGAATAATTTATATAACTTTAAGTTATAATTCATTCAAAATATATTCATCAATGCTCATTTATCGTTAACTTCGATTAGTATTAGTTAAGCCTATCATCAAAATAATTAAACTTAAAATACATATTAAAATAATAGAAACTTGTAACACCATTGACAAAAGGCTTGCATAACCCATAAATAGATTTCTTTAATTGACAAATAAAATTCTTTGAATCATCCCATACAAAAGAGTTTTGGTTTTACTATTTACATTGTTTAATCAATATTACCATTTAAAAATATAGTCTTTATATCCATCTAATATAGCTTAACAACAAAATGACCTATAAATATCATAATTATTCTGAAAGGTCTTTTACTAAAAAGTAAAAAAATTTCCTTTTAGTCAATACTTTCCTTTTGAATAATTTTTTTTATAACAAGACGAACCTTACATTTTTCAATATTTCCCTTCAAATCCCTCAATCTATGGATTTCGTTTCTTCACGCAATAGGACAAGATCCCAAAATATCACTGTCTTCAATGGCTTGTTAACTATTCACTTATAGTATCAATAAGCTTTTGAGAATTAGAATCCTTCATAACTTGATGGAACTTCATAAAATCATCTTCCATCATATGTCAATCATATGTTCTTGGGGAGAGACAATATTAAAAATCCAAAATCACATTTCTCTTCTCTCTAATGGATCTTCTTAACGACATCAATTATTGAGAGTATTGAGTTTGCTCTTTAAAAGAAGTAATTTAATCTTGTGCGGGAAAATTTTGACTATTCTCTTTCATCCTTATTTGCTACTTGATAATGTAAACCTGATTATTTTGAGTGGTAACTATAGCAAAGACAAATTTATTGATCTTATCTTCTCCTCCAAACTCAATTACCTCAAAGAATTTAAAATTTTTTCTTTAAAAATAACATTAATAGTGAGATCATAAGAGTTATTGAAATGCCAAGGAGGCCCAACACAAGATATCTAACTCAGGCCCAAAATTTACTTAGCCTTATTACTAATGAGTTTGCTTTTCCTTTTCTTGCAGGAGTTAATATTATTAGAGTCCTCACTTGGAGCACTTGGATGGACTCATCATTTAGCCAATGAAAATTTATTTTTCCGGCCCATTAATTATTATAATTTTTATTTTTGAACTTATTTGGCAAACTCTAGCCATTTTGTATGAACTATTTATAATTGCATCATGCATTAGATTGAATAGTTAGGATTAGATTTATGATGGTGGATGATGGGTTGAAGACTTGGCCCAAAGGAGAAGCCCAATTCAAGGTATGAACTTTGTAGATACATTTCAAGGTGCAACAAGGCTCAATGGCATGGCAAAACTCAGCCGTTGATCAAGGATAGGCGCTGGACAAAGCTGGAGCGTCAGATTGGCGTGCGCGGGCAGGACATCTCGGCGATCGATTGAGGCACGTGCAGGAGGCATCTGGTTTGTTGATTTGGTGCGCGCGCGGGCAGCAGGAGGTCGGCACGCGGGCAACATTATCAGGCGCTGTTGGATGGCGCACATGGATCGCCAGCGTGTCCCCCGATGGCGCGCAACGAACTTCACTAGCGTCGCAGGATGAGCGCGCACAGGCAGATCTCGACCATCAGTTGGGGCAAGGATAGCCATCTTGACTGCTGATGGCACGCGCTCAGCAGCAACCTGGACCGCTCGATTGGTGCACTGGCAGCACTCCTCCAAACGGCTGTGCGCTCACAGCTTGCCCCTCTTGACCATTGATTATCTCCTCATCCAATGGCTCACATCCACTATTCCAATTGCCAAACCCTATTCATCCACCCTAGGATTTTCTATTTAAGCATAGCATTGGTGTTTGTAAACAATCTTTTGCCATTTTTATGAGATTTCTATTTCTCTAACCGATGTGTTAGAAGACCTTTGGGTATTTTCGCAGTTTTCGAATCGAGTGGAGAAGTCTTCCATTGTTCCCCTAGCTTTGGCTTGCTAGGTGAACTCTTACTCTTTCCCTCACCTTTTTCTCTCTTGAGAGTTCAAGGTTCGAGGAAGAAAACCTAGGCCTACGGTGGTCGTTTTTCTCTAGAAAAACGTGCACCCGAGAGCACACGTAAGATAGCTCTTGGGTCTGCCAAGGGTATTCCATTTCCATCTACATTTCATGCATTTTATTCTTCTTTGTTTCGGCCACCAACTCACACACCTCACTTTAATTTTTGCTTGCATTTTCTTCATCTCGTCCATCTATATTTTTATTTCAGTTTTGCACACTTCACCACCACCGAGCACCTTATTAATTGTCATCCTTTTCTTTATCATTTCATGCAATACATTCACCTTCATTCTCGGCCATAAATCACACACCTCTCTCTTCATTATTTATTGCATCATTTCCTCCATTTTCTACCTTTCTTTTTCAGTTTTGCACATCACATTTTCACCTGAGCACTTGTGTCTATTTGTGGGTTATACACAGCCCCTTTTCTAAGGGCCACCGTGTCAAGTGGTATCAGAGCACAAGGTGCTTCCCATATGCGTTTTTGTTGCATTTGACCTTAGTCAAAACTCTAGCACAAAATAGGGTTAGCCGCTCAACTAGTTGTTCGATTTATGGTTCTGTTTTTGTGCTAAATTTTTGCTATGTTTATCATTATATTTGCAGCAAGTTTCTTGTCATTTGTAGCCTAAATTACTAAGGTAAAAATTGGATTTCAATGTTGCACACACTACATAAAACTTGGCCAAGGTGAGCATCTAGTTTTCATCCATTTGTTGCTTCGATTTTTAGTATTTTTCTCATCGGTTTTCATGCATGTTACTCTCGGTTTTATTCATCTTTATCATGTTATGATTAAATCAATGTTTTGCATCTCAATATATGCCAACCATCTAATACAAAAATATGCTTATATGGATGCATAAAAAAATTCGGCCAAGATGAATTATATAAATTGGTTAATATCATGCTTATCTTCTTGGTTTTTGCATGTTTAGCTTCGATTTTTCCAGCTGCATTTGATTAAGTTTAAGCCTACTTTTGTATTTAGAAATATCATGAGAATCATCTATTATGTGCTAACATGTTACTCATGAAAATCGGATTGCAAAGTTGGTGACAAGTTGATTAGAATCGGCCATATTGAACATATATACAAACCAGAAATTCTGCTCATTAAATCTGAAATTTCAGCATGTTAACTTGAGTAAAACTTGTGTTTTTAATGTTAGATTGTGCTGTTTTTGAGTTATAACATTTGCAATAAGATTATATTAATTGAATCTTGCCTAAAGTTGAGGAATTTGTTTGAATTTGGTTGGACTTGTGGTACTAGAACACATATTGAAAATCTGAATTTTAAAGTAGTTTACTAAGTGTTTGTTGAATTTCCTAAGTTGTTTTTATGACTATAATTTTTAAATGTTGAGTGTTTATTGTGTTTTCCACTCGTTATTGTCTTAGCTAGGAATTATTCCTTAGTGTCTAAAACTTTCCTAAGACACTAATTAGATAAGCACCATCACTAATTTAAGATAAAACAACTTAGAAAAGAATTAAAATTTGAAAATGGCTAACTTAAAAACTTAGACTTAATTAATTGCCTAACACTTAGTAATGACGAATAGGAGTGGATTTACACGTGACCTAACACACAATCAAGAACATAACCGAGCTAGGGACACTGCCCCCTCTCGAACATACTCGACCAGAGGGTGAAACAAGCATGCAAGGTCAACTCAATGCCTTAACGGGATTTGTTGGCACCCTCGCCCAACAACTCAAGGACGTTTCCCTTGAGATGACCCAACTTAGAGAACACATGACAAACCATCCCCGAAAAGAGTCAAATGAAAGAGATCCTTCACATGAAACCTCCTCAAGGATTAGAACTGAATGTCCTAGACGTAGAACTCCTATCCAAAGACCCTTAAAGGAAGATGAATGGGCCGAGCCCCAAAGAAAGAGACCCCATTATTATGACTCGGAGGATGAGGATTGGGCAGGAGATGATGAAAAGCAATATCGCCCGAATCATCGTAAGGACAATGATGACCTCCGCAATGTTAAGATCACCATTCTCCCATTCAATGGAACGTGTGACGAACATACCTTTTTGGATTGGGTTGATAAGATTGAGCAAGTTTTTGATTGTCATGATTACTCCAAAAGAGTAAAAATCCAACTTACCTCACTAGAACTCACGGGCCACGCAGCACTATGGTGGTCCAAACTTAGAGCCCAACGAATGAGATCCATAGGATACCCCGTCTCCACATGGAATTCCATGAAAGAACTTATGCACAAGAGGTTCGTTCTCTGACATTATAAGCACGAACTCTTTCATCAACTTCACAATTTAAAACACAATAGCCTCACTGTAGATGAATACCTCACTGAATTTGAGACACACAACATGTGTTGTGCTATTGAGGAGCCTGAGGAGCAACTCATCGCGAGGTTTATTCATGGTTTGAATCGTAACATAGGCGATGCAGTTGAGATGCAACAACTAGAGGCCATGAACTTGGTCGTTCAATTAGCCTTTACGGTGGAAAGACAATTAACAAGAAAACGTAAAACCAATTTTCCTAGCAAATTTCCATCTAGATATTTGGACCAAGACAAACCAAAGCCTCCCTGGAAAAATGAAGAGAAGAAACAAATTAATCGTAATTGGCCCCCAGAAGGAACAAATAATACAAACCATCCCTCTTTCACGGAAAAGAACCAAGCAAATCCATCTAAAGGACAAAGAGCCCGAGATGTTCAATGCTATAAGTGTCTAGGCAAGGGACACTATGCCAATGAATGCTCTAACCTGTTGACTTAAATAGTGTTTAAGTCTAAATATGTTTTTGATGAGGTTTTTAGAATGTCAAGTATGTAATTTGATTATGTTTATTAATAGAGAATAATGAATTATTCATGTGATTTAATTTGTTGGAAATACCCTCGAAAAGGGTATTTTAGTAGTCTAACAATCGGGTTGAGTGTACAGGGCTAAATATTGTTAAAAAAATGGTACATCCACCGACCGTGAAATGACATAGAAGAGTTCCTTCTGCCGATCGCAAAATGACAAAGAGTGAAGTCGTTTAAAGGCTACTTCTACCGATGGCGGTTCAGCGTTGAAAACATTATTCCTGCCGATACTGGTTCAAGCGTTGAAGTGCTACATTTGCCGATAGCATTCCAAGCTGCATCTGCCGATGGAGTGTTCAAGATGCATCTGCCGATGGAGTATTCAAGATGCATCTGCCGATGGAGTCTTCAAGATGCATCTGCCGATGGAGTCTTCAAGATACATCTGCCGATGGCATTTGAAGATACATCTGCCGATGGTTTTTTCAAGTTGCTTCTACCGATGATTTTTCAAGATGCATCAGCCGATGGTTTTTCAGTATGCATCTGCTAATGGAATTCAAAGCTTGCATCTGCCGATGACTTATCATGTTGCATCTACAGATGGCGTTTTGAAGATACTCATGCCGATAGCTTTTAAAGCTGCTTCCACCGATAATCTTCCACCAGAATTCAAAATAGCTGCGAAGCTACAATGACGTCGTTTTCAGCATTAACTCCAGAACTTTAATGGCGACGATGACTTGCACCTACAGACGGCAACGGCTACCTGAAATTGTACGAAAGCTACTCCAACGGTAACAAAGTTTCCATTATTGGATGAGGAGCATTGAAGTCAAGAGCCGATTAACTTACAGAATATTTAAGCCGAGGTTAGAGCACGAAGATACAACTTTTGTGAATTTTACTCTTGAGCCCTAATCTGCAAAAATCATTCATACTCTGTATTTCTTCTACACCTCTCGATCTTAACTTGAGATTTAACCCTTGTGAGAGTGTAGTATTCAAGATGCATCTGCCGATGGAGTATTCAAGATGCATCTGCCGATGGAGTATTCAAGATGCATCTGCCGATGGAGTATTCAAGATGCATCTGCCGATGGAGTATTCAAGATGCATCTGCCGATGGAGTATTCAAGATGCATCTGCCGATGGAGTATTCAAGATGCATCTGCCGATGGAGTATTCAAGATGCATCTGCCGATGGAGTATTCAAGATGCATCTGCCGATGGAGTATTCAAGATGCATCTGCCGATGGAGTATTCAAGATGCATCTGCCGATGGAGTATTCAAGATGCATCTGCCGATGGAGTATTCAAGATGCATCTGCCGATGGAGTATTCAAGATGCATCTGCCGATGGAGTATTCAAGATGCATCTGCCGATGGAGTATTCAAGATGCATCTGCCGATGGAGTATTCAAGATGCATCTGCCGATGGAGTATTCAAGATGCATCTGCCGATGGAGTATTCAAGATGCATCTGCCGATGGAGTATTCAACGCTTGATCTGCGATGACTTATCATTTGCATCTACAGATGGCGTTTTGAAGATACTCTCATGCCGATAGCTTTTAAAGCTGCTTCCACCGATAATCTTCCACCAGAATTCAAATAGCTGCGAAGCTACAATGACGTCGTTTTCAGCATTAACTCCAGAACTTTAATGGCGACGATGACTTGCACCTACAGACGGCAACGGCTACCTGAAATTGTACGAAAGCTACTCCAACGGTAACAAAGTTTCCATTATTGGATGAGGAGCATTGAAGTCAAGAGCCGATTAACTTACAGAATATTTAAGCCGAGGTTAGAGCACGAAGATACAACTTTTGTGAATTTTACTCTTGAGCCCTAATCTGCAAAAATCATTCATACTCTGGTTCAATCCTGAATTGTAAAGGCAGTGATCGGAGCCCGAAATTCCGATCTGTTTTTCTCACTGAGGAGAAGGTTAAGGATCTTCAAGGGGTGAACCTTGAAGCGTGGATGTAGGCAAGGTTTGGCCGAACCACGTAAAAAATATTGTGTTGATTTTTTCTCTCTCTCTCTGTTATTTGTATTATTGTATTTTGCTTGGTGATTAGTTTAAGAAAAAATTTGCTGTTAGGTTAATATTTTAAAAAGGTCTAATTCACCCCCCTCTTAGACAATCTCGATCCTACAATTGGTATCAGAGCAAGGTTTGTCACTGTCTAAGTTTGGGCTTAAACTCTCTGTGAAATATATATCTACAATGGCATTCAACACTAACTTCACACACATAGAAGGTCAAGCTACAAATAGACCTCCTTTCTTTGATGGTAGTGATTATGTTTATTGGAAGGCTAGAATGAAAATATTCGTTCAAGCCATGGACTATGAGACTTGGTGTATTATAGAGAATGGTCCTTTTAAGGCCATGAAAACTGTTGATGGGAAAAGTATCCCTAAGGACTCTACTGAATTATCTGAGTCCGATAAGAGAAATCTGAGCCTTAATGCCAAGGCAGTAAACACCCAGTACTGTGCTCTGAATAGAGACGGATTTAATAGAGTACAAGGGTGTGAGAGTGCTCAAGAGATTTGGCACCTATTAGAGGTCACACAGGAGGGCACAAATCAAGTGAAAGAGAGTAAATTAAATATGCTCATACACGAGTATGAACTATTCTCTATGCCTAAGGATGAGTCTGTTTCTTCCATGTTTACAAGATTTACTAACATTACTAATGGTTTGAAAGCTCTTGGTAAATCTTATTCTAGTGAAGAACAGGTCAGGAAGATCCTCAGATGTCTTCCAAGAAGCTGGCAGCCAAAGGTGACTGCCATGCAGGAAGCAAAGGATCTCAAGGTTCTAAAACTTGAGGAACTCATTGGATCTCTCATGACACATGAGATCACAATGAGGTCAAACGAGAAGGAAGACCTCAAGGAGAAAGAGGTTACAAAAAGAAAGGATATTGCTATGAAAGCCTCTTCCAGTAAACAAGAAGTTTCTGAAGAAGAAGAAGAAGAAGAAGATGATGATGAGGATATTGCCATCATTACACGGAGGTTCAACAAATTCCTCCAAAGAAAAAGAATGCAAGGAAGGAGATTTCCAAAGGGTGAGAAATCTCACAAGGAGAAGGAAATCACTTGCTTTGGGTGTGGAAAGCCTGGCCACATGAAGGCAAATTGTCCACAGGCCAAGAAATTTCCCAAGAAATTTAAAAAGAAGGCTATGAAGGCTACTTGGGATGACAGCGAAGGTGACACTTCTTCTTTAGAAGATGAGGAAGTAGCCAATCTGTGCTTCATGGCACACGAAGATAAGGTCAGTCATTCCTCTAATGATAGTGAATTCGATGAAGATGATGGTGATATGGTTGATGCTTTTAACGATTTGGTTAAACAATTTGGCATACTTAAGTCTAAGTATAACATGTTGAAAAAGGAAAATACAAATATGGTAGAAATGCATGCTAAGAAGTGTAATCTGCATGTCAAGGAGATTGATGAGCTTAAAAGCAAAAACAAAGATTTGAATCATATTATTCTGAAATTTACTAATGGCACTAAGTTATTTAAGATGTTATTAGGAAGTCAGAGAGCAAATTTGAGAAGAAGAAGAAGAAGAAGAAGAAGAAGAAGAAGAAGAAGAAGAAGAAGAAGAAGAAGAAGAAGAAGAAGAAGAAGAAGAAGAAGAAGAAGAAGAAGAAGAAGAAGAAGAAGAAGAAGAAGAAGAAGAAGAAGAAGAAGAAGAAGAAGAAGAAGAAGAAGAAGAAGAAGAAGAAGAAGAAGAAGAAGAAGAAGAAGAAGAAGAAGAAGAAGAAGAAGAAGAAGAAGAAGAAGAAGAAGAAGAAGAAGAAGAAGAAGAAGAAGAAGAAGAAGAAGAAGAAGAAGAAGAAGAAGAAGAAGAAGAAGAAGAAGAAGAAGAAGAAGAAGAAGAAGAAGAAGAAGAAGAAGAAGAAGAAGAAGAAGAAGAAGAAGAAGAAGAAGAAGAAGAAGAAGAAGAAGAAGAAGAAGAAGAAGAAGAAGAAGAAGAAGAAGAAGAAGAAGAAGAAGAAGAAGAAGAAGAAGAAGAAGAAGAAGAAGAAGAAGAAGAAGAAGAAGAAGAAGACGAAGATAAGGTCAGTCATTCCTCTAATGATAGTGAATTCGATGAAGATGATGGTGATATGGTTGATGCTTTTAACGATTTGGTTAAACAATTGGCATACTTAAGTCTAAGTATAACATGTTGAAAAAGGAAAATACAAATATGGTAGAAATGCATGCTAAGAAGTGTAATCTGCATGTCAAGGAGATTGATGAGCTTAAAAGCAAAAACAAAGATTTGAATCATATTATTCTGAAATTTACTAATGGCACTAAGTTATTTAAGATGTTATTAGGAAGTCAGAGAGCAAATTTTGACAGAACAAGATTAGGTTATGACAAGCCTAATAAAAAGAGAGTTTTTAAGAATTTCTTTGTTAAATCTTCTACCTGCCATGCATGTAATGAGATAGGACATAAATCATATGAATGTCCGGTCAACAAGAAGAAAGGAAACGTCACTTTTGGTGGAAACCAGAAGGGTAAAATTGTTGGCATTGGCAACATAGGTAATCCTGATAACCTCATTATAGAAAATGTTCTGTTAGTTGAAGGTTTAAAATATAATCTACTAAGCATCAGTTAATTATGTGATAAGGGTTATAAAGTAGTTTTCAAGAAAAATTCCTATATAATTAAGGATATAACCAATTGTAAGGTTCTCTTTACTGGTTTCAGGAAAGAGAATATCCATATCATTGACTTAGATAATATCGTTTGTGATAATGAGAAATGTTTTGCTGTTAATTCTTTCCATGATTCGTGGATTCGGCATAGGAGATTAGGACATGTAGGGATAGATACTTTAGCTATGATTACTAAGGAGAATTTAGTTAGAGGAATCCCTAAGATATCCTTTGAGAAGGATAAGATCTATAAAGCTTGCCAAATGGGTAAGCAGATCAAGAGTTCCTTTGCATCGAAGAATGCAATCTCAACTTCTAAGCCTCTCTAACTCCTTCACATGGATATCTTCAGTCCTTCTAATATAGCAAGCTTAGGAGGCAAATTCTATGCTTATGTCATTGTTGACGATTTCTCCAGATTCACCTGGGTATTCTTTCTGAAGTCTAAGGATGAACTTTTGATACATTTTCTAGTTTTAGGAAAAGAGTTCAAAATGAAAAGGAGCTCACCATTGTTGCTATTCGTAGTAATCATGGTGGAGAATTTGAAAATGAGAGATTTGAACTCCTGTGTGTAATATCCGGCCTGTACGGAATTTCATATTTGAATATATATGGCATTTTTATGAATATGTCAAATCAAGTTCGTTTTACGAAAAAGAAGCATCATTAGAACCCTAACGAATAATAGGAATTTTAAGAATATTACGAGAATTTTCGGAGTAATAACGCTATATTCCGAGTAATTAAGCTTCTCGTAATATAAATAACGTTTTAGTAAAAATAGTAAACGGGGCCCGATTTGCAAACGGATAGTTTTAATAAATCCCAAATAATGAGTTGGACTTATTGGTGAAGTAAGGAAGTTTGGAGAAACCGAATAGTTAGTAAATTGAAGAAAAGAAGGACGAAACTGATATAAAAACAATGCAAGGGCAAAACGGTAAATTGCCAAGTCAAAATTTATTAATAAAAGTTCTTCTTCTTCTTCTTCCTTCGCCATCTTCACGCCTGAAACCCCTTCCTTGCGATTTCTCTCTACCGTCGACGTTTCCACCATTCCGACCTCCGATTCGTGCTCCGTTCGTTCCGTTTTCTTCGTGCTTTCTCCTCCAATCGACGCTCTAGGTATGAATCTATAGTTTTAGAACGTTTATTTCGAGTTTTACGGAGTTTGAACAATTAGGGTTTCGTTAGGTTTCGTTTAAAAGTCGAGATTTAGGGCTCGAAATTGATAGATTGTTATAGTTTACGAACGTATTGCACGTATTAAGCGTTATTGGAAGAAGTTAGGACGATTTAGGAGAAATGTTCAATTTGTAAATTTCGGGTTTTCGAAAAACTCGTAAATTGGATTTCGGGGTATCGAGCGTAGATTAATGGATTTAATGCCTCGATAAGTTAAGTTGGAACGTTAGGAAATTCTTTAGTTAAGGTTTTGTAAATTTGGATGATCGATAACTTAAATTAGTTTTAACGTCGATATTGTGTTTTGCTTCAGACAAACAACGCTCGTGGATGGAGCTTGAGCTGCTTTGGACACGAGGTAAGTTCTCGTGATTCTTTTCTGGCCGATTGGCCTACACCGTACATCGAAGTCGTTTCGAGGAGTTTGGTGACGCACTAGTTTATATTGTTTTGGTTGGGTAGTTAGGTTTAATTGTTTTGTAGTTTATGTTTCACCGTCTTGATGGTATGTATGCTGAGTGTTTAAATTCTGTTATAAACTGTTCATGCATCACGTGTTTTAAAGAAAGAGCATGAAAATGAATTTCTACACGATGTTTTTAAGAAAATGGTAATGCGGCCTGGAGAGGGGCTATTTGTAACACCCGGGATTTTTTTAAGGGAAAAATTAGAGAGAAAATAAAAGACTAATAAAATGGGTTGTTTTAATTAAATTAAAAGAAAAGTGAATGGTTTTAGGTTCGGGTATTTCCTGTGAAATTAAGCCGTAGATTATAATTTAAGAACAAGATTTAATGAAATTCGAAATGGTCGAAAACACGGGAGGTCAAAACGGTAAATGAAGATTTAATTAATGGTTAGTTTTATTATTATAAAAAAAAATAATAAAACATAAAACAACAGAATGGACGAAGCCATTCTGTTGCTCGATTTCCCGAGCGCGAGGGCAGGGCAGGGGAGAGGGCGAGGTGCGAGCGACGAAGGCGACGGCCGTTCACCGCCGTGGTTCCGGCCAGACAACGTCGACGGCGTCTAGGGTTGCCATTTCCGCCGTCACCGCGCACAAATCGATCGGTATGCATAAGTTTTTCCTCTGTTTTTGCTCTGTTCATGGCCGAGGGTGAGAAGCGAGTTTGTGCTCCGATCACCGGCCAATTTTGGGAGCTCTTGGCATGGGTTTGCCGACCCTGGGACCAGCAATGGTCGCCGAGTTATGGGAAGCTCAATTTGAGCAAAAAACAGTGAAACTTGATTTGGGCATTTCGGGTTTTGCTTGTAATTTCGGGATTTTTGGTTAGTTTATGTTAATTAGAGGTTAAGGTAGTTGATTGGTGGGGAATTTGGTGAGAATTGATGAAAAATCAAAATAGGGAAAATTTCGGGTGAAGGGCAGTTCAGGTTTTCTGATAATTGACCTAGCTAGGGTAGTTTGTTTTCAAATTCCTTTTGGCAGGTTAAAATAGGTTATTAGAGGAGTACGTGGCCGCTAGAATCGTTCCATTCCGATATCCGACGCAAAAGTTATGCACGTTTGAGGTTTCGGGTTGGTTTTTACCGAACCCAAATTGGTGGCCCATTTAGTTAGGTTTTAGTTGGATTAGGCTAGAAATAGTAGTTTGAGAGTAATTGGAGAATGTAGGCTTGATTGTAATGAAGTTTGACTATTTGTCGTAGGTCGAGCCGTAGGTGGATAGGGAACCGAGCATCTCCAGTGGGATAGGACGCCAGGTAAGTAATGGATTGTGTGCTTTGTCGCCTTCGGGCCTACACCACAGAACGGTAGGATTTATTGTTTGTTAGTGTGTTGTTTGGTGTTTGAGTATTGTTTGATAAATTGTTGGGTTGTTATTATTTGGTTGGTTATTTCATTGCTTTGTTTGGTTGTTTATTTGGAGTTGGAGTATTTCATGGACATGCATCATTGTGTTTAAACTACGAAAATGAGTTTGTGCATGACGTGAAAGGTGAATGTGAAACGTAACAAGAAAGATTAAGCAAAATAAAGTTGAGTAGAGTCGCCAGGTTAGGCAAGTTGCCGGGGAGGCACTTGTAACATGCCGGGGAGGTATTTTGCCGGGGAGGCACTGAGTATGGACTCTACTCGAGATATAAAGTTGAAAATACGTAGTGCTGTTGGAGAAGATTGTGTGCGGCCGTCCAATGGGGGGGACCCGGGCGTGAGCTGGGCGATCTTGCTCCGTTGATCAAGGCGTGGCCGTCCAATGAGCGGGGAGCTCGGATGTGTGCCTACTTGATTTACATGTGAATCGGAAAGGGAGGAGATTGTGAGCTGCCGTCCAATGGGGGGGCGTGACCCGGGCGTGAGCTGGCCGATCTTACTCCGTGGGTCAAGGTGTGGCCGTCCAATGAGCGGGGAGCTCGGATGTGTGCCTACTTGACTTACGCGTGAAAGTGGAAAGATTTAATAAAACGAATGCAAAACGAAAGCAACAGAGTGAGTAGAGACTGCATGTGTTAGGGCAGTGTGGGTGCATCGTGCATGTTTACATTTCTTTTCCTTTCTTGCTAAGCGTAAGCTTACGTGTGTGTGCGTGTTCTATGGTGTAGGTAACGACGCGGTTACAGGTGAGCTGAGCGAGTGAGCCATGACTTGGGAGCCATCGGAGAAGCATGGGGCGTGCCGGTGCGGGCAGTTGTCGGGGCGTCTCGACCATGGTCTTCAGAAAGATGTGGGTGGAACAGTATTTTAGGTCGTGTATAATTTACATTTATTTTGGTAGTCTGTAGAGTTTGTATTTTGGTTGATAGCATTTCTTGACAATATATTGGTTGTTGGAGATTTCGTAGGTTGGTTAGATGGTTAGGAATATTCTGGACTGGTTGGGAATTGATTTGTGTGCAGGTACCTAGCATTTTGGAGGCGCTATTTTCAGGCGTTACTTTGCCAAAATTTTCGGGAAGTACGCCATGGTGCTTTAAGGTTAGGATTAAGGGAAATTAGGAAGTCTAGACTGCTATGTCAATGTTATTTTAAATTAAGCTTTAACGTGGGATTAGTGAGCAAAGTAGCGCTCCGAGCCAGGGTGGGTTCGGGGGCGTTACAAGATGGTGTCAGAGCATAAATGGTCGAGTCGTTCAAAGGATTACCCGACAATGCCGACCGCCATGCAACGTGCTTCCCCGACTGTAAGTCTTTCTTTACTTTTAGTTAGTTTATATCTAAGATTAGTTTGGTTTAACCCTTGTTTATTTTGTGATTGTAGGAGACTAGAAAATTCCTAGTGTACCGAGAGAACCTTGATAGACGTAGTAAATTGATGGTTTAAACATCTAGGAATTGTATTGGAGACAGTGAAAAAGATATTAGAGAATCAAAGTGTTAGTTGTTAATGGTGTAAATCACGTTGAAAAATAGGATTAGCGAACCTTTCCTTTGAAGTTCTAGGATATGATGAACCAGATAAGAGTTTGAAGTTGGAAATGAAATTTATCGGGAGATACCTTAGAACGGAGAGGTATCATTAGTATGTTTACGTGGATCAATGGGAAAATGTAGAATAGTTAGAGTTACGTATAATGGGGGTAGTTAGATGTTGATTATGTGTGGGTGTTTAGTTTAAGTAAATTGTTAAGAGGGTACGGGAAGTAGCTATTGCCGTAATAAGTGTAGAGAATGTTACTGATAAAGGCAATGTGGTGACTGTGAAATCCGAAGGATCATGTAGGAGGGTAAATAGTTTCGGCCAGAGTCATTAAGTTTAGGAGTGAATAGATTCAAGATTAGGAGGTAAATGAGGACTCAAGTGCTATGAGATCAGGAGTATAGAGGATGTGTGATAGAAGATGTGTGATGTAAGATAGATGGATGGCCGATATTCTAGATATTGGAGTCGACTTAACTCAAAGAGAGGGTTAAGGTAAGCTGGTGAGCTATTAAATATTTAGTGTTCCGTATGAAGCTAGGAAAGTTAGAAAGTTAGAAGATATTAAACACAAAGGCGAAGAAAGGTTCACATGGACTTGAGTTTGGGAAAGTTACGAAAGTTTAGATGTTAAGTTATGGAATGGTATGGAATTGTTTGAGTATAAGAAATGAGAAATGGTACGAAAAGTGTGTGAGTGATGTAGGGATTATGTTTGAGCGTCTAGTCTCAGTAAAGCATTTTGAGCACTTTTAGAAGATGAGGTTGATTGAGGCAAATTGGTAATTGTGGAATCTAAGTGATCATATAGTAATATTCATATTAAGAAAGCCATTAGATTTTGAGGAATTAGAGAATCAAAGATTAATGCACAGTGATACGCAATTTTAAAAATAGTTGATCCTTAGGGCATATGTACCAACTTGGTAGTGACTCAATGAAGAACTATTGGGTATTACAGATTGTATCAATGTGTACATGAATGAATGATTGAGTGTTAGAGTGTGAGGTTAGAATGATTAGAATTTAAATGCCTCGATTGAGTAGAGCCTCTAGAATTAGGAT
This sequence comes from Begonia masoniana, assembly GCA_022432975.1. Lineage (NCBI taxonomy): Eukaryota > Viridiplantae > Streptophyta > Magnoliopsida > Cucurbitales > Begoniaceae > Begonia > Begonia masoniana. Next base: position 21,581,978 of record CM039514.1, read on the forward strand.
GATGTTCGGAGATTTAGAATAATGTACGCGATGTTAGGAGGTATGGTAAATCAGCGAGAGGGAGTACCATTGTAGAAATGTAACAGGTAGGAGACTGAACGAGTAGGAAGAGCAAAATAGAGTAGATTTAGTTATTAAACTTTGGAGAAAATCCTGAGTGAAATTAGATATTTGTATAAGTTTGGAGAGATTTTGGAAAGAGATTAGAAGTGGTATAATGTAACAAGAGAAAAGTTAGAATTAGTGTGTGAGTGATTTAGAGATAATGTTAAGTTCAAAAGCTTAAAGGTTCGACTCAGATGTAACGAAGTTAGAATCGTTGAGGTCAAAGTCAAAAAGTTTAACAGTGGATAGGTTGAAGTATAAGATGTAAGTTAGAACTCAAATGCTGGAATTATGCAATATAGATAGAAGAAGTGCTAAGTTAGAGTTTCGTGTGAATAGAAGGAAAGAAAGTTCACACAGAAAGTTTACGAATAAATTTAGGAGTACGGGTAAGTCAGGAAGGCTGTGAAGCTAGGGAAGTTTCAATTTTGAAATTAAGGAGGTTGAAGTCAAAGTGGTTAGAGATTTGGGTGATGAGTGTTTAGTGTAAAGTTGGGAACAAGTTTATTTAGACCTTAAAATTTGAGTGTTTGGTAATGACTGAAAGTAGGAGTTAGACAAGTTGAGGAATAGTTGATAGGTTTACAAGATGAGAGCGTTGAGTATGAGTGCTGTGTAATGAAATGTCATGATTGTTCGAGGTATAAATTGTCTTGATTGGCTGATATGAGTAAGTGTAAGAGATAGGAGTGAGAAGTAGGAGGGAGATAGTAGAGTAGAAAAGAAGTAGTTCTTAGTGTTACGATATGAGAGTTATTAGGTAGTTATGTAAGTGTTGATGAACATTGGCTTAGAGAAGTTAGAGTTGGAATTAAGTTGGAAAAGTTTGAAAGTATAGATGATACTTGATTGAATTGAAGTTAAAGGACGTATAAATACTCAAGATATAAGGAGCAAAGTTAGGAAAATGAAAACTTTGGGTGATGTAGAAAAGTGTAGTGAATTCAATAATTGTTGGGATTATTGAGCGTTGGGGTGTATAGTTTAGAATGACCCAACCTAGAGTCATAGTGAGTTGACAATTTGGAGTGAATGAAAACTCAGTTAGTACTTTGAGGGTATAGTGAAGTCAGAATATGTGAATGGTGTTAGAATGAGGTGCGAGATAAATAGATGTAAGATGCGATAGTAAGATCGAAAGAAATTTGAAATCTAAAACTAAGGGTAAGAAGTTGACTCTGTAGGTTCTAGTGTTATGCTATTGAGATGGTTTTGGAGGTTTGAGATTGTTTGATGGATACGTGTCTACATTAGAAAAGTAAGTGACTAGGTGAACTTAGTTACGAAGATCTGTCGTAAGAAAATTTACTAGGTGACCAAGGATATGTTGTACACCATTTAAAGTATTGTGTGAAGCGTTAGGAACGAGTTAGTCCTGATCTACGAATTTATAGAGTTTAGTCAAACTAGAGGTAAGTATTGTACTCATTAGTATCTTAGGATTACTCGATTGTGGTAACATAGAGTCGTAGTAATTTGTGCGTGTTTATTAGACACAGAAGTAGAAAAGATGAATTTAGCTAGAGAAAAATATCGAGTTGAAGAGGTTAGGGGTATAGGTTCAATGACAGTAAGGGAACGTGTATGTATTCGGGTTCGAGCATACAGAGTTAGTTTGAGGTATGTAGTAACCGATAGGTGAGTAAGGGTATTGGGTAGGTGAGATGAGATGAGTACATTGAGAAATAACAAGGCCACAAATTTTGAGGACAAAATTTTTGTAAGGAGGGTGGATTGTAACACCCGGGATTTTTTTAAGGGAAAAATTAGAGAGAAAATAAAAGAATAATAAAATGGGTTGTTTTAATTAAATTAAAAGAAAAGTGAATGGTTTTAGGTTCGGGTATTTCCTGTGAAATTAAGCCATAGGTTATAATTTAAGAACAAGATTTAATGAAGTTCGAAATGGTCAAAAACACGGGAGGTCAAAACGGTAAATGAAGATTTAATTAATGGTTAGTTTTATTATTATTATTATTATAAAAAAAATAATAAAACATAAAACAACAGAATGGCCGAAGCCATTCTGTTGCTCGATTTCCCGAGCGCGAGGGCAGGGCAGGGGAGAGGGCGAGGCGCGAGCGACGAAGGCGACGGCCGTTCAACGCCGTGGTTCCGGCCAGACAACGTCGATGGCATCTAGGGCTGCCATTTCTGCCGTCGCCGCGCACAAATCGATCGGTATGCATAAGTTTTTCCTCTGTTTTTGCTCTGTTCGTGGCCGAGGGTGAGGAGCGAGTTTGTGCTCCAATCACCGGCCAATTTTGGGAGCTCTTGGCATGGGTTTGCCGACCCTGGGACCAGCAATGGTCGTCGAGTTGTGGGAAGCTCAATTTGAGCAAAAAAGAGTGAAACTCGATTTGGGCATTTCTGGTTTTGCTTGTAATATCGGGATTTTTGGTTAGTTTATGTTAATTAGAGGTTAAGGTAGTTGATTGGTGGCGAATTTGGTGAGAATTGATGAAAAATCAAAATAGGGAAAATTGCGGGTAAAGGGCAGTTCGGGTTTTCTGATAATTGACCTAGCTAGAGTCGTTTGTTTTCAAATTCCTTTTGGCAGGTTAAAATAGGTTATTAGAGGAGTACGTGGCCGCTGGAATCGTTCGATTCCGATATCCGACGCGAAAGTTATGCACGTTTGAGGTTTCGGGTCGGTTTTTATCGAACCCAAATTGGTGGCCCATTTAGTTAGGTTTTAGTTGGATTAGGCTAGAAATAGTAGTTTGAGAGTAATTGGAGAATGTAGGCTTGATTGTAATGAAGTTTGACTATTTGTCGTAGGTCGAGCCGTAGGTGGATAGGGAACCGAGCATCTCCAGCGGGCTAGGACGCCAGGTAAGTAATGGATTGTGTGCTTTGTCGCCTTCGGGCCTACACCACAGAACGATAGGATTTATTGTTTGTTAGTGTGTTGTTTGGTGTTTGAGTATTGTTTAGTGTGTTGTTTGGTGTTTGAGTATTGTTTGATAAATTGTTGGGTTGTTATTATTTGGTTGGTTATTTCATTGCTTTGTTTGGTTGTTTATTTGGAGTTGGAGTATTTCATGGACATGCATCATTGTGTTTAAACTACGAAAATGAGTTTGTGCATGACGTGAAAGGTGAATGTGAAACGTAACAAGAAAGATTAAGCAAAATAAAGTTGAGTAGAGTCGCCAGGTTAGGCAAGTTGCCGGGGAGGCACTTGTAACATGCCGGGGAGGCATTTTGTCGGGGAGGCACTGAGTTGGGACTCTACTCGAGATATAAAGTTGAAAATACGTAAGTGCTGTTGGAGAAGATTGTGTGTGGCCGTCCAATGGGGGGGACCCGGGCGTGAGCTGGCCGATCTTGCTCCGTGGATCAAGGCGTGGCCGTCCAATGAGCGGGGAGCTCGGATGTGTGCCTACTTGATTTACATGTGAAACGGAAAGGGAGGAGATTGTGAGCTGCCGTTCAATGGGGGGGGGGGGGGGGGACCCGGGCGTGAGCTGGCCGATCTTGCTCCGTGGGTCAAGGTGTGGCCGTCCAATGAGCGGGGAGCTCGGATGTGTGCCTACTTGACTCACGCGTGAAAGTGGAAAGATTTAATAAAACGAATGCAAAACGAAAGCGACAGAGTGAGTAGAGACTGCATGTGTTAGGGCGGTGTGGGTGCATTGTGCATGTTTACATTTCTTTTACTTACTTGCTAAGCGTAAGCTTACGTGTGTGTGCGTGTTCTATGGTGTAGGTAACGACGCGGTTACAGGTGAGCTGAGCGAGTGAGCCATGACTTGGGAGCCGTCGGAGAAGCACGGGGCGTGCCGGTGTGGACAGTTGTTGGGGCGTCTCGACCATGGTCTTCGGAAAGATGTGGGTGGAACAATATTTTAGGTCGTGTATAATTTACATTTATTTTGGTAGTCTGTAGAGTTTGTATTTTGGTTGATAGCATTTCTTGACAATATATTGGTTTTTGGAGATTTCATAGGTTGGTTAGATGTTTAGGAATATTCTGGACTGGTTGGGAATTGATTTGTGTGCAGGTACCTAGCATTTTGGAGGCGCTATTTTCAGGCGTTACTTTGCCGAAATTTTCGGGAAGTACGCCGTGGTGCTTTAAGGTTAGGATTAAGGGAAATTAGGAAGTCTAGACTGCTATGTCAATGTTATTTTAAATTAAGCTTTAGCGTGGGATTAGTGAGCAAAGTAGCGTTTCGAGCCAGGGTGGGTTCGGGAGCGTTACACTATTAATCTATTGTGTAGGCACGAAGGGGTCTGTCACAATACCGCATTTAACACATACTCATACAGTTATAGGTCACGCGAGATGGGGCTCAGGCACGGTTGTATGTGTTGTAAGCGTGTACCCCCCTCTTCTAGCTGGAAAGAGTAGTCCGATCGCTGGATGTGCTCTCTCTTCGGTTAGGAGGCTGAGATCTTGGTGACACCCACAGAGTAAAGTAAAAAAAAATGCTGCATGATTTCTGAACTCACACGCATAGCATATAGTTGCATTTATGAGGGCTTGCTGAGATTTTTATCTCATAGTGTATTGTATGGTGTAGGTGATTACGAGGATACAGGTGAGGATGTCCCTCCTCCGGAGGCTTGAGTCCAGTTGACGGAGGATGGCTGCGGCAGTGTGTTGGCGCAGTCGACGCTTACCTACCCGTGGGGATGTATGTATAGATTTTGGGGTTCTTTTGGGATGTTTTGTATTGGTGAATTGTATAGACATTTTAGGATGTTTGGTTCTGGTAGTTGATAGGTTACCTTTCGTAGTTTAAACGTTTTGTAAATGTATTTTGAAAATGTTTTGATATTAGGGAAATGTTCGATTTTTAAACATATCCACGCAAATTGTTTTTACGAAAATTGGTTACGTGTTAATGGGGTTTTGAGTTGTTGTTTCGGGTGGTTGATGAAGTGGGGAATGAGGCGAATTTGAATGTATTATATTAGATGTAGTTTGATTATGTACGTGGAGCAGGAGGAAGAAATGAGGAAAGAAAAGGAAGGGGGGGGGGGGGGGGGGAGCAGAACGCCTGGCGAACATTCGCCAGGCGTGGCGATTGCATCGCCGCCCTCTGGAGAAATCCAGAGGGTGTGGCGATTGCTCGCCACAAATTGTGGCGAGCAATCGCCACAGGCGATATGCAATAGGCGAGTAATCGCCTGTTGCAATCGCCTATGGGGCGATTATTCGCCCCATTTATGGGCGAATAATCGCCTCCCTTTTTATTAATTATTTATTAGTTTTAATTAAATAGTTTTAAGAGTTTATTTAAATTGTTTTAAACGTTAGAATTCAATTCCGATTTCGATTCTGGTTTCGATTTCGGTTCAGGTTCCGCTTAGAGTTTATTTAAAGTATAGGGATGAGTTAAAAAATAATAATAAATATAGTACGGTAATTGGGTACAGTATTAGGGTCGTTACATTTATGGTATCAAAGCCCTCGGGTTTTAAAATCGGTTCTGTAGACTGCTCGACTGCACAGCCACTACGCGGACATTCTTCATCAACTGTAAGTACATTTATAGCTCTATTTGATTTCTAGTTTCTTAGAGTATTGTGTTTTAACTTTGGTATAGGAATTTTCTAAATATGGTGCGTCCACGAAACGACCGAGACGACCGAGATGACACAATTGACACTCTCAAGGATTTTATCGCCCAGCAGTCTCAGCATATGGAGAGACAGGCTCAGCAGATGGAGAGACAGTCTCAACAGCTGGGTACCATGATAGACCGAGAAGGCATTAGAGCTCGAGAGACAGCTGCTTCTGGTAACCGTGAGATGGAGAGATTTCAGAAGCTCCAGCCCCCTATCTTTAACGGACAGTCTACGGATCCCTCATCAGCCGAGGAGTGGGTTCGCACTATAGAGGACATGCTGTCGTATGCTAGCATAGAGGATGGAGAGAAGGTTGCACTAGTGACCTATCATTTGGCACTTGACGCCCGATTTTGGTGGGATTCCATCAAGACGACCACCGATGTGACGGTTATGGGATGGGAGCGATTCAGAGAGTTGTTTTACGACAAGTACTTCATCCATACCGTACGAGTGGCAAAAATGGTTGAGTTTATGCAGTTACGGCAGGTCAGTTCTATTGCCGAGTATGTGAGGAAGTTCGAAGCCCTTTCTCGATTCGCGCCACGACAGGTCAGCGTAAACGAGGACAAGGTACGCCGGTTCTTACAGGGACTTAGCCAGCAGCTTCGGATGCGCCTTACCATATCAGGGGTACGAAATGTATCATATGATGAGATAGTGGCTAGAGCTCTTGATATTGAGGCCGTTGATCAGAGTTCTGTCAAGCCGAGGGAGCTAGCTAAGGGCTTCTTTCGAGAGATTCACCCTCAGATCAGGGGCAAGGGCTGGCAACCTAGGGCACAGCCTCAGCAACAACAACAGAGGGGAGTTAAAAGGCCTCTTGAGGGAGGCAACGACCGAGGGAAAGGGAAGCAAGTACAAGGGGCATCTCAGATACCTATTTGCCCTAAGTGTCTGAAGGAGCACAGTGGCCAGTGCAGAGTGGGCACAAATGTGTGTTATCGTTGTGGAGATGCAGGCCATTTCGTCAGAGATTGTCCTAAGCCGGGCCGAGATCAGTCAGGCAGTGATCAGAGGAGGATTATGCTGAGGATCTTCGCATTTATCGAACCTGGTGATGTTGATAACGAGGATGAGCCTGCCGTGATAGCAGGTACTATATTGGTTTCTGGTGTTCCTATATTTTTTTTATTAGACACGGGGGCTACGCATTCCTTTGTTTCCACCGCTTGTGTGTCTAGATTGAGGCTTGCGCCTGAGTTAGCAGAATGCGATTATAGTGTGATGCTACCTTCAGGAGAGCGTATGCAGTCAGGCTGTGTAGTTCAGGGCAATATTATCTCGATTGGGGATAGAACCCTCTATGCTCGCCTTATTGTTATGGGCATAGAACACTATGATCTGATCTTAGGGATGGACTGGCTAGCACAGTACTTCGCCACCATCGATTGTCGATCTGGGATTGTGACCTTTCGACCCCCGGATAAAGCCGAGTTTTCTTATCAGGCGATGAGCAGATTGAGTAGCTCGCCTATTTCTTATTCCATGAAGGTCAACGAGCAGTTTAAAGGTGCGTGCTCTATTTATTTGGCCTCTGTATTTGATTGTCAGTTGCTCAGCGGAGAAAAGCCGAGCGACATTCCTATTGTCAGAGAGTTCTCTGGGATCTTTCTTGATGATCTTCCCAGCTTACCACCAGACCGGGAGATCGAATTCACTATTGATGTCTATCCAAACTTCGCGCCGAGGTTTAAGAACCCGTATCGGTTAGCACCAGCTGAGGTGAGGGAAAAAAAAAAAAAAGTATTCACGATTGCTTGTTACGTTAAGATATTGAACTGTTCACGCATCACTGTTTAAAAAAAACTAAAATGACTTCCGCACAAGTTTTTAAAGATCACGTAAAGACATAGCATTGGCCAAAAGGCATATGCCGAAAGTCGGTTGGCCGAGAAGGCGTAAGTGTTTATCGATCACGCGTTGGGGCCTCAAGCCACGGCTTTACGGGTTGTAAGCGAATAGCCCCCCCCCCTCTAGCTGGAAAGATAGTTCCCCGCCCGCTTGGATGAGCTCCTCCGGTTAGCAGGGATAGACCTCGGTGACACCTATTGAGCATTGCATATAAAGATAAAATAACATGATTTATCGAACTCATACGCACAGCATGCATTGCATTTACGTATACTAATCTGGGGATTTCATCTCATAGTGTATTGATGGTGTAGTGTGATCTAGATCTTGAGGAATCGGTGAGGACGGGATGTCTCCTCTCGAGCTTGAGTTCCATTGACGAGGATGGCTGCATGTGTTCTGGCCAGTCGAGCTTATCTGACCCGTGTGGATTATGTAATATATTTTGAGGGTTAAGTTATTTTGATGGAATATGAAATGTAATAGAAAGTAATAGGATGTTTTGTTACTCGGTAGTTGATAGGTTTTATGTTTCATGTTTCAATGTGTTGGTTAAACGTATATAGAAATGTGTTGATTGTTTTTTTGGGATTGTTAAGGATGGCTCGGTTTTTAGAGCTATCCATTGCAGTTGGATTTGCAAAGTCCGCGGCAAGGGAAAAAGCGTCGTGAGTTTACAGATACATTTTGGGTTGAGGTGTTTGAAATTGGTAAGTTATTGTGTTTATTGATGTGGGGGGTGTTTAATGGGGGAAGTATTGCTCTCTGAATCGGATTCCCGAGAGTA